>JAKJMR010018199.1:1827526-1841908 GCA_024449315.1 Daboia siamensis | reverse complement strand
AAATAAATAAATAAATAAATAAATAAATAAATAAATAAATAAATAAATAAATAAATTCCAACCTGCTTAATTAGGCATAATCTAACCTTCCCGTCTGTATCACAATTGAGTCAAGTTATTTATCAAGTCAGTGTTAGCAACCATAGAGAAAGTTTTTCCCCAGGATGATCTATCTCGGGCTTTTCTAGGAGCTATCTCTTGAATGTGTCCAAAATATGATAATTTGATCCTGGATAATTTTTTATGTGTATGAGAATTGTGGACTGATTTGTTCTATATTCCATTTGTTTTGTTTTCTTGGCTATCCACCATATACCAATAATTATTAAAGAGATTCTAGAAATGAGGCAATTTTACTCTAGGCTCTTTCTGATGACAGCCACATCCCACAAAAACATTGAATTAGTTTTGCTTTTATAGCAAAACCCATGTTGTAAAACAACCCAATACTTACATAAAAATTATATAGCCCACTATATGTAAAGCTATATAATTACTTAATTACATGCCACAGAGTAGATGATAGCATGGTCTACAGGATGGAACATAGCCACAACGGTAGTAGTTTCTTTACCACACAAACCCAGATGCTTGTTTCTCTCTTAGTTGCTAGATTATAAGCACACACAAAAATGGTTTAAGACCAAGGAGAATCCAAATGTCTCTCATTTCAAAATGTCTGCTTTTACAGTCCAGATGTGAGCACTGTTTCAGACATCAGCAGCCTTTTGGAATTCATCATTATTGACCTGGATCCGGAGGATATCTGCTAGAGATAAGGAACAAAAGAACTCTATATACATGGTAGAGACTAAAATGACCTTAACATCAGTGGAATGTAGGCATTCCCTCCAACACTTTGTTTCATTCTCTCATAATATGCATTGCTACCTCCACCTAATGGCAGCTCCAGTCACAGGGACTGTGAGGTCATAAAAGTGGCACCTATTGTTTTACAGGCTTTTTCTTGAATACCTAGTGTTCTATCTCAGAACATAACCGAGTTCCCCCCCTCCGCCCCCATGTGTTTCATTTCTCAATACTCGACTGAAGAATTTATGAAATGGATCAAGGCTGTATTGCTGGAGGTACAATTTGTGTATCTTAGCTACTCACTTGGAGAATAAATGACAAAATGTTGTTGCCTGTGACATTTTAAATTTAAAATAAAATTATGTCATTGAATCATAGGATTGAGAGGGGGATATTTATTAAAGCTTTTTCATCATAAAGTTGACCAGACTCCACTTGGACATATTTAATGAGCATAGGCTCACTAGTTTTCTGGGTAAATTGTTCCAATTCAGTCATTTTTCTGAACATTCATCTGGCTTTCAGACTAGTTCAGCTTAAGATTGCAACCATTATTCTGTGCCCTGCACTCTGAAACAATAGAGAAAAAAATCAATGAACACATTCCTTGAGCTGTTTAAAAATTGTGTTTGGTCTTCCCTTATAAGACTTAATTCCTGCCCTATTGGCCTGATTACCTTTCTTTGCGTATATTCCTTCCTCTGAATCTTTTAGGTACTGTATACTGTAGTATACCTAATCCTCAACTCTTAAAGCTGGGTTTCATAAGGTATCCCATTTTCAACTATGAAATGTTTGAATTATACATATATTAAATCTCTTTTAACTATTTAATTAGCTTTATTATTAATTATAATTAATAATAAATGATTATTACAGTCAGAGAATACTATTTATGTTCATTGACATCCTTCAGTCTCGAGAGACTATGGTATTGTGCTCTGGAAAGAGGTTCTAAAGCAGCATCTGGTGTGGCTAAAAAGGCCAATTCGAGACTGGCAGTCCCTACCACACTGAGGGCAGATACAATCTGTCCCCTGTCCAGCCCCCAGATTTCATTGGTTTATTGACTGCCTCTTTGCCTCAGCCTGCCGCACAAGTGTCTCTTCGAATTGGAGAAGGCCATGCTGCGTCTTTAGCCTCCAGGCTAAACAATCAGAAGTCAAGGTTTCCCAGCTGTTAATGTCCATTCCCAAGGCCTTTAGATCCCTCTTGCTTATATCCTTATATCACAGCTCTGGTCTCCCTCTGGGGTGCTTTCCCTGCACTAGTTCTCCATACAGGAGATCTTTCAGAATCCGACCATTGGCCATTCTCATGACATGCCCAAGCCAGTGTAGATGTTGCTGTTTCAATAGTGTATACATGCTAGAAATTCCAGCACATTCCAGGACTGCGCTATTTGGAACTTTGTCATGCCAGGTGATGCTGAGAATACGTTGGAGACAGCGCATATGAAAGGTGTTCAACTTTCTCTCCTGCCATACGTAAAGGTCCAAGACTCACTGCAGTACAAGAGTGTGCTCAAAACACAGGCTCTATAGACCTGGATCTTTGTATGTTCTGTCAGTTTCTTATTAAGCCAAACTCTCTTTGTAAGTCTGGAAAATGTGGTGGCCACTTTACCAATACATTTATTCAACTCAGTATCTAAAGAGAGAGTGTCAGAGATAGTTGAGCCGAGGTACACAAAGTCATGGATGACCTCCAGTTCATGTGCAGAGATTGTAATACAGGGAGGTGAATCCACATCCTGACCCATGACTTGTGTGTTTTTTCAGGCTGATTGTTAGTCCAAAGTCTTGGCAGGCCTTGCTAAAACATAAGTTGTTGAAGGTCTTCGGCAGAGTCAGCAGTAAGGGCAGCATCATCAGCAAAGAGGAAATCCCATAGGCACTTCAGCTGGACTTTAGACTTTGCTCTCAATCTAAAGAGATTAAAGAGTTTTCCATCTGATCTAGTCTGAAGATACCCTCTGTTGCAGTTCCAAAAGCGTGTTTCAGCATGATAGCAAAAAAGATCCCGAATAAAGTTGGCATGAGGACGCAGCCTCCTTCATTCTACTTCGAATGTCAAAGGAATCTGATGTTAAGTCATCAAAAACAACAGTGCTCTTCATGAAAGGACCTGATGATGTTGAGGAGCTGAGGTGGACATCCAATCTTGGGGAGAATTTTATAAAGGCCGGCCCTACTAACCAAGTCAAAAGCCTTTGTAAGATCTATGAAGGCTACGAAAAGTGGCTGACTTTGCTCCCTGCATTTCTCCTGCAACTGTCTTAAGGAAAAATACCATGTCAGTGGTGGACCTATTGGCTCGGAATCCACACCGTGATTCTGGATAGACTGTCTCTGCAAGCACCTGGAGCCTCTTCAGTACGACATGGGCAAGCATCTTCCCAACAACACTGAGAAGAGAGATGCCGCGATAGTTGTTACAGTCACCCCTGTCACCTTTGTTCTTATACAGTGTGACGATATTTGCATCTTTCATGTCCTGTGGTACTCCACCTTCCCTCCAACAAAGATAGAAGATTTCACACAATTCAGTGGAGATGGTCTCTTTGCAGCACTTCAGAATTTTGTCAGGGATGTTATCTTTCCCGGGTGCTTTGCCAGAGGCAAGGGAATCCAGGGCTGTGTTTAGTTCTTCTAAAGTTGGTTCACTGTCAAGCTCCTCCAAGACAGGCAGGCACTCAATATTATTTAATGCTTCTTCAGTTACCCCATTTTCTCTGGAATATAATTCAGAGTAGTGCTGCACCCAGTGTGCCATCTGCTCTGCTGGATCCTGGATAACCTCGCCTGCAGCAGACTTCAGAGGGGCAGATTTCTTCTGTCTTGGACCTAAGGCCTGCTTGATGCCATCATACATCCCCTTAATATTGCCTGTGTCAGCTGCTATCTGGATCCGAGAGCAAATATGTTAGCAGATAGCAAATATAAGAAGCAAGAAAGCCACACAGAGTCACTATGTTGAGGTGGAAAGCTACAAAAATCAATTAAATGAATGAAAAAAAAAGAAAGTAGGTAAATGCTTGCATTTATGTACAATAACTGATGTCCTAAATTGACACTGAAATCTGACCAACCTCTTGGGTCCTTTTCTAGCCATAGAAGATCATGCCAGTTGCTGAATTTGCTAGATGCCAAAAGGCAGGCATGCCATAATCCTCTCTCCCTTTTTGTAATACTGACTTCTACATATTCCTCATTTGAAAATAAGATGCTGCTCATTTCAGGAAAACATTTTCTTTGAGTATCATTCCAGTGGTTTCACTTCATTCCAATCCTGGAAATCAAAGTATTTGGACTGAGTTTTTTTTCCAAGCAATCATATTTTTGACTATCTTAATACTTTAAAATAGTTATCTTCAATGGGAGGGAGTACATAATCCCCCACTCCCACCCCCACCCCAATTGGTCCCTTTTTATAACTCCATTAATTTCCAGTGGATACAGGCTATCCTTCCATTCTTTTAATTTAAGTCTGTATTCTTTCAGTTGACTTGGATCTGTATATTTACAGTTAAAACTTGTTAGTATAGTTTCTCTTGTATGAACATTTCTTCAGTGGAGAGCTTAGGTAGTTCCTTTGATGAAGTGTTATAATTAGCAGTGGAAGCAACAGATGGAAACTAAGAAACAATGGAGGAAACTAGTCAAGGAGAGAAGCAACCTAAAACTAAGGAGAAATCTCCTGACAGAACAATTAATCAGTGGAACAGTCTACCTCCAGAAGCTGTGAATGCTCCAACACTGGAGGTTTTTAAGAAGAGACTGGACAGCCATTTGCCTGAAATGGTATAGGGTTTCCTGCCTGAACAGGAAACTAGATGACCTCCAAGGTCCCTTGCAACTCTGTGATTCTATTCTATTCTATTCTATTCTATTCTATTCTATTCTATTCTATTCAAACCTTTTTTCCCTATCATCTCTAATATAATGCGATCATATAAGCCCAGATCAGCACAATACCATTGAGAAAGAAAAACAAGAAATTCAAGAAGAAACCAGCATGGCTGCACAAAAATCTCTCTGACAAACTGAAAGACAAAAAGGACAAATACAAAAAATGGAAAGAGGGGCACATAACTAAGACCAATTATCAGCAGACAGCCATAACATGCAAAGATGAAGTCAGGAAAGCAAAGGCTCCAGAACGAACAAAGACTTGCAACAGAAATCAAGGACAATAAAAAAAGTTTCTTCCATCATATTGACAAGAAGAAAAATGTCAAGGAAACTGTAGACTCACTAAAGAGAGAAGATGGAAAGGAAATAACAGGCAACAGGGAGAAACCAGAGCTGCTTAACTCAGACTTTGCATCAGTCTTCACACAAAAAGAAACTATAGCCCAACATACTAAAAAAAAAAACTGCAAAAGATATACTAGAAACAAAAATTAAAATAAGCAAGAAAATGGTAAGAGAACACCTATCTGACTTTGATGAATATAAATCATGGGGACCCAATAGATTATACCCCAGAGTTCTGAAAGAGCTGGCAGATGTTATTTCAGAACTATTGCAACACATCCTGGAGCACCTGGGAAGTATCTGAGGATAGGAAAAGAGCTGATATGGTTCCCATCTTCAAGAAAGGAAAAAAAAAAAAAAAAGCAGACCCAGGAAAGTACGTATCAATCAGTTTAACATCAATACCTGGGAAGATCCTGGAAAAGATAATAATAATAAAAAACCAGATCTGTGAACAACTACAAGCAAACAAAGTCATAACCAGTAGCCAGCATGGGTTTGTTAAAAACAGATCATTCCAAACCAATCTTATTTCATTCTTTGATAAAGTGATTAAATTAGTAGACCAGCGAAATGCTGTGGACGTAGTATACTTGGATTTCAGTAAGGCATTTGAGAAAGTAAACCACAACCTATTCCTTGGTAAGCTATAAAAAAATGGAATAGACAACATCTCCACCAGATGGATTTGTAGCTGGCTGACAAACCATAATGACTATTCCTCAATGGCAGTACATCCACATGAAGAGAAGTAAGAAGTGGGGTACGTCTTACGCCTGGTATTCTTCAATATTTTCATCAATGACTTGGATGAGGGAATTGAAGGGGAACTCATTAAATTTGCAGATGACATCATGACAGGAATAGTCAACATCCCAGAAGACAAACTCAGGATCCAAAAAGATCTAGACAATGGGCCTTATCCAACAAAATGAGTTTCAATGTGGAGAAAAGCAAAATTTTACATTTAGGCAGGAAAAATCAAAGGTACAAGTACAGATTGGGAGAGACCTGGCTTAAAAACAGTAACTGTGAGAGGGACCTTGGAATCCTAGTGGACGATCACTTGACTATGAGCCAGTAGTGTGTAGCAGCAACCAAAAAAGCTAATACAGTCCTGGGTTGTATAAACATAGAATCACGATCACACAAAGTATTAGTACCGCTTTATAAAACCCCAGTAAGACCACACCTGGAATACTGTAGCCAATTTTGGTCACCATATCACAAAAAAGATGTTGAGAGTTTGGAAAAAAATCAGGGAAGAGCAACTAAGATGATGAAAGGCCTGGAGACTAAAACATACGAAGAACGGCTACGGGACTTGGGTTTGGCTAGTCTAAAGAAAAGAAGAAATATGGGTGACATGATAGTAGTATTCCAGTATCTGAGGGGCTGCCACTAGGAAGAAGAGGTCACAATGTTCATTAGAGCACCAGAGGGAAGGATGAGAAACAACGGTTGGAAACTGATCAAAGAGAGAAGCAACCTGGAATTAAGGAGAAACTTCCTGACAGTGAGGACAATCAACCAGTGGAACAGTTTCCCTCCAGAAATCGTGGGTGCTCCATCACTGGAGATTTTTAAGAGAGACCAGACAATCACCTGTCTGAGATGGTATAGGTTTTCCTGCTTCAGCAGGGGGCTGGAGTAGAAGTCCTCCAGGGTCCCTTCCAGCTCTATTCTATTCTAATATCTGGCTTAATTTAATACTGTATTAAAAAGGAGGAACTGTGTGGGTCTTCCATATCCAAACTATTTCTCTTTCAAGGCTTATATTTATTTATCATCTTTATAAACAAGGTATGGTCCCAAAGTACTTGAGCAAATACGATCTCAGTATTGAAGGTGATACAGAATAATGTGGGAGGTGAAACATGGGACTGCATGGAAGAAAAGGAATTGCCCAAAATTACTTCTTTTCCCATTCCATTGACAGAAACCTCCACTGCATCATAGATCAAACTTCTATGATGCTAATAAAATACAGCAATATTATAAAAAAGAAGTAGTCCTTGATTTATGATGGTTGTAAGTCAGGATGATTGAAAAATGTGACACCACCCATGTGACCCACCCAGTTTTATAATCTTTTTTTTTTGGTTATGAGTGTTGAATGAATGCAATGGTGGGCATCAGAACTTCAGGAATGAGTTGTAAGTTCTTTAGAAAGGTCAGTCGTAACTTCAAATGGTCTCTTAGCGACTGGTCAAAAGTCAGGGACTATCTGTAAAATATCATTTAACTTTCTTTTGAAAATGTGTATGAAAGTCAAGTTGAGAAAGAGCATCCTTATTCTCATCCTTTTAGGAAGCATTGTGAAATTGCATGGCCCTCACATGTCATCCAAATAAAATTGCAGTGGGTGGTCAACATGTGTATCTATTCAACATACATGCAGAGTGTGCTAGTTATTCATTAGATCCAGATATTCTGCTCTTCTACAGAAGTTCAATGCAACCTACATAGCATTTCTTTATCCTACACTATTTAGACTAACACTTCCCATTCCACAATACTGGCTCTGTGCCAATCTTTGAAATGTGGATAGAAAGTAATAATCTGCAATCTGGTGTTCCTCAGTTATGCTGGAATGTAATTTGTTTAATATGCTGGATGAGAGACAGAAGTTTGGGACTGTATATGGCCCATTGGTCATGGATTGCCCATTCTTGTTCCAGTATCAGAGCCGTGGTGGTGCAGTGGTTAAAATATGGTATTGCAGGCAAATTCTGCTGATAGCCAATAGTTCAGTTCTCATTGGCTCAAGGTTGACTCAGCCTTCCATCCCTCTGAGGTCAGTAAAATGAGGATCCAGATTGTTAGGGGCAATATGCTGACACTGTAAACTACTTAGAGAGAGCTGAAAAGCACTGTGAAGCGGTATACAAGTGCTATTGCTATCAGATATGCCTCAGTGTATAGTTAATGTGGTATAAAGTATGGCATATACATAACTGGCAGATGAAGGGTGGATGGAGTAGAAATCATGGTTGGCTATGGCATTGAATAGAAATATTCTGTGCAGCAATAATTTCATTGCATAATTCATGATAATCATTTGTCTTTTGCTTATGAGTAGGTCTTTTTGCTATACATAACTGGATTTTGCCTGCAAAATTTAACCCTGGAACAGGAACTCTTTTGTGGAAAAGGTAAAAGTAGGGGAGAAAAGTTTAATATTTGGCTCACAACATTTGTTTTGGAATACCTGGGAAGATTTGTCGATTTTGTGAAAAGTGTCCAAGGACAGCAAACTCACATCCTGACCTTTTCTTTTTACTAAGCTTCAGACTTGTCTTACTGCATGAAATAACATTCTAATTCAAAATAGTTTTCAGAAAGCAAAAACAGGGCTCCCATGGATTATTTGATGTTTAGGCTCAGGACCTCATACTCATTTAAGCAATCTTGTAAGAAAATGATGTCTATGCTTTTATACTATATGTTTTTATTGTAAGCCACCCAGAGTCACTTAGGTGTGATGTGTGGTATAGAAATGTGATGAATCAAACAATCAATCACAGAAAACATTCATTCATGAATCCTAATTAATTGCTCTTGATAGTTCAAAAAAACCAAAACAAGATATGGTCCCAAACAACCTGAGTAAATTTGGTCTCAGTATTAAACTTGACATGTTGCAACACTTCAGTCTGACTTTGCTTTGATGGCATCCTGCCAATAAAGAGGAGGAAAGGGGGAGTAGGGGAATATAGGGCAGGGGGATGACAGGATGACAGGAACCAGAGGTACCAGTGCAAAACAAGAGACAACAGTTGGCAGAGCCAAGGACACAAGCATGACAGCTGAATGCAAATGCCCACCAAAAAGGCGCCAAACTTTAGCACTGTTATCAAAACATTTAGCTTGAATACCACTGGACATTTATGAAAGGACTAAGGGGAGAGGGCCTGGAAGAACAGAAAATCACTGGGTTTACACAGGAATATTCAGTTCTGTCTTTGCTTATGCTTTAAGCACTGGGCTTTAATAAAAGTATATCTTTCACTACAAATGAAGTCGAGGGTCGTTCTTTCCTAAATGCCCAAACTGGTACAGGTCTGACAGTAAGCTAGATCTGCAATAACAATCCACCAGGAGACCCAGGAGACCCATTGGGACCATGCATGGAATGCGTATCCATGAAAGCGAGCAGGAAGAGATGGAGTCGAGGGTCATTCTTTCCTTAAATGCCCAAGCTGGGACAGGTCTGATACAAAAATTGCTTCTTTTTCGATTCTACTCACAGATGTCCCATTGCATTCCAGACTAAACTTCTATTAATAAAAGCACACCAGTTTTATAAAAGCAGCAATATGTTACACTGCCTCTCCTCCAAAAATTAGTATGTTAAAACAAAAGAAAAGATTGCAAAATTGCCCAATAATATTATTGTATTGAAAGCATCATAAAAAGTTTTGGAATCTCTAGTTTAGGTACTTATTACTTATTGAGATGGACACTGATATTACAAAAAGATAGAATAACAGAGTTGGAAGGGACCATGGAAGTTTTCTAGTCCAATCCTCTGCTCAAGCAGGAGACCCTATACCATTTCAGATAATCTCTTCCTAAAACCTGCTGTGATGGAGCACTCACAACTTCTGAAGGCAAACCATTCCACTGGTTAATTGTTCAAACTGTCAGGAAATTTCTCCTTAGTTCTAGGTTGCTTCTCTCCTTGATTAGTATTCATCCATTGCTTCTTGTCCTGCCTTTGGAGAATTGGTTGACCCTCTCTTCTTTGTGGTAGCCCCTTACATGTTGGAACATTGCTATGAGGACATTCCCTAGTCTTTCTTTTCATTAGACTAGACATACCCAATCCTTGCAACCCTTCTTTATATGTTTTAATGTTCAGTCCCCTAATATTTTTGTGGCTTATACCCAGTTTGGAATCAGTTCTCTAACATTTGATTTGAGAGCCCAGGTGGCGCAGAGGTTAAAGGCCAGTATTGTAGGCAAACTCTGCCTACAACTTGAAGTTCAATCCTAACAGGTCTCAAGGTTGACTCAACCTTTCATCCTTCTGAAGTCAATAAAATGAGGACTCAGATTCTACAACGTACATTCTACAATGGATAGAGAGTGCTGTAAAGTGCTATGGGGCAATATATAAGCCTAAATGCTACTGCTATTTAATGAAAAAACTAGCTTTCTCTTGCCAATCATGATTACAGTTGATTCTATGATTAGATCATAATACCAAATTGCTTATTCTATGCAATTATTTTCCCAGAATATCTCTTTGCTATGGTAGTTATTCTTCTTCCGTGTCCTTTTAGCAGCAGACAGCAGTATGCTTAACAAACGTTTTTCACATATTTTTGCATTTGTGAAACAGTTTCAGGATGCAGATGTTTTGATATCTTTGTCCATTCCTCTATTGTCTCTTTCATGAAAACCCATCCCTTTAAATCTAAGAAGAAACAAAATGCCATCATTATTTTTTAGGAAATGAGAAATGTGAACCAAAACACTTCAGCTTATTCTTAAAAATTATCTGATGGTACTTCTTCTTTCAAAACAAACATGTAAATATTTGGATGTTTAGCTTCCCTAACTTGATTAAATAAAAAAGATTCTTAACATTTTAAGCAGTGTAAAAAAAATTTATAAAACCACAAGAATGTGGCTAGTCAGCAGGCTGAGGACAGAAAAAATAATAGTTGTTCATTTAGTACATAATTATCCTGGATTCATTATTGGAGGAATGCTGAGATAGTATAAATGATGTCTTCAAAAATTATTAAAAGCACAGAAGGCACTGGATTGTTTCGCTATTGGCAATCTATTTGATACTGTACCTAAACGGGTATATTAGGATGATTATTTTTCCTGGACCGATGGCTTCACTAGTTTTTTGAGAGTGATGTTTCAAGTTGCATTTCTAAAAGTATTGAAGGGACTATATTTCATTTGATTAAAATTAAATGTTGTTAATGTGATTCATTGCAATCATGTATATTAGGGGTCCCCAGCACCCGGTCTGTGGACTAGTACTGGGCCATGGCATGCAAACAACCGGTCCACACAAATAAGCAAGGTTGGGGACCTCTGATGTATATAATGTTTTCCTCTTTCAGTCCCATAAAAATAGCACCTTTTGCAAGTTTCTGAGAGTGATACTTAAAACATTTAATTGGTATAATGTGCAGTTTTGGTTTTTTGAGAAATGTTTTCATGGTTCTTATTGCAATAGTCAGGGAGAGAGAAGCAGTGGTGGGATTCAAATATGTGAACAACCAGTTCTCTGTGAGGATGCTGCTTCCGGAAGTCCATTCTGGGCGTGGGCAACAAAAAATTAGCTACTGGTTCTGCCAAACTGGTGCGAACTGGCTGAATCCCACAACTGGAGAGAAGAGTCTCTGCCACACTACAGTGTTTCTTCCAAAACTCCATCTAAGCAGTTCCTTAATACACACAAGTCACTTTTACTGCTGGCTGCATAACATTTGGCAGATTGTCCAATATTTCCAAACTTTTTCTGTATAAAGAAACTGCCTGGATTGTTTACAGATTTGTTCTGTTGCCCAGAGTTTTATCCACAATCTCTGACTTTGAAAGTAATTGCAGTTTATAAAGGAATGTTGTTAAGGGGAGGAAGAGGTTCAGCTGTAGGACCATTATGTCTTCTTTTTGAGGAGTGCGCCCTGGAGAAATGTGTAATGAGAAGAACAGAGTAGATTTTTTGAACTATTAGAATCGCAAAGGAATCATGCTTTTTCAATTAATGCCCTTCATTTTAAGACAAAGAACAAGCACTGTATGGTATCATGAGAATATTGTAGCTGGAAGAAGGTAGCTTTGGACATGTCTTAAAGGAAGGTACTTTATTTCTCCCTCCCCTGGCCATCTTTGTACTGGGATATTAGTAACCACCTCATGGATCTGCAGTATGATATCAGATTATCACCAGAAAGTGCAGAACAAGGATTTTCTAGACTTGAATAAAATAGTCAAATTGTCAGAATCCATTTATATCATATTCATAAATGGAATGTTTCAAACATTATTCCATGGATTCTGCCATCTCCGGAAGAGAAGAGAATGGATGTGTATTGAACCAGTATTAGGCATTTCAAAGGAAAGGAGAAGCCTTTTGAACTGGGGAAAAAAAGGGGGGGGGCTAGCATCTGGCTTGTGTCACGGAAGAGAGCAATAAACATGAAAGTCCTAAGTTCCTTTTTCCCACGAGAGGGATGATACGAGATAAAGGATGGGGGACTGACCAAATGGGGTTAGGGGGGTGTTAAACCGGGAACTCTTTATAAGGGTTTAGTTCGTGGAATAATATTAAGTCCTGTCTCGTATTCCTACAACCAAGCATGTCATAGTAAAGATTCTTTTTGGAATAGATTTGACTCCAAGAATTTTGTCTTCCTAAGACGTGGTTTGGGGTGGGTCCTGACACAAATATTGTTCACTTAGTGTTATGGTTGTACAAATGTCAAAACATTTGTATAACAAATTGGCAAAATGCATGTTTTTGAATGCATTTTTGTTTACTTGTGAACCAAAAAAATTATAAAAGGACTAGTGGATAAAACACAGAAATCAGGAGACCTCGTCCCACCTTAGGCATGAAAGCCAGCTAGATGATTTGGGGCCAATCATCTCTCTCAGCTCAGTTCACCTCACAGGGTTACTGATGTGGGGAAAATAGAAGGAGGAAGGAGGGTTAGGCATTGCCACTACTTTGAGTCACTTATAAAAATAATGAAGGTGGGATAGAAATAAATTGTTCTGCTCTAGATTTGGAAGTGATAAATATGGTAGATAAGAGCCGTGGTGGCGCAGTGGTTAGAATTAGAATTATTGCAGGCTAATTCTGCTGACTGCCAGAAGTTTGATTCTCACTGGCTCAAGGTTGACTCAGCCTTCCATCCTTCTGAGGTCAGTAAAATGAGGAGACAGATTGTTGGGGGCAATATGTTCACTCTGTAAACCACTTGGAGAGGGCTGTAAAACACTGTGAAGTGGTATATAAGTCTAAGTGCTAGTGCTATACTCATAAAAGTCTTGTTTAGGATGGCTCAAGACATCTTGGATAGAAGTTCATGTCAGTCACTTGGACCAATATGCAGGAATCACTCAGGTTCACAGTCAGTTGGACACCAACTTTGACATAGGTCCTATGAAGTGCCAGAGATATAGCCTTGCCCTATTATCAGGAAGGAATTTGAAACTGTTGAGCCTCCTCACTGTGAGCTTACCCACCAGTTTATTAGACTCATACCTCTCCTTCCTAGTGAAGGCTACCTGAAAGGTAAAATATGATTGATTCTGATGGTGATAAATTCTTCCTTGAGAGACGGTGTTGTTCCTTTGCCTCTTAAAGAGTCAGTGGTTCGCCCCCTCCTCAAGAAATGGTACTATCAACATTCATCCTAGTTCAATTTGAATTCTGTAACACCACTGCTTACTTTTCTTCATACATCAAATTTGCTATTTCTGTATTATCTGATTCACAATCTGCCCAAGAGATTTCTTTATCCCTCTACTTTAATCATTAAAATGTACTTTAATCAAATACAACTTTGGGGGAACCTCAATCAAATCACTGCATTTTTGTTTTGGCTTATTTACATTTTAATGAATTCTGAATAAGAACCAAAACTTATCTGTTGCTATTTTTAATTGTCAATCAGTGTAAAGTTTTTAGGTTTTGGCCCATTTTATGTGTACATGTGTGTTAGCCTTTGGTGCTTACCTTATCAGTGTAGCAGCACCTTCTATTTAACCCCCAAATCTCAGTGATGAGAGAGAAATCCCCCAAACCATGCCAAAGATTCAAAAAAGTTTCCCTCTGCTCCAGCTTGTCTTAATATTGCTTTCAGGGAAGGAGCATACCTCACTGATAGAGGATAGGCCTTTTTTTTTTTTTGCAAATTTCCAGGTTCATCCCTTAGCATTTCCAATCACAAGGACCTCAGGTAGCAGATGATGATAAGGACAAATTCTGTTGGAGACCATCTTCCAGGCCAAATAAACAGTGCTATAAGAGTAGGTGGATAAACAGCCACACTTGTATAAGGCTGACTCCTATATTTGGTTTTTTTCCATGTTACCTAATTTGCCCCCATCTGCTACTTCTTGTGTATATCCTCCCAATGGTTATTTTCCATCTTATTTTTTTCACAAATGATTTAATATTTATCACTGTAAATCTAGCATTTTTGTCAACCAACCTACCTTCCTTCCTTCCTTCCTTCCTTCCTTCCTTCCTTCCTTCCTTCCTTCCTTCCTTCCTTCCTTCCTTCCTTCCTTCCTTCCTTCCTTCCTTCCTTCCTTCCTTCCTTCCTTC
>JAKJMR010018199.1:1779985-1827426 GCA_024449315.1 Daboia siamensis | reverse complement strand
CTCCTCTCCTCTCCTCTCCTCTCCTCTCCTCTCCTCTCCTCTCCTCTTCTTTTTCTTTCTTTCCAAATAAGGAGTTTTCCAGACTAAAGGAGAACTCCATGAACTGGCCCATACAGAGTTCCTGACCAATGGTTACTATTGTTCTCTAAAGTACATTTAAGGTTTTGGGAACAAACAATAAAACAAACAGCTGAACAATTTTAAGCCTGGCCTCATTCCTTCTTACAATTATTTTTAAGCTATCCCACCATTAGCCCGACTATGACTCTTTGGTAAGAAGCATTACATAAAATAAAAGACTATGCTTCTATAAAAAAGGCATTGTTTTCAAATGCCACATGACTTCTGTTCTGTATCCAGCTGTCATTTCTCCTTGTAATTTATGAGTAAGCAAATATAGTTTGATTCAGTCCCCTAAATGTTGCCCAATTGCTTCTTGTTGCACGCATTTGAATTGCAACTATGCTAAACTAGGCAAGTTTTAAAGAAAATTTCATAATAATACAGGACAGTAATTAACTATATTTCTATTACTTTTTAAAACTTTCAGAATACTTCAAAAGGAGAAAGATAAATATCCTATGCATATTGTTTTGATGCATCTTATTAAATTGCTCAAGACTGTTCTTAGTGGAGAAGCCGCTATCTTTGAAGGTCCCCATGCGCCAATCTGGAAGACTATGTATTGGCATTATTTCTTAAAGGAACAAAGTTCTTATCTCAGGAAATCTTTCTCATTTAGGTAGAAGACTGATATAATATTCAAGCAGAATCAAATTATTCTAGGCTCTAGGCCAGGGATGTCAAACTCAATTTCATTGAGGGCTGCATCAGCACTGCGGTTGCCCTCAGGGGGCCGGGTGGGTATGGCCAGGGTGGGTGTGGCCTACTGGGTGGGCATGGCTACAGTGCGTATGCCTACTGGATGGGCATGGCCAGCTCTACATCGTTCGCATCAAGGGTCCCTATGGGTGCCTGGGCAGGAGTGGGACAGATCTGAGGGTCTCTGGCAGAAGGAGGGTCTCTGGGCGAGGGCCAAGGCAGTGGGGGCCATTCCCTCACTGTTTTCAGGATGGCTTCGCGGGCCACATGAAACCACTTTGTGGGCCGGATCTGGCCCCTGGGCCTTGTGTTTGACATGTCTGCTCTAGGCAATTAATTTCAGGGTTTAAAAGTGCATTGGCTCATTGCTATCATTGGGGTGAGGTCAGTGATGACAAACCTTTTAGAGACCGAGTGCCCAAACTGCAACCTAAACCCACTTATATATCGCCGGGTGCCGGGTGGGCGTGGCCCATTGAGTGGGCATGGCCCATTGAGTGGGCATGGCCTATTGGGTGGGTGTGGCCCATTGGGTGGGTGTGGCTATACTGGTAACGGCAGACTGGGTGGGACTAAAAAGTTCAATCAATCAATTCCAACTTTGCGAGACCTTTTTTTTCCCCATGAGAAGTTGAAATTGACTGATTGATTGAACCTTTTTTTTTTTTGCACACAGTGGCCTAAGAAAAGAGGTTTTATGAAACCCAGCTGAAGGCCTAGGACTGGGGCGATGGCCAGCGTGCCCACAGAGAGGGCTCTGCGTGCCATAGGTTCACCACCATGGCCCTATACCATTTCAGACAAATAGTTGTCCAATCTCTTCTTAACAACCTGCTAGTATTGAAGCACCCACAACTTATGAGGCAAGTTGTTCCACTTATTAATTGTTTTAACTATCAAGTAATTTCTCCTTATTTCTATGTTGATTCTCTCCTTGATTAGTTTCCATCCATTGCTTCTTGTCCTGCTTTCAGGTGCTTGGGAGAATAGCTTGACTCCCTCTTCTTTGTGGCAACCGCTGAGATATTGAAACACTGCTAGTCTTTCTTTTCATTAAACAGTCATTCTTTTCATTAACCTAAAAAAAGACAGAAGTGATTGAGGTGTAATAACATGGAAAAGTATTGAATACATAAGGAATACCCGAGCATTCAGCCAGATTAATTAATATGACAGTACTTGATAAAGAAGGAACCTGAGAGTTTGAACTAATTCTGAAGAATACAAGAATAATTTACTACTATATACATGAGCCTTGGTGGAGCAGTGGGCTAATGCCTCCTTAAGTAACACCAGCTGCCTGCAATTAGTGGAGGTTCGCATCCCACCAGGCTCAAGGTTGACTCAGCCTTCCATCCTTCCGAGGTAGGTAAAATGAGGACCCAGATTGTTGGGGGCAATAAGCTGACTTTGTAATAATGCCGCTTGGGAGGGGGGAAAGCCCTAATAGAATGAAGGCTATTGCTAAGCACATTGGTTTGTGCTTAGATTGTAAGCCGCCCTAAGTCTTTGGAGAAGGGCAGGATATATAATAATAATACATATAGAGCAATTCCACTACTGAAGATCCTTAAAAAACAACAACAACCATAACAACACAACAAAACCAAAACAAAAAATACCAGTCCCTTCTCTTTCCCTGAATATCCAAACATGAGTTTTAAAACAATTAACCAGTATTTAAAATGTGGCTTCTAACATCCTGGTGAGACCATTTTTTTTCTACGTGCTTTCTTTCTGCTGGAAACTAGTCCAAACCCGGTTTAGTTTTTGCCCTAACCATCAGAAAAACACTAATCTATTTTAGAATTCTTCAGCATTTAAAGATAATCAGAATGGAGCATGTTTTGGAGTTTGAGGCATTTATGTGGGCCATGCAGTAAAAAAGGACAACATTTTTTTTAAATGAAAATCATTAGAACCAGATGCCTCCACAAAGTGCTTGCTAGAATAAGTGTGTCTCTGTGTGTGGGATATTACAACTTCAGCCACTGTGAAAACAATGCTACAATTTCTCTCCTTCCTAAGAGGCCAATTTCATAAAATAAAGAAATCTGACTTCCTCCTGATCATACTGGTTGAAAGGGATAATAAAATTATATTTGATATTGTTTCTCTGTCAGAAAACTCAATTTTGTCCCATTTTTAGAGCTGTAAATAAACTTATTGTGAGCAAAGCCACATATTTAATAACCAAGCATAGATGAATAATGGCATCTAATGGCCGAAAGTGAAGAAGAACTAAAGAGCCTCTTGTTGCAGGTGAAGAAGGAGAGTGCAAAACTTGGGTTGAAACTTAACATTAAGAAAACCAAGATCATGGCATCTGGCCCTCTCATTTCCTGGCAAATAGATGGGGAAGAAATGGAGGTAGTGACAGATTTTATTTTCCTGGGCTCCAAGATCACTGCAGATGGGGACTGTAGCCAAGAAATTAAAAGACGCTTGCTTCTGGGGAGGAAAGCCATGGCAAATCTAGACAGCACACTAAAAAGCAGAGACATAATTCTGTCAACAAAAGTACGTATAGTCAAGGCTATGGTCTTCCCATTTGCAATGTATGGCAGTGAAAGTTGGACCATAAAAAAGGCTGAGCGCCAAAGAATTGAGGCCTTTGAACTATGGTGCTGGAGAAGAGTCCTGCGAGTCCCTTGGACTGCAAGGCGATCAAACCGGTCAGTCCTAGAGGAGATCAATCGTGACTGCTCTTTAGAAGGCCAGATCCTGAAGCTAAAACTCAAATACTTTGGCCACCTAATGAGAAGGAAGGACTCACTGGAGAAGAGCCTAATGCTGGGAAAGATTGAGGGCAAGAGAAGAAGGGGACGACAGAGAATGAGGTGGCTGGATGGAGTCACTGAAGTAGTAGGTGTGAGTTTAGATGGACTCCAGAAGATGGTAGAGGACAGGAAGGCCTGGAGGAATGTTGTCCATAGCGTCGTGATGGCTCGGACACGACTTCGCAGCTAACAACAACAACAACATAGATGAATATATGAAATATATTCATTTTTAAATGAATGTAGCTTGGATCCAAAACTGTAATGCTTAGAGAAAGTCACATTATTGTCAACGGATTAGTTGATAGTATGCTATCAAGCCTTTATCATCTCATAGTGACCACATAGGTTTTCTTCAGGATAATCTGTCCTTAACTGTGTTTTCAGCTCTTTCAACGAGCATCCATGACCACAGTAACTGAATCTACCTTGCTTCTGGTTGTCCTCTTCTTTCCTTTCCTTCACCCTTCAGAGGATTAGAGCTTTCTTTAGGGAGCTAGTGCTTTGCATAATGTATCCAAAGTAGGATAATCTGACTCTGATCCTTTGTGACTTGGGTAAGAATTCTGGAATGATTTGTTTGATGATCCATTTGTATGTTTTCTTGTCTGTCCAATCTTGTCCATCATCAAAACTGAAGAGCATCAATACTTCTCCTATCTTGCATCTTCAAATTTTGTTTCCATAGAGTGTCACAGGGAATACCATGGCTTGCACGATTCTGATCTATGTAATGTATGTAAATACAAGTGAATTGCTGATTAATTGCTACCCCAGTGGATTCACTAGGCCTAATAGTGGAAGTCTTCTGTTTAATTAAACAGTAAGGCAAGTGAGTTAGAGGGAAAAGACCTCACAGAGTTGATGACAGATTTAGATATGAACCCCAGGGTTGATAATACATATGTTGATAAAGAAATTGAAAACATTATTGTAGTAAAAGAGGAAAAATATTAGAAACATGACTAAAGAATACTAACCCCTTGGGAAGATAATTTTTCTCCTTCAGTAGATATGAATTAGATGAGAATAATAGGAACAAGCTATTGAGACAAAGAGTAGGAGGTGCAGATATCTCTGCTGAAGAGTATGAAGTTGCCTTATTGGGAGATGGGTGGCATATTAAACAAACAAACAAATGAATGAATGTCCTTGAATATTAACCATCACGTGAGAGCAATTGGATGTCTGATGAATTCAGCTGTTGCTGTAATGTCTAAGTAGGGTCTCCTCTCCTCTCCTCTCCTCTCCTCTCCTCTCCTCTCCTCTCCTCTCCTCTCCTCTCCTCTCCTCTCCTCTCCTCTCCTCTCCTCTCCTCTCCTCTCCTCTCTCCTCCACCTCTACCTCCACTTCCTCTGTCCTCCCCTCCCTTTTCCCAAGCCTCATTTCTATATTTTTCCTTTTCCTTCCTTGTGGAGTTCATACGTGTGTGTCTCTGGGTGAGATGGTTTGTGTGTGAGAATGTTAAGGTATGTTAGAGAGTAGTTTTAAAAATGAAGTGGGTTATTTTATTGGTAATTAAAATTAATTAGCCACCATTAATTTACACATATAACACACACAGTTTTTCTGGTGTGTAGGTTCTGGGAGGCATAATCATGGAAGACATTTGTTGGGGCAGGAACTCTCAAGGTTAGTCTCAGTTGGAATCTGGAATCTTCAATTGTCAGAATGGGGGAAGCAAGACAGAACAGGATGTGCTTACGTAGCTTTTTTTCTATATATTTTGAGGGTGAGGAGGGATTTTAAATTCCTGCCCAATGTCCTTTCAAATAATTATAGAAATCAGATTAACCATATCAACTTTTAATTATATTCAGACATCAATGAAATATTTTTGTCATGGTTCTGTCCCTTACTTCATGGACAAGACAGCCCTTAGCCAGGGAAAAGTGCAGCTTTCCTGTCTGTGGCTTTCTATAGAAACTGAAGGTCAGTATGTTGTGGGGATAGGGGCCTCCGCCCTCTTGAACACAGAAAGAGGTTCTGTTCTGCTTCAGATATGGAGAAGTTTGTTTTGAAAAGAGGCTCAGAACAACCTAGGAAGGTTTCTCTTGGAAGCTTTTCAGCAATGTAGATGGAGAGGAGGACTGGAAGGTGCCTTTGAAGATCTACAAATTGGGCTCTTGAGCATCCTTTGCCTGTGTTCTTTGAAATTCCCATAGTCAGCAAACCACAAGTGGGCAGCCAATGACTGACAGATTGAGAGAATGTTTGTATGCTTGTACCTGGTCATATTTGCAGTTTTGTAGAAGAAAAACAGTTTTATCTCTTTAATCCAGTTTTTGGCACATAAGCCATGAAAAATGTACATAGCACACTGTTCTATTGATTGCTTTGCTTTTTTCCCCAATAGCCTCTAGCTTTGAAGTTTAAGACCAGAGTGGAAGAAGAAGATCCTCACATTTTAAAGGAAAAATATCCACCAGTGGAATAGACCAATAGAGCTGTGTCTCATTTGTCACAAGTGTCATTACATTTGTGTTTTTATTTGTTATACATTTCATTTTATTCTCCTTATTAAAAGAGATTGGCACACCAGATAAAGTTTCAAGATAAATTAAATGACACATTGTATTTGCATTTAAATGAAGTAACCCACAACCCAGGAAGAATTAAGTTTGCAACAGTTCCCTATCACAATCAAATATAACTCATAGTGGAACATTCATTGTTTCAAAAGGATGCTTAGACTTAGGAAGTTGTTAATAGTGATCTAGATAAAGGACCCTAACAGAGAGTATCTAAACTTTTTAAAAAAGTTGCTCAAATATTCAGAAATGAGGACAAAAGAATGCAAAATAAATCCCAACCTAAACAGTAATAGAAAAATAAAGAAAGGAAACACAATATTATAATATTAAAAAAACTGTTCAGTTTTTAAAGACAGCATTAAAACTTCACCACATGGAGTTTTAATTGTTTTTATGTTTTATGATGTATACCATCCAGAATCATTTATTGACTTGGGAATCAAACAAATACTGTAAAGAAGGAATTAAAATAAATTAAAAAATATTGGTCAGACTTTCCACCATGTTGGGTCATAACCAGAGAATGAGCTTGTATCATCATAGCAAAACTATAGATCCAGGTGACATTGCCTTTCTACTCTCCATTTTCAAGAAACCAAAAACTCTTTGTATATTGATACATTCAAAATATTTGATATATAATTCAATATCAGATTAATATTTTAACATTTAAAATTTAAATTTAAATAAAATTGGACAGTAGTAAAACAGATCTGTGCTGTGGTGGTGCAGTGGTTAGAATACAGTATTGCAGGCTAGTTTGTTCACTGCCAGGAGTTCAATTCGGACTGTTTCAAGATTGACTCAGCCTTCCATCTTTCCAAGGTCAAAAAATGAGGACACAGATTGTTGAGGTAATACTGTGTTTTTCCCAAAAATAAGACATATCCCAAAAATAAGCCCTATCTTGATTTTTATACGTGTGTCCAATATAAGCCCTACCCCCAAAATAAGCCCTAGATTTGGGGTGAGGCACATGCATAAAAATCAAGCTAGCGTGGGGATGGGGAGGTGTGGCTGTCCCAGGCTCCCTGCACCCGCTTACCTTAGGACTGCTGCAGCCAGGCTCCCATGCCCCGATACTTCTTGCGCTGCTACCCGAGTTTTTCTCTTCTGCACCATGTCACATGGTGCATCGCCCTGCTGCTACCGAACATAGGTGGAGGCTGCAAAACTCATCACATCAATTGTACCACAGCCACCGCTCATGGAGGCTGTGAGGCCCATCATGCTGCTTGCACCCATTTGCAAGTGGCACAATGAGTCTCGTGGCCTCCTGCCATGACCCTGGTGCAATCGGCACAATGTACTGTGTGGCCTCCTGCTGTGAGTGGCAGAAGAATTCAGGCAACAGCATGATAGATGTCGGGGTGTGGGAGGCCTAACTGCATGAGTCCTAAGGTAAAACATCCCTGAAAATAAGACCTGGTGCCTCTTTTGGAGGCAAAAAAAATATATAAGACCACGTCTTATTTTGGGGGAAAACAGTATGCTGACTCCTTGAACCACTTACAGAGGACTGGAATGTATTACGAAGCATTATATAAGTCTAAATCCTATTGCTACTAAGCATCCAGTTCGTCCTATTATATATCTAGCACAATCTCATTTTAAGATAATACAAAATATAATTTTAAGACTAATAATCATTGAGTGGTTAATCAAAAGTATTACAATCCATTATGCCAAAGCTCATGCAAATAACTAGTAAATAATGAACTTTATTTATACTCTTTGTACATCATTCAAGATATCTGTATTAAATTGAAATCAAAAGTGTCAATCTGCAGTTCTACATGATCCAAATTCCTTTTGCAATATTTCAATGGGTTTGAAAATTTGATTGGCCTATGGCTTTAGTCCATAATTAGTCCCTATTAGTCTATGATTACCAGAAAAGGATTTACCTGTGATTTTCAAACTGAGATTTTTCCAAAATTTTCAAAACTTTATCACAAACATAACAAAGTGTTATATGTCTGTTACTCATTGTGAACAGTCTTTTGGATGGGGAACCTTACCTTATTGGCATGAAATTTTACTTTATGATTTTGATTTGCCAGTTTGATTGCTGAGATTTTATTTTCTTACATTATATTTTTGCAAATGGTTCTAATGCCAATAAAAATATTTTTATTTTACATTTTGGTGATAAAATTCATTTACCACTATCTTGGCTTCTCAGTCAAGATAAATATTCTGTATTTATGTGAGAAAAATGGAGTCACTTGAAGGGAAAAGAAATTCAGACCCGGGTCGATAGAGTTGTCCTGAACCAGCAGGGCAGCCTCGTCTCCAAAAAGAACTCTGGAGAGCACTGCCCGCTGAACTTTTATTCACCTCCATCATTACAAAAAGTTACATCAGTCTAACACAAAATAGGATACATAGAAATAATTGGATACTCAGGTGCTTATGAGATCACACAAAAACAAGGTACCATAAGATGTATGTGAAGGCCTTATCATAGCGTTTCCCAAACCTCCCACATGCCAGGCCCCCCTCCCAGCCAGGAGTGTGTGCTCTCACTGAAGCTACAGAGAGGCCCAACTAGGGAGGAACAGAAAGGCTGAAAGGTGAGAAACCAAATTTTTGGGAAGCCAAATTCTGGCCGTTCCCACAGTCACTGTTAATTAAAATCATGAATGTAAAAGGGCATTCCAAATTATCAAAAGCTTTTTCTATATCAAGAAAAATTATAGCCGCCATTTAATTTTTCTGATTCATATGGCATCCAAGATGAAATTGATATTGTTTCTGATGCATCTGTTCATTTCACTTATGATGCATCAGTTTCACTAAGATAAATTAAATCAGCTCAAGGCCATTTAGCCTTGTTGCAAGTGTAACTATAAGGAGTTTATAATCTACATTCAATAAAGGGATAAGCCTGTATAATTCTGGACAAATTGGATTATTCTGCCTCCTAGAAATGAGAGCCTTCTGCCACAAAGAAGAAAGTACTTAATACCACTGTTTCTCATTCATTACCTGAATTTATGGTTTGGTCCCCTTTTTTTAAAATTTCATACTAGAAAAAAGCTAGTTCCTATAACATATAATTTTATCTGTGGTGTTCTTTCTTTTCTTTCAGCTCCTCTGATTGGCTCCTTTAGATATTACTTTTTAAAAATCTATACTTTTCATTATCTGTGTTGTATTTAACTATTCTGAAATCTTTTTCAGAATTGATGTCTGTTTTCTGACTAATTGAGAATAAAATTTACCAGACTGATTTATCATCTCTTCTGGAATTGAGACATACCTCTTTCCATTCCAAATTGAAGTAATAATTCTTTTTTCAGTTAATAAGCCAACAATTTATCTGGGTTATTACCTGTCAAAATATTTCTATTTAATAAAATTCATCTTTTTATAAGTCTTACTTCCACTAAATCGAGTTGACCATGAATCACTTTAATCTTTTGTTCTAGATCCAGTACCAGAATCTGTTTGCATCTTGATTCTAACAGTTTAAATTTGTCCAACGAAGTTTTATTTTTATTTTTTCCATGGCTTTCTTTTCATTTGCTGCCAAAGAAATGAAAAATCTTCTTTACTGGAACACTTTATTGGAAACCCACACTGTGAATAAGAAAAATATCAAAAGTTAACTTAGTTTGGAAGAACCCCTTACCTCAGATTGGTACTTTAATATTTTCTTGCAACAATAATCGACCACTCAGTGTCCATCTTTAGGGAGGAAGAATACTGACTTTGATGAGAATGTGCAAAATCTGAGGCAAGATTGTAACGTTACAGCCAATCTCAATAGAAGTAGTTTTAGTCTTCCTGTGGAAGTGACCTCTTGGTCTGGTCTACTTAGTGGAGCTAACATTGGTCTTGCAGATCTAATTAATATGTACCTTCTCCTCCTTTCTATAGTTCAGGAAATTAGGAGATGTTTCTCTGAGCCACCAACAAATGTTATATGTCTGTTGTAGACTTAAAATATTTCTCTCCCCTCTTCACCCTGGTAATGGATTTTGTATAAGGTCATCTTCCTTACTCTCTTCACCACCTTTTTGAACCAGACATTTCTGTGGGCAGTGGATTATGATTGGTATAAGTGCTGGAAGTTCCATGGTAAAAAGTTTAGTTAATATTAAGTTGGACATCTGACACAGGCCAAATCTTGAATTTTTTTTTTATCAGTGGAGGAATAATAGGCATACTGTTTTTCAATGGGATATTTATTTCTTAATGAATCTGTTAGAGGAAAAAAATTCTCTCTAGAATATTTTGGAAGATTTTACCAGAATTCCATTTCTATGGTCAATATTTTTTTTTAAAAAAATTTTCCCATTCACATCCCAAAGAATCAAAATATTTCTCCGTGTAATTTGTGATCGAAGTCATTGTGATTGAAAATATAATTTAAGTAATTGTGATTTTTCCTTGTTTAGTTGGAAACCGCAGTAATAAAAATCTCACTACTTCATGCGGAATCTTTTCTTCCAGATTTCAATATAGTGTTTTCTATACTTGGCTGTTGAATTCCACAAAAAAACTGAAGTCAATATATATGCTAAATGATGGAGTTGAAAATTAGGAAAGTTCAGAACCTCATCATTATAAAATAAACATAATTTGGACAAAGAAAGCCTTTGTCTTTTCTATTAAATCTTTCTTAATAACTTAATCTGCTTTAAATATCTTAAAAGGATTAGCAATACTTTTTAATACATATATCAATCTTGAAGTAATGTTTGTTTATACAACATTATTCTTTCCCTGAAAGCTCACCAGAAAGTATCACTAATAATTAGTGGTCATTTACCGCATCTATACATTTTAACATAAAGCACTGACAATTATTTGTAAAGCACAACAAATATTAGCATATAATAACTGTTGATGTTCAAATTTAGCTCTTTTTAATACCCCAAATATCCTTTCATTTATTGATAAAACCAGGCAGTAGTTGCTGTATCAAATCAAATACAACAGGAAATAAAGAATATCCTTGATAAGTTGTGTAACATGTGAAGAAATAATTCCATTTGTAATAATCCAGGCTGAAAGGTTAGAATAACAGCTATCCAGTTAATGAGAAAAAAAGAAATAGAAATGTTAAATAGTGGATTCTTTGACGCAGGAATGAAGACGTAGAACGGAATATATAGTCTAGCCCAGGGGTCAGCAACCTGAAACAGTGAAAGAGCCACTCGGAACCGGTTCCCTCACAAAAGGAAAAACTGGGAGCCACAAAAAATGTGTTTGACTGAAGAGTGGAGCCAAGGCAAGATATGCACCTACCCTGCATATTTGAATTGATTGGTTGAACTTTTTTACTCCCACTTTTTTTTGGGGGGGACTGCACATGGCAGAGGACTGGGAGCCGCAGGAGTCGGCTGAAAGAGCCGCATGTGGCTCCGGAGCCGTGGGTTGCAGACCTGTGGTCTAGCCCCTAGGCAGCAGCCAATAGGTTTGAATCAACCATTGCCGCCTGGAGATAGCCAACTGCAGCACAGGAGACTTGTAGTCTGGGTTGCTGGAGAGCCGTTAGTTTTCCAGCAACCCACATGGTATTCCCTCAAAAAGCCCAGTACATAACAAGAAATTTAGCAAAATTTAGCTCCCCAAATTTAAATTTATAGCACAGCAGGTGATGTGCAGGTTCTGAGGTTTTGCTTGATACAAAAGACAGGAACCAGAAGTTGCCTTCAAACTTTACATGTTTATTCAGCTGAACAAAGACCGGCTTCTCTACAAAAAGATGAAAACCTCCAAATATCAGAAAAGCCTTATTTTTATACCTACTTTGATTACATAAGCAATTCAGCCAGCAAAGCTGACACACATAAGATTAAAACTTTGCCCTTTAAGGCTGGCACACTGTAGATAAGAAAGCAGAAGTAGCTAGTATGTTCCCTTTTGGGTGTTTCCCCCAAGACACCATATGTTCACATTTGGATGGTTTCTGTGTTTTCCCAAGACACCAGCCGCTCCCGAGTGGATTAGAATATTGGGTGTTTCCTTTGCTGTCCTTTCATGACCCTCCATTCATAGGCCTGCAAGTGGCCAGACAGAGAGGGGCCATCTGCACGTATTCACAATTGATACTGTCCCCTAAGTCCTGGTCATCACATGCATCCCATGTCAGACCAATGGCCAGTCTCTCAGTCTTGCTGAATACACAAGTGAATGTCCAGATGTTACTGACTACCTTTATGCCTGTCCAGAGCTGGCTGAAATTGATGGGAGTATATTCTGACATTTGGGGATCCTCATATTCCTTCTCATGGTTAATATTAACAATACTGGACAGCTGAGATGCCTGATATTAAACTAGTGTGAAATGTTTTAGAAGGAAATGGCAATTTTCTCCTAAATTTGAACATTTAATTTAATTTGCATAATAAAGGGCTTAACTTTTGATATACACACCCACACAAATCCACAGACATACAAATACACACAAATAGAGTTCCCCAAACCTGGATCTATCACCCAAGGTCAACACCAAAGCACACAGAGGATGAAACCAGCCAAAGTGGGCAGCCTGTTCAGGTAAGCATTCTTTTCAGGATACCAGAAATTACACTTATTAATTAAGAAAAGATCCCTTTCTGCATGTGGCTGCCACTTCCAGCTGCAATATTAATTAAGCAGGAAGCTATTTGATATGGTTAATGAGTAGAGAAAACCCACAAGATCAGAAGGGTGCATAACCACCCAGCATCCCCTTTTGGCCATCCAGCTAACTGCAATTTACAATAATTTTTAGAGGGTGGGCTCTATCGCTGGGAGAACCCAAGGAAAGGTTTCTGTATAAAGGTAACCACTTCAAACCTGTAAGTTTGTAGATTACTTTTTGATTACTGAAGTGCACATAAAGTTGTCGAAATAAACTCTGCCTCTGCTGCAAGTATCTTGCCTGTGTGTGTATGGTGGACCCAGCCTAGATTTGAACTCAGAACTTTCTTCTAACAAAATATGCACACATTTTGTTGTGTACTCTTAATGGAGACATACTTGTATATGTAGTTAGCATAATTCTGTACTTTGGTTTGCATGCTGATTATTCAAGAATACACATCAATCTATCTAGTATATTTCTTTGAAAGGAGACATCAGTGAAGTGGAACCTGAAAGGATGGGTGGTCTTCCATATGTTTATGTGTGTATGAGAGAAAGAAAGAAATGATCCCATAGTTCAAGCTCATAAATCATTTGAGAAAATTCAACTAACTGACCACAGAAGACCAAAAACTTGCCTTCAAGTCTTTCACATACATGTTTTTACGGTGTCAAGGGATGTGGTCAGATATGATTAGTGGAGCAAGACCAACATTTGCTTTTTCATCTAGCTTTCCACTTTGACTCAGATTCAGACTGAAGATTTAATGTTCTGAACCAAATATTAAACTTGCCTGTCTAAACAGCATCCTCAGCAAGTAAATTGGACTCACTGAAAGCCTATGGTATTAATCTTTCCCTACTCTTTGAGTATATCCTATATGGTACATAGAAATTATGCCTTCTCATACTTATTTACCACTCATCCCCTCTCCAGTAATGTGTAAAAAAATAAACTTGTATAGTAATTAATAGTTTCACTAAAGAGACCAGCAGTAAAGGAACAACTGAGGAGCCATAATTCAGCAAAATCTGAAGCACCATCTGTTTCTATCCCTGCTTTAAGAGGTGATGGGCAAGTCAACTGACAGTATTTTCTTTGGGGGAAAAAAAAGAAAGGTACAGATTCAGATATTAGCAGATATCATGTACCAATTTGCAAAATTCCAAACCATTTCTATTTATAGCTTCTTTTAGCTTACAGTGAAATAGTTGAACGTGGCAATATTCTCCCATGCTACCTGAGGTGATAAATGCAAATTAGTGATTAGAATACCAAGACATCTGGGAAGATGTCTTATAAGTAGATACTTGGCTGTGAGCTCAACAGAATCATGGAAAGAAAGATATATTTTGGAGTACCAATATAGACCAATTCTATATGTTTGAAAACCATTGTAAATATGTGTTTATAGTCAGTTCCCACTCCCAACATATCCAAAACAGATTTTGCCTCAACCATATCAGAAACTATTTTGCCATTCAAAGAGGAGAATTTGGGTTTTATCCCAAACAGTTGGAAAGTTCTTTCTCATTGTTGTTATAAATATGCTAGTTTCTTTCCAAAGCTTCTTTTCCTTTCTGTGAAACCACAGTGGATTCATGCCTAGAAGCCAAAACTGGGGTCTGGCTTGCAGCTATCACATTGCCCTTGCCAAGTGGCCTCCTAAAAGCATACTCAACCTATTTATAAAGCCATTTTTGGAAAAGGGAGTATTAAAAATATAAGAGTTTTGAACATGGTATGATTTTTTTGTTTTTTTTTTAAAATACAGCTCATTGATGACCACAACTGAGGCTGAAAATACTACAAGACATAAACATAGAATAAGTTGTAACTATATAGTGTTCAATGGCAAAACTGTGTTGATTGTTAGATTTTGTCCAGTCAGGTATAAAGGTAAAGGTTCTCCTGCACATGCGCGCTAGTCGTTTCCAACTCTAGGGGCCAGTGCTCACCTCCGTTTCCAAGCCAAAGAGCCAGCGCTTGTCCGAGGATGTCTCTGTCGTCATGTGGCCGGCATGACTAGACGCCAAAGGCGCACGGAATGCTGTTACCTTCTCACCATAGTGGTCCCTATTTTTCTACTTGCATTTTTACGTGCTTTTGAACTGCTAGGTTGGCAGAAGCTGGGATGAGTAATAGGCGTTCACTCTATTACATGGCACTCAGGATTTGACCCGCCAAACTGCCGACCATCTGATCGACAAGCTCCGTGTCCTAACCCACTGAGCCACCGCGTCCCTTCCAGTCAGGTATACAACTTAACAAAAACATTACAACATTGTGAGTATTTATTATAAATTCTTAGTAATAGTTGTATTTTGCAAAGAGTCTGAAAATGACATATCTGTAGTGATTTCTTTGGTTTTATACTCTGCACACAGAGAGCTTGCTTCTGAATTCACTAATTTTAGTTAATGTTTTGGACCTCTTTTGATGTAATCTGTCACCTTCAGTATTTCTGAGTCATGGTGCAAAAATTTTGTTTTATGTAATCTAGAACTTTCTGCCAATTCTTCAGTCACAGATGGATCACTGTCCCACTTGGTCATGTCTTACTTTCTGCAATGTTATATAAGAAGTGAATTTGTTTAAGCAAACTTTATGATAAGTTTATTCAGACAATTTTCCATAAAGTTGCTTTTGTTTTCACTGCTCAGTATTCCCAGTTAATTTTCATTAATGTGCTTGTTTCAGAAAATGATTATTGATGGGGATTGGAGTTATGAGAAAGTCACGCTTCTTCATTCTTATCCTCTCCTTTGATAGCTTATCTAGACTTCTGGGTAACTATCTGCTTCCAAAGTGATACTTTTTCCTCCACAGCTTTGCTGCTTTTGTGTTAGTTGCCTCTGTACCATCCTATTATTTAAGGTGGGGCATGACTGTTCATTCTGGAGAAGTCGTGGAAAGATGGGAAACATTTGTTGATTAAATAAAGTCCTTAGAAAGTTCAGAAGCTCTTTACTGTGCTTATATCTTATAATCTGTATTCATGAGGTCTGATAGCAGTTTAGCTTATGCTTTGCCAGTGAGCTTTTAAAATGACATAAGTGCAATTATCCATGAATAGTCATCCTTCCTACAAGCATCACACTGATATGAGTTTGCTCTACTGAGTAGAAGAATGTAGTTCATCTAAGGTAACAAAGTTCATTTCTTTTCCCAGCAATCAGCTTGCATCTCAGCTGTCATCTAAGTACCTCTAACCCATCACATTACCAAAATAGCAAACTTCTTAATCCTCAACTGCCCAGAACAAAGGTTTAATTCACTCAGCAGGATTGAAAAAGGATCTCATGAATCTGCCAGCAACCTAAGTATTATTTCTGTGAGAAAATAGGGAAACAGGAATCTGCTGGTATATGTTAAAAGAGTTTATTTTGTTGAAGTTAATCTTTCAGGTTTAAGGACAACTAAGTGAAAGATGTATGATTTCTCCACATGGCATCAACTACATAGCACTTGAACATCATTTGTAGTCCATATCAAGATGTCCCTAAATGAGAAGCAAACTGCTTTGTGAGTCACAACACAATTGGTCAATGGTGGCCTAAGAGAATAGCAATGATAATACTCAGTGCAAGGCAAATCATTATTTTCTGTTACAAGTTGATGGTAAATTGATGGAAGATTTGGTCCCCAAATCTTGCCTGTTCCTCCACTACTAGGTTTTTATTGTTTTAGTGAGCCCAGAAACCGCTAATATATGCTTCAAAGTAAAAGATTTTAACTGTACTAAGCAAGCTACTAGATCTTAGATTGTTGAGTCATCCTACTTTACTATTCTGAAAATAAGAATTGCCATTAGCCTATAATCCCATGGGATGTGATCATATTTATCTGTAGTTATGGATAGTGAGGTCAAAAAGGGTGACCATCAAACTCCCATTAGCTTGATTTCTAATAAGCTTAGGGGAATTTAATCACTGCCAGGGGATTTTTCTTGGTCTTCACTGAGCAGTTAAATGCTTGCCTTATGCATTATACTGATCACCAAGTTGTAAGATCTTACATAGCATAGTTTTCTTTATGTTTATTATTTATTTATTTTTTATCCTGCCTTTATTATTTTATAAGTAAATCAAGGCAATGAACATACCTAATACTCCTTCTTCCTCTTATTTTCCCCATAACAATAACCCTATGAGGTAAATTGGGATGAGAGAGATTTACTGACCCAGGCAGTTTTTCATTTGGCAGGTGGGACTAGAACTCATTGTCTCCTAGTTCATAGGCCAGCACTTTAACCACTAAACCAAACTGGCTCTCAGTATACTACTTCCAAAACACTTGAGGACCAGAGAAGACTCAGTCCACAAATATTATTAGTAACTTTGTGAATGGCTTAAAATAGTAAAAAACAAGCAGGGGAAGATAGAAACAGTCTAAATCATTATAAGATTTAAGCGAAGAATAACTATTTGTCTCTGCTGTGATCCTCTTCTGGATCAGGTTTTTCCTGTTTTAGTTTGGCAAAAAACTCTAATTTATGTAGAAGGGAGCTTTCTTCAAATAGAAAGGTCAGAAGTGGGGGACTCTTTGGTACAGTGGATCTACTACCCTAGTTGCAAAGGATTAAAAACTCCTTATCACTGCTGTCAAATTCCAAATTCTGGCAGCTCCTATTTTTGATTTCAGCTTTTGCAAATAAGTAAGGTAATTATTAAATCCATAAAAATATCAGGTCAACTTTGACCCTACTGATTTAAGTTTTTTTTTTCTGTTGTCATTTCAAAAGCAGATGAAGGTTTACATCCATTGATCCATCCACCCATCCATCTATCAGAATAAGAGATGGAAGGGACCTTGGAGATCTTCTAGTCCCATGGTGGCGAACCTATGGCACGCATGCCACAGGTGGCATGCAGAGCCCCCTCTGTGGGCATGCATGCCGTCGCCCCAGTCTTAGGCCTTTATCTGGGTTTTATAAACCCTTTTTGATTTAGGCCTCCGCTGCCATATGCAAGAAAAAAAAAGGTCAATCAATTTCAACTTCTTGTGGGAAAAAAAAAGATCTCACAAAATTGGAATTGATTGAACATTTTAGTCCCACCCAGTCTGCCATTACCACTGCAGCCACACCCACCCAATGGGCCATGCCCACCCAGCATCCGACGATACATAAGTGGGTTTTGGGTTGCAGTTTGGGTGCTCGGTCTCTAAAAGGTTCGCTATCACTGTTCTAGTCCATCCCCCTGCTCAAGCAGAAGACTCTATACCAGACATGTCAAACTCGCGACATCACATGAGGTCGTCCAACATATTGGAGCCTTTTCACCATTGCCGGCAATGGGGTGGGTGCAGCTTCCAGATGACGCATCCGGTCTGTGGGCTGGCAGTTTGACACCCCTTCCCTATATTGTTTCAGATAGGTCGTTGTCTTAAAAACCTCCAGTGATGAAGCACCCACAACCTCTGAAGGCAAGCTGTTCCATTGGTTAATTCTTCTCATTGTTAGGAAGTTTCTCCTTAATTCCAGATTGCTTCTCTTCTTGATTAGTTTCCATCCATCCATTATTACATGTTTAAAAATATCAGGTCAACTTTGACCCTACAGATTTTGGGGTTAAGTTTTTTTCCTGTCATCTCATCATTTCAAAAGCAGCTAAAGGTTTACATCAATCAATCAATCAATCAATCAATCAATCAATCAATCAATCAATCAATCAGAATAGAGCTGGAAGGCACCTTGAAGGTCTTCTAGTCCATCCTTTCTTGTCTTGCCTTGTGGTGTTTTGGAAAATAAGTTGACCCCTGTTCTTTGTGGCAGCCCCTGAAATACTGGAATACTGCTATCATGTCACTCCTAATTCTTTTCTCTAGACTGGCCATACCCATTTCCTGCAACTGTTCTAGGTTTTTGTCTCCAGGCCCTTAATCATCTTAGCTGCTTTTCTTTGCATTTTTCGCAAAGTTTCAACATCTCTTTTGTATTGTGGTGACCAAAACTGGATGCAGCATTGCAGGTGTAGTCTTCCTAAGGATTTATAAAGTGATACTAATACTTCACATGATTTTGATTCTATGCCTCTGTTTATACAATTAAAGATTGTATTAGCTTTTTAAATTTTTTTATTATTATTATTAAGTTATATTATATAATAAAAATTATTGTCTTGGTCTTATTTTATTAACAAAGAAAAAAACCTGAAGTTATTTTGTCATTTGAAGACTTTGTTTCTTCCAAATATCAAATTTGTTGTTGATCTGCCAATTGTAAGGACATTCTTTACTAGAATGATGTTTAAACCATTTGTTAAAATTCATAAATATTAGCCTTGACAGTCTAACTATGCCGCCTGTTCTACTGTGGAAACAAATTAAGTGGAATGACTCTTGAAGATTGGAAGAAAAGAAACTGAGCATGGCCTTGGAATATTCTATTCACTAGATTAATACCAACTGTTACCATCACAGACAACCATGTTTTTCTTTAAAATCCCACAATCATTTTGTGTCCCATGGAAAAACCTGTCTCATTGCCATATTTGATAATTAGCAATGAGTGTGGCTCCAGCTATCCCATTTTCAACTCCATCAATTCCTCACTACTTGTCATAAGTATACAATTTTGCAACAATCCACTGGCGGTCTTTGAAAGAAAGTCACAATTGCTAGCACATTGAAACAAATCAAGTTATTTAATCCCCAGTTGGGTGTCCTCTAGTTGCACTGGGGTAAAACCACTTAGAAGCCGAAGACTGGAATGATTGGACAAATTGCTTTAGGCAAAGGTATGCAAAAGTTTATTTTTTTATTCTGTATCTAACCTTTATTATTATTACAAGGCAGTGGACATATCAAATCCACCTTCCTCTCCCAATTTCCCCATAACAACAACCCTGTGAGGTGAGTTGGGCTGAGAGAGAGTGACTGGCTCAAAGTCACCAGTTAGCTTTCATGGCTAACACAGGACTTATTTCTGCTTGGAAACTGCTTCTGGACTTTGTGCTTGGGATGGAAAAAAAATGAAACTTTGATTTGTTATAGAAATGGCTAGTTTAAACTGTTATGCAAAAGTAAAAACTTGAGGTTCAGTGTTAATGCCTTATTCCACTGCACCAAAGTGAGTCGGAAGTCAATGCCTCTTCTTTCTTTTTCCCCTTCTTTTCCTCACTTTTTCCTTCCCTATTTTTCCTACTATTTGTATAGTATTGTATGTTATAACATAACTGTCTAAACTAAACTGTCTAAACTAAAAAAAGAGAATTTCAAAAATTGTCATCTTTACAGTACATAGCTTCATGCTATTAAATATCACAGGTTTCGTTTTCTGTGATAGAATGTAGTTTGTATTTCCAGGATAGAGGGAGTATATTTCAGAGGAGTATGAGGCAACTCAGTTCAGATAGTTTGTGTGAGAGAAACAGGTGAAGACAGCCCCTCCCTAATAGTTCCCAAAGTATATGTTCCCAAAGGGAACACCTGCTGCCGGCATCATCTTCCCATCATCCTGTGCGCCCCCACAGGGAGGGCCTTTTCAGGGTACTGCCGGTTAATGAATGCCGGCGGGTTATTTCCAGGGGAAGGGCGTTCTCTGTGGGTGCGCCTGCCCTATGGAACGAACTATCCACAGAACTTAGGACTGCCCCCGACCTTCGCTCATTTTGCTGGGACCTGAAAACTTGGCTCTTTGATCTGTTTGGTCCAGACTGTGGGGTTATTAATTTAACTGGGTTTTAGATTTACTCTTGGGGCTTGAATTTAATTTAATTGTTTTAATTGTTTTTAATTTTTTGTATTCATGGTTTTAACTGCCCTGTAAACCGCCCTGAGTCCTACAGGAATAGGGCGGTATACAAATCCAATAAAATAAATAAATAAATATGGTCCTTGTGGATACAGATAGACCTCAACTTATGAGCACAATTGAGCCCAAAATTTCTGTTGTTAAATGAGAAAATTGTTAAGTGAATTTTGCCCCATTTTACAAGCTTTCTTGCCACATTTGTTAAGTGAATCACCGCAGTTGTTAAGTTAATAACACGGTTGTTAAATGAATCTGGCTTCCCCATTGACTGAGCTTGTCAGAAGGCTGAAAAAGGTATCATATGACCCTGGGCACTGCAACCAACATAAATATGAATCAGCTGCAAAGTGTCTGAATTTTGATTATGTGACCATGGAGATGATGCAATAGTTGTAAGTGTGAAAAATGGTCATAAGTCACTTTTTTTTGGTGCTGTTGTAACTTTGAACGGTCACTAGATGAACTGTTGTAAGTTGAGGTTTACTTGTAGTAGCTTGCTTCAGTTTGGCAAAATTTTGTTCATAGGTGTGAAACAGTAAAGAAATCTGCTTGGAAGAATCACTACATGTCATTGGTTTCTGGCACCTGATATTTTCTGATCCTGTATGCCTTTTTTGTTCTATTTTATTTTTCAAGGGAAGCCATTGTGCTTTCCGGACTAAGCTGTACATTTATGTTAGCTTGAAGAAAAACAGAAGTTCTGTAAATAGTCTCTTTTCAATGGAAATGGAAGCAGTAACAGCAAAAGCCCATACCATGATAGATCCTCCCTACATTATTACTCCCATCTTGTTAGGGGACCCACCTCAATGGTTCTAAATCATTCTGATCCCTACTTGGTGGTGCAGCAGGTGGGAACTCTGGAAGATACTGTACCAATAATCTTTGGAGAGTATAGGCTGGGAAAGACTGGGTAAGAGTACCTAGTTTGAAAGAAGCAAAGAAAAATATATGACAAGCTTAAAAGAAAATTGATGAAGTTATAAACAGTTACACAGAGAGACTAAATTATTCTGCAATGCCACATCTGAAATAAGGCACCTGGAAATTATCTAGTTTTCATGAATGTAACATGATTTCCCTTAATGCAATTTTCTTGCATTTCACAAAACAGTGTAATTTGCAGAGGAGATAGGGAATAACATGATCTGTATAAAAGATACTGAAATGTTATTTCTCTTAATAGACTTATTTATGTAAAAGACCTTGGAGATCTGTATTCAGGTTGGCCAAGTCATTTTGTAGAAGGTGGGAGTATCTAAGTGCTGAAAAGCAATGACTGCAAGTGGGAGCTAACAATAGCTTAAAATCTAAGCAGCTTTTTTTCATCCAAAATTTAGAAAGCCTTATAAATAGGTTTTCTGTCTGCCTCTCTAGAAGGGATATAATAAAATGGCCAGGACAACAGATAGAGATCTTGTGCAATGTGAAACATTAACTTTTGAAATCCCAGCAGGATATTACAGACCAGCACTGGATTAATGGACACAGGGCAGACTTAATTTGAACCAGTGCTTAGCTTGTTTTCAGTCATAGACCTCTGTTCTCGAAATATGTGAAGCAATAGAAGATGAAGATGAGAACAAATTAGCCATTAGTCTTCATCCAATATCTAGCTTCCTACCCCATACCAAGTTTTCCAATAAGAAAAGCAGATCTTTAACGCTTGTAGAATCTAAAATGAATTAACCCTATAAGCACTTTTCTTTTTTGCCTTGCCTATGAGGAGAAAGGACTATCCAACAAAATGAGTTTCAATGTGGAGAAAAGCAAAGTTTTACATTTAGGTAGGAAAAATCAAAGGCACAAGTACAGATTGGGAGAGACCTGGCTTAAAACCAGTGACTGTGAGAGGGACCTTGGAGTCCTAGTGGACGATCACTAGTACTGCACCAGCAGTGTGCAGCCACCGCCAAAAAAAGCTAATACAATCCTAGGTTGTATAAACAGAGGCATAGAATCAAGATCACACGAAGTATTAGTACCGTGTTATAAAACCCTAGTAAGACCACACCTGGAATATTGCAGCCAATTTTGGTAACCATATCACAAAAAAGATGTTGAGAATTTGGAAAAAATTCAGAGAAGAGCAACTAAGATGATGAAAGGCCAGGAGACTAAAATATATGAAGAATGGCTGCAGGGCTTGGGTTTGGCTAGTCTAAAGAAAAGAAGAAATAGGGGTGACATGATAGCAGTATTATAGTATCTGAGGAGCTGCCACAAGAGGGAAAGATGAGAAACAATGGTTGGAAACTGATTAAAGAGAGAAGCAACCTGGAATTAAGGAGAAACTTCCTGACAATGAGAACAATTAACCAGCGGAACAGCTTGCCTCCAGAAATCGTGGTTTTTAAGAAGAGGCTAGACAGTCACCTGTCTGAGATGGTATAGGTTCTCCTGCTTGAGCATGGGCTGGACTAGAAGACTTCCAAGGTCCCTTCCTGCTCTATTCTATTCTAATGAAAAGACCAAAGGAAGTAATTCAAATGACAGATTGTTAAATGGTGAGATGTATTATTACAATTGTGTTGCACAGAAATATTTGTCTGATTTTCTACCACTTCTCATGGAATTTCATGAGAGACGATCTGATGTCAAAATTATAATTATTATTATAATTCCATTTATATCCCACCCTTCTCCGAAGACTCAGGGCGGCTTACAAGCTTAGCAGTAGCCTTCATTCTATGTATATGCCTGCTTATTAGGGCTTTCACACACACCTAAGCGGCATTATTACAAAGTCAGCTTATTGCCCCCAACAATCTGGGTCCTCTGTCTTTCAAAGGCAAAGAATTTTAACAAACCATATGCATGGATATATTTATTGACTAGATTTGTAAGCCCACCCAACTCAAACATGATGACTGCTAAATAACAGAAAGTAGATACATTATATAAATATAAATTCTCAGAAGTGTATGATGTTCTTACCCTTCTTTAATTACAAAGTACCCAAAAGGAACATGGATCTCCTTATCTTTTGCTTTACTGTATATATGCTCTCAAAGCTCCATTTTATGGTTCTTCAATTAAATCTTAAAGGAAAGCATCAAGAAAGAACTGCTTCCAATAGGCCGGTGTTTCTCAACCAGAATTCCTCAGCCTACAGTAGGCTATTTCTGATTGAGAGTATGGGCAAACAGGCATGCTGCAGAGCAATGAAAACAAGCCTAATAGAAAACAATAATGGTAGTGGCAGCAACAGCATCCTTTGCTAATTCCAAGAATATCTATAGTGTAAAACACTAACAAAAGAAAACCAAAAGAAACTCTCAAGTATACGATGTAAAAAATAAACAAACAGCAGCTTCTTTCACAGTAGAGGCAAATCTTTGAGAAAGTGCAGTGCAGATTTTGGCACAATATGGTCATAACCAATGCAACTTTCCCATTTTATCGAAGAGAAAGGTCTATAGAAATCCATGTTGGCATAACTACAACATTTAGTTATAATGGCTCTGTACTCCCTCTTGGATCAGAGGCAGTATGTTACCGAACAAAATTTGCAAGTAACTGTAATGAGCGTATTCTAAAATTGTTCTGCTTTAGATGTTAATCTCAGAGCTGAGCAGAGAAATATACCTTCCTCTGCTCTGATGGGACTGAATCAGTGTAAGTTTCCCTCCTCAAAATTACTCCCTCATGAAAACACCAGCTTTTTAATCCTACTGGAAATTTTGGGGATTTCATCTCCATGTTGTTTGCTGCACTAATCTGGTCAAAATCTGGTGAACTTTGATAATAACAGTCCTCCTTTTTTAGCTCAGTCTGCCCCCTTGTGGGTTTGAGCACAGTCTGAAGGATAGACAGGCCTTGCATGCTGGAGGAGTAGATATGAAAAGGTGAGCAAACAGTATTAAAACTTGCACATTGGAGCAGGATATGTGAAAAGGTGAATAAATGATGTTATATCTCTTAGGCATACATCTCTCTTGCTTATACTTGCTCACAAAATGGATATTTAGCAAGGAACGGTCTGTGGAGGAAAGGAGGTTCAGAATCAAGTGTTAATGCGTATAAGATAAGTCTCCTCCCATTTTTTCTTCTTCTTATGCATTTTACTTGTATTCGTGCTACTTGTAATCTTCAAATGCTTTGAAAATATAGCAGTTTTAAACCCCATGTCTTTACTTCACTTGCACCTTGTCTGTGTAGATCAGACTTACAGTTGCCTTTCTCCACTATTCAGTGATATTGCTAGCTGTTAGCTGTCGGTACGTGTATTTCAAAGATCATTCCAGGATTTGTGCATCAGTGATACCTCCTACTGCAGTGTTTCCCAACCTTGGCAACATTAATATGGACTTCAGGTCCCAGAATTCTCCAGTCAGCCGGTCTATATATTTTAAAGTTGCTTAGATCGAGAAACAGTTCTATTATGTGTAAAAGGCAAACCTATGGACTGAGAATTCAACAATGAAAAGGAAATTTATCTGAAGGCCCTGAAAAGATGAAAAATATTTTGCAAGTGGATAAAACCTATTTTCCCCTTCCCTGCCACCTTTTTTTTTTATTATCATTGGCATCCAGAATGTTTCATGCTATGTATACACAACTATGCTGTTAACTCCAGTAAACCTATATTTCAAAAACACTGGTGCTTATGGCAGAAAACTAGAAGAACTGTGTGCATGTTATACTTTAATGAAATTGATTGCCATTACATTTTATTTTGTCATATTTAATTCTGGTCTGGGCAAGGATTCACACACCAGGTGTCTGAAAGATGTATAACAAAGTATAAAGTGTGTGCTCATTACCTATTTTATTCTCTGTCTCTCATCCATTGATCCTACAGACTGTAACAAACACATCTATTAATTTTTCATTCACAAAAGGACACCATGCAACATACATCACTATGATGTAGATTTTTGTTGGTCATTATAATAATAATAATAATAATAATAATAATAATAATAATAATAATAATTTTATTTACATACCGCCCTTCTCCCGAAGGACTTAGGGCGGTGAACAGGGCAAATATATAACAATACAAAAATACAAAAGTTAAAAAAGAATTAAACTTATGCCCAACTAAAAACAATAAATACAGATATTAAAATAACCACCCATCCCTAACTTCCCACAAATGACTTTGATGATTTTGTACGAAGGTGGCCTACAAACCCTGTTAATGGATATACCTTAAATATTTAGAAGGATAGTTTAAAAAATAATGTTAAAGTCTGGAAATGGATATCTGGAAAGAGTTATGCTTGATACTGAATCTTTTCTTGGGATTGTATGGTAGCTGGGTAAGCCCCCCCTCCCCCCACCAAAAGGCACAGCAGTTGCAGACATGAACTATGTGAATGACCACTACACTAAAAAGCACATTTTTGTGTTAGAATCTGAAGCATTGCACAGCTCTAGGATTCGGTGGAAGGTAAAACATGCAAACATGCAAACCCAACTGATTTATAAGGCTGTGCAAACTACTGTATTCATTAATGTATAAATCAGCCACATGTACTGTAGTGTTCTTATATAAAATACTCAAAATACCTTGAGTATTTTATGTAAGAAATTAAGCTAAAAGCACTTCAGTCAAGCAATAAGTAAGCCACTGTGTAGGTATTGCTAATACTTATGCAATTGTCTATCAGTTATCACATAATTGAATGTATGGAAGCTGTATGAAATCACTTGGCAATTATCTACACAAGTAACTAATATATTAGCTGTAATATATCAAATGTCATAGACTAAATACTGAAGACAAATATAATTGGGTTCCAAACAGAACAAAACAAATCTGGTTCAAAATAATTGGAGAATATGTAGAAGCCAGACAGCATTTGACCTTTGAAAAGTGAACTATTTTTTCCAACGAGAATTTTTTCCAATTTTTTTAAACAAGTGCTACATTTAATTCATGTGTACCAATATTTTTCATGGTGTTTAATGTTCTTTTATAAATCATTTTCTACTTTTTCTGGAAAGATCTTACCAAAACCATGAATCATACATTACTGCTATGAGATGTTGTTTAACTCAAGGGAGACATAAAAAGAAGTTACATTTGCGCTGCAACATATTTTTTCAGCAACAATATTAATGTGGAATTCATCTCTTACCAAAGCAAATAGCCCTTTGGAGGCTTGTGTCATACATGCAAGATCTCTACTTTATGATACAAATTAAGCTATACGTGGGAGACATGCAAACTTCATGGCTGTTTTGTTCCATGACCCAAAGATGAGTTTCCATAAAATGAAATGAGCAAGAACGTACAGTTTTGGTTTGGCTTTTTCTTAATTCAAATGCCAAAATGTCTTCAGCCAGCAGTAGTAGAAAAGTAAGATGCTGATGGCATCAGTTCTCAAATGCGGTTAGTATTTTACTTTGCATGCATAAAAAACCAGAGAAATTGGAAGGGAGCTGGGGGAGGAGGAGGATGAAGAGGTCATAAGGATTGCTTATTTAAATAGGAAGGCATGGATAACTGAACTCAAGCAAGTGGGTCGCATAAGATAAAGTTTAAAAGAAGGAATCTGTAGCATGCCCTCTCAATGGCAGCATGTTGGACAGGCAGATGTTCTTGGAAGCAGGTGGTTCCACACATAACTCAGTCCATTATGCATTTTGTTTTCTGTTTATTCTGCTGAAAATCCTATTCCAATAGAAGTGGTTCAAGCAGAGGCTGAACTCCATTCCCTAGTAATCACCTAATGATCTTTTCAAAGGATTCATATGTGAGCATTATATAAACTGAAACTGCTAAATGTTGATTGACCTTCTATCATAGGCTCTCACAGACATGCAAACTATGCCTGAAGAAATAAACTTTCTGGAGGAGAAAGAAAGTAGAAAGAGTGTTTCACAGAGAAGGGGAAGCACATTGAAATGAGCTAAGGAACTAGCGGAAAGGATTGGAGATGGTGAAGGTAACTGGTGTGGAAAGTTGGACTTAAACATGGCTGCTGAAGACATGGGTAGGATGGTGGATGATGGAAATCACAGAAGAGGGGTGTTATTTATTTAATCAAGTTAACAAACCTATATAGCTGCCCTTTACTGAACATCTAGGTGACATAAAACCACCAACAGCTAAAGCAATGTTACAGCCATTAAAACTTTTTTTAAAAAAAGTAAAAAGCACAAGATTGCAGGAGAATGACAATCACCTAATCACAATACAGCCATCTCCCAAGCTCCCTGTGGGATCCCCAAAATTATTGGGGAAAAAAATCACATTTTAAGGGCTTTCAGAAAGACTAGTAGGGATAGGGATAATCTCATCCTAGGGGAACAATGTTCTGGTGGGCATGAGCCACAGCTGAACATGCATGTAAGAGTCTGGTAAAGTGGAATTTTTTTTTAACACACAGGACCTAGAACATATCTCTTCTACTGAACATGATGGGATGGATAGGAGTAATTGGGAAGAAGCTGCCTCTCAAATAGCCATGTAGGCTTTTAAGGTTAAAACTAGCGCCCAGAAGCAGATTGGCAGTTGGTCCAGCTCTTGAAATAGAGATGTAACGTGTGCCCTCCTAGAAGCATACACCATTCTATGCACTGCTGCAGATGTTTCAAGGTTGGCATAAAGCTCCTTGTCCAGAGAGCAGGAGACAAAGTGATGCATGATCCAGTGAGAAATCCAGAGGCAGAACGGTATAAATAACAGCAGCAGCAGCAGCAACAAAGACAAATGGTCTGCTAGCCATAAGGAGTTGTAAACTAAGTTTTTTTTCTGGAGCCCTTGATTAACTCTAAGGGGAGCCACAGAGGTAAACTCATAGCTAGATTTTTAGAACAGTTGCACATCATAACAGAAGTTTTACTACTTCAGGCAGGGAAATGAGTTCAGAAGGATAGACAATAACCACAAACAACCTTATTTGCCGGCAACCACGGAAAGGAGAAAGATTTGTTTATCTGATATATACTGTACTGCTTGCAGAGTTTTTTGGTGTTAAAGCCAAGCTCAGAGAAACTAATGCTTTTCTATTTTGAAATGTTATATATATATAAAAATTGGTCTGTTTCATAGTTCACTGCATTTTGGGTTGTGCCTGCCCAATTCTGAAATCCTCTTGCCTCTGATATAAGGTTTATTTAAACTATGGTTTGTTGAACTAGCTGCATATCACACAAAGATCTATTCACTATGACCTCAAGATCTTTTCCATGCTTAGAGGAAGCTCAGGGTCTATACCCCAAATTGGGATTTTTTTTACTCCAATGTGTATCACTTCAGACTTACTTAAACTGAATTGCATTTGCCATTTGATTGACCATTCATCAGTTTAAAGAGACCTTTCTGGAGTTTTTCACAGCCACTTTCAGTTTGAACGTCCTGAATAATTTAACACTGTTTGCAAATTTGACAGCTCAGTGCTTATCCTTAATTCAAGATTGTTTGTAATTAAATTAAAAAGCATGGTTCCAATGTCAGAACCTTGAGGGAATCCACTTCTTCTTGTTGTTGTTGTTAGTTGCGAAGTCGTGTCCGACCCATCGCGACCCTATGGACAATGTTCCTCCAGGCCTTCCTGTCCTCTATCATCTTCTGGAGTCCATTTAAGCTCACGCCTACTGCTTCAGTGACTCCATCCAGCCACCTCATTCTCTGTCGTCCCCTTCTTCTATTGCCCTCAATCTTTCCCAGCATTAGGCTCTTCTCCAGTGAGTCCTTCCTTCTCATTAGGTGGCCAAAGTATTTGAGTTTTAGCTTCAGGATCTGGCCTTCTAAAGAGCAGTCAGGGTTGATCTCCTCTAGGACTGACCGGTTTGATCGCCTTGCAGTCCAAGGGACTCGCAGGAGTCTTCTCCAGCACCATAGTTCAAAGGCTTCAATTCTTTGGCGCTCAGCCTTTCTTATGGTCCAGCTTTCACTGCCATACATTGCAACTGGGAAGACCATAGCCTTGACTATACGCACTTTTGTTGACAGGGTGATGTCTCTGCTTTTTAGTGTGCTGTCTAGATTTGCCATGGCTTTCCTCCCCAGGAGCAAGCGTCTTTTAATTTCTTGGCTACAGTCCCCATCTGCAGTGATCTTGGAGCCCAGGAAAATAAAATCTGTCACTACCTCCATTTCTTCCCCATCTATTTGCCAGGAATTGAGAGGGCCAGATGCCATGATCTTGGTTTTCTTAATGTTGAGTTTCAACCCAAGTTTTGCACTCTCCTTCTTCACTCACAACAAGAGGCTCTTTAGTTCTTCTTCACTTTCTGCATTAGAGTGGTATCATCTGCATATCTTAGGTTGTTGATATTTCTTCTGGCAATCTTAATTCCAACTTTTGATTCATCTAGCCCTGCCTTTCTCATGATGTGCTCTGCATATAAGTTAAATAGGCAAGGCGACAGTATACAGCCTTGCCGGACTCCTTTCCCAATTTTGAACCAATCAGTGGTTCCGTGTCCAGTTCTCACTGTTGCTTCTTGGCCCGCATATAGATTTCTCAAGAGGCAAATAAGATGGTCTGGTATGCCCATCTCTTTAAGGACTTGCCACAGTTTGTTATGATCCACACAATCAAAGGCTTTAGCATAGTCAATGAAGCAGAAGTAGATGTTTTTCTGGAACTCTCTAGCTTTCTCCATGATCCAGCGTATGTTAGCAATTTGATCTCTAGTTCCTCTGCCTCTTCGAAATCCTGCCTGTACTTCTGGTAGTTCTCGATCCACATACTGCTGGAGTCTAGCTTGTAGAATTTTAAGCATAACCTTACTAGCATGAGAAATGAGTGCAATGGTGCGATAGTTTGAACATTCTTTGGCACTGCCTTTCTTTGGAATTGGAATGTAAACTGAACTTTTCCAATCCTGTGGCCACTGTTGAGTTTTCCAAATTTGCAAATTGAGTGTAGCACTTTTACTGCATCGTCTTTTAAGATTTTGAATAGCTCAGCTGGAATACTGTCACCTCCACTAGCTTTGTTGTTGCTCAGCTTTTCTAAGGCCCTCTTCACTTCACATTCTAGGATGTCTGGCTCGAGGTCAGTGACCACTTCATTGTAGTTATCAGGGACGTTAAGCTCATTCTTGTATAGTTCTTCTGTGTAATTTTGCCACCTCTTCTTAATCTCTTCTGCCTCTGTTAGGTCCCTGCCATTTTGGTCCTTTATCATGCCCATTTTTGTATGAAACTTTCCTTTCATCTCTCCAATTTTCTTGAAAAGATCTCTGGTCCTCCCTCTTCTATTGTTTTCTTCTATTTCTTTGCACTGTTCATTTAAGAAGGCATTCTTATCTCTTCTAGCTATTCTCTGGAATTCTGCATTTAATTGGGCATATCTTTCTTTTTCTCCCTTGCCTTTCGCTTCCTTCCTTTCCTCAGCTATTTGCAAAGCTTCCTCAGACAGCCATTTTGCTTTCTTGCATTTCTCTTTCTTTGGGATGGTTTTGGTTGCTACCTCTTGTACAATGTTGCGAACCTCTGTCCATAGTTCTTCAGGCACTCTGTCTATAAGATCTAATTCCTTAAATCTATTTGTCACCTCTACTGTATATTGAACAGGGATATGATTTAATTCATACCTGACTGGCCTAGTGCTTTTCCCTACTTTCTTTAATTTAAGCCTAAACTTTGCAACAAGAAGCTCATGGTCTGAGCCACAGTCAGCTCCTGGTCTTGTTTTTACTGACTGTATAGAGCTTCTCCATCTTTGGCTGCAGAGCACATAGTCAATCTGATTTCTGTGTTGACCGTCTGGTGATGTCCATGTGTAAAGCTGTCTCTTGGGTTGTTGGAAAAGAGTGTTTGCTATGACCATCATATTCTCTTGACAAAATTCTATCAGCCTGTGCCCTGCTTCATTTTGTACTCCAAGGCCAAACTTGCCTGTTATTCCAGTTATCTTTTGGCTTCCTACTTTAGCATTCCAATCCCCCATGATGATAAGGACATCGTTTTTGGGTGTTAGTTCTATAAGGTGCTGTAGGGCTTCATAGAACCGGTCAATTTCATCCTCTTCAGCACTGGTGGTTGGGGCATAGACTTGGACTACTGTGATGTTGAATGGTTTGCCTTGGATTCGAACTGAGATCATTCTGTCATTTTAGGGATTGTATCCCAATATTGCTTTTCCTACTCTTTTATTGACTATGAAGGCTACTCCATTTCTTCTGAGGGATTCTTGTCAGCAGTAGTATACCTGATGGTCATCTGAATTAAATTCACCCATTCCTGTCCATTTTAGTTCACTATCCACTTCTTACTTCCTTTATTTGCGATAATTGCCCACTTATTCCTGCACTTTGGTTTCTAACTTTCAAAAACAGTTAGCCTTCACTGTAAGGACAGGTTCTCCTTTCTTGTTATCACTATAACCACTAAGTTCACTCAAGAGCTTTGCCAAAAAAAGTTTTGGAAATCCAAGTACAAAGTATCAACCAAATCACGTCCTCCCATATGCTTGCTCACATACTTGAAGATTTCTAAAAGGTTTGTAAATTTCGCCCTCACAAAATTTATTCTCATTTTCTTTCAGCAAGGTTTATTCTTCTATATGCCTGATTATTTTACTTTTATTTCTATTTCTACCAGTTTGCCTGGAACAGATGTTGAGCTGACTGGCATCCAATTTCCTGCATCTCCCCTGCGCCTGTTTTTAAAAACTGATGTCACATTGGCTACCTTCCAGTGTTCTTGTACTGAGGGCTAAGTTACATAATTTGCTAGGAAGTCAACAATTCCATATTTGAATTCTTGAAAGATTATTAGAGGGATGCTATCAAAAGCCTTAAATGGTTACTGTGTAGTCTCATAAAATGATCTAGAATATCGTCTCTTGTTGCTTCTTCCTGGAAGGCACATTTGGAAAGGCTAAACTAAGTGAATGAATCAAGAAAATAAACAATAAATAAGAATTCTTAATTTGTTACTAAGAATAACAGAGAGTCACCCTTGAGAATTACTATATTTGTATGGGGAATCCATGGCCCTTACAATTTGACTATTACTTCCCATCAGTCCTTGTCTGCATGTTCAGTGAGGAGGATGGACTTCCCCACCAGTAGTATAAGAGTCCAAATGACATAGTGTAGGAACTATATTACAGTGATGTAGTTAAACCTTGGCTCAATTTCCATCTTTCAGTCTAGACCATCCTATAGGGCAGGGGTGTCCAAACGTTTTTCAAAGAGGGCCAGATTGGATGAAGTGAACATGCTGGAGGGCCGAACATTTTTCCGAACATTCTTTGAACAATTACAATTAAATGCAAATGAATTATTTTATGCCAAGTTAATTGCAAATGGCATACTTTTCATTTTATAACATTAAGATCAACTGACAGCTCAGTTTTCACAATGTATTTTATGTGCAAAACAAGAGGCTTGACAGAACAGTGGAGCCTAAGGGGAGAAATACAGGCGCCCTGCCCCCTCCGCTCTCATTCACTCATCTTTGCTTGGAAAAGTTTCTCTCTTGGTCTCATTCACTCATGTTTTGTTTGCAAAAGCTTCTCTCTCGCTCTCTCATTCCCTCACTCTTGCTCCAAAAAGCCTCTTTCATGCTCTCATTCACTCACACTGCTCAAAAAACGTTTCTCTCTCGCTCTTATTCACTCACCAACTCAAAAGGCCAGCTGCGGCGCTTCCATTGACTTCCATGGGGACGCTTGGCAATTAAAACCACTCCCGCTACTGCTGCTAACTTTTTCACTTGCTGCTTGGTTCCGATTTAACCTGCAGAAACAAATCCCCGAGCCGGCCCCCATGGCAGTAGCGAGCCCCAAGGAGTGGGGTGGCCCAGTGTGCTCACCGAGACGCTGGAGCGAGATTGCCCCCAACAATCTGAACACGAGATTGGCATTTCTCACCGCCCTCCCTCCTGTGGTAGACAGTCTTCTGCTTGCCGCCCTCAATCAGAAGGGAGGGCCGTGGGAGGGCCTCATTTACACAGAGCAGGGAGGGCTGTTAGAGGGCCATATTAAACCACCCCCCGGGCCGCAAATGGCCCGCGGGCCGGACTTTGGACATGCCTGCTATAGGGTTATTATGAAAAGAAAATAGGTGTGGGGAAGAATATACAACATCTTGAGTGACTTAAAAGTATGTTGTGGTAAGAGTAAGCAAGTAAGTAATCTAAACAAATAATTGCTGCTGAACTGCTGGAATAAGCATTTTAAATCTTTCAGTAGGAAGAAAAGAACTCCAATAGCTAAAGATTATGCTGTGTATCTGTATATTTTTCTCTTTCAATAGTGACAATTATTCTGCTTGGCAGTAGGAAAACACCAGAACAATTAACTTTAAAGTAAAGGCACCAGAACAGGAGTGAAAAAAATTGGATAACCACTAGATAGCAGCAAAGAACTGGCATTTTCTGAACCTGGTTACTGCCTTTTAGTGGTCATCCAGAGTTCTGCAGATCAGCGACTCTATTATAAAGGCCAATATTTTTCATTCTGTGTTCATTCCCACTGATAACCAGCAGCCGGTGCTCTTTTAAAGAATAGTAAAAAAAAATGTATGTCCTTGGCAACAAAGTAATTATCATTAAAAGGTCATCAAAGATTCCTCAGCGACTTCGTATTTGTGTTAAAATGAATTTATTATTTTTGACTGGAAAAAAAATGAGATTTATATAGCAATTTATATTTTGAAGACGTCAGATATCCCAAAGCATTATAACATTAAAAACTCAGTAATTAGTGGAGCTAGTATAAATTCATGGCACAGCAAAAGAAACTTCTTTTGAATGTCATGTATACATTGGTTTTATCCTGATGTAATTCTCACTTTGAGATGTCACTAAGGCATAGCAACAGGGGAACAGAGTAAAAAGAAAACAATCTTGTAAGGTACATTATAACCATGAGTATGGTTCCATAAAAATTGTCTTCATTTCTGCTGCAAAATATTAAAAGGAAAGGGAGAGCTCACTCAGTAGAACTAAGTCTGGAATCCAGTTGAACTATGACCATAAGCTGTGACATAAACCAAATGATGCATGTCATGTCACCCTGATGGTCACTTTCTCCTTCCTCCCAGCTCCTCCAATATCTGGATTCCTGGTGCCATGGCAAAGTAGAATGTCAGGTGAGATGTCATGTTAAGTATAGGTTATTTCACATCTGGAAGTCTCATTCTAGATTGGCCCCTTGCCCCTATGCTAACTGAAAGAAAAAAGGAGCCACAAGAATGTTTAATCCAACATATAATTTGTTCCTGATTCTACTAAAAATACAGACTCCAGCCGCGCACAGGAAGTGGTAATCCACAGGCTTCTTGTGGCACCCAGGCCCTTGTTTGCAGCCCATAAGCTTCCTGATGAAGAAACACATCTGCAAAGTGTTAGGCTTCACTGTGTTTTTAAAAATAAAAACATAAATCAGATATGTTAAACCCCTTCAGTTTGCTCACTTGCAGGGGGATCAATGGATCAAAAAGGGTGGGCTTTCAGGGTCTCAAATCTCATTCAAAATGTTTAAAAACTTTTATTTTCACCCACAAGGACATTTTAAAAAAAGGAAAAATGATAGTCCACACTTCATTGTCATTTCTTTTCTTTTTGCCTCACTTTTCCTTTAAATTAATATATATATACGAATATAATTAATATTCTTTAAATTAATATACTTTTATATAATACTGTTATGAAGAGGATCTGAATCCTGTTACAAAGACTTTCTAAACAGGTGTTTCCAGCCCTTGGCAAAATCATGCTTTGTCTTCTTTGGAGTAATTCAATGAAGAAATCCATTACTAAAATCCAGGGAGATTTCATTTACATCTTAGAAAAATGAAAAAGATTTCATTTTTCCAACAACCCAGACTCAGGCATTCATTTTCTGCAGCAATATTTCTCTACCCTGGAGATTGGTTGCAGTTAAAGATGTTCCAAGCCTTTCATTGCTTTTTTTGTCTTGTCATTAAGTAATCGAAGCAACTTTCTCAGGGAGCATATTTGTCAGGGCTGGGCACTGCTGGGAACAGGCCACTATTTTGGAGACAGATCTGCATGTCCCATGTGGCATATCATTTGTTTCCTTTGCTGGTTCACTGCTCCAAGGGCAGTAGAAAATGGTATTTCTTCTGTAGTGTTGCAGTAAATTTGAGAACAAGCCTCATTCATTTCAATGAACAAAATGGGGACCAAATGCTCGCCATAAGCAAGAAAATGGTTTGGGCTGTTGGTGGCATCAGTAATTCCTCCTCTTATAAACAATTAGCACATTGAAGGGTTTATATCTTTTTTAAAAAAAAATAAACAGAGGGGAGTTTCAAGTGAATGCTACTTGCTTTAAATGTGATCACTCCCCTGATATTAAATTGCCACTCCCCCCAACTTAATATTATAACCTTTTTAAAAAAAATCCCCAGACTTTGAAAGGGAGGAGGATAGCAAGGGGCCAGCTAGGAAGTGATGCTTGATGCATTAATGTATATCATAAATGAGATTTTGGAAGAGAAGGGTTAGAAAAATCAACTATGTTGTATTCATCATACAATTGGATAGAATTAAAAAAAGAACTTTCAGTTTGGCCATAAGTAGGATGCCCACATCTCTTTGTTTTCTTCTGCATTTGCGAAATCACACACATGGTAAGTGATTTTTTTTTCCTTTAAAGAGTCACGGGGTGAACTCTGTCCATAGTTGATCTGAATTCCTTGTACTGTGTATGAATTGTTTGTTATTTTGCAGGAAAAATAAAATCTTTTTAGAACAAGCTGTCTGTCTCCTGTAAGGGATAGACAAATATTTTGAGAGGGCAAATGCCAGTTTTTCCTAGCTTCAATATTTGGCCAACATTACTAATAGAGCTATAGAACAAACCTGGCACTTTTGTACTGATGACCTTCTATCGGTTTCTCCCTTGGCAGTTGAGTGAAGGCCATTGAAGAAGTTCATTCTGAAGAAAAAAAAATGACACCCAGGAGTAGTATCACTTGTGTTACATCCAAGGTTGTTTTCTCTGAAATGGCTCAAGCATGTTTCCAGGAAGCATCTGAATTCAAAAGGATTTATTCAACATAGATATTCAACATAGATGAGCCCCCAAAGAAACAGTCTTACCTTGACATATAGGAATGGAAGAGGAGTTAGCAGCATATTAAACATGAGATTCCCTCCTCAACCTGATATTAATATTTTTAAGATTATTTTTTTTTAAAAAAATAGGAAATTGGTGTACTGCAAAACAAAGCTTTCCCCTAGCATCATCTTTCTTTTAAGGAATACCTGAATCCACCCTTAAGGATCTTCCTCACTTGCCTCTAACCACTGCTTCTTTTCCACCAGGAAATTTCAATTCATCATTAACTTGCCCAGTTTCAAAATATCATTTTGCCTCTCCCCCCCCCATCCTTCCCCCTTGACTCGTGCTTAGGATTTCACTTTCTTTGTTGATCATTTAATAGCTGATAAGACCAGGGAACAGCTGCTTTTGGCTTCTTTAAGCTACTGAGAGCATGTACCTTCTCCTCCGGTCACTGGGCACTTCATATTGTGGCCAGTTTGACTTTACTTAGTAGAGCAAACGCTTGCCTTTTAGAGAATCCCTGGCTCATTGAGTGCCTGATCAGCATTTTCCATAGCATCTGACCAATCTCATGTGAGATCTTTACTAAGATAGGCTTAGTACACATTTGAAGAAGGATCTGAGTTTTAAAGCAGGTATACCATGCCCTCATAATGAGCTGCACACAAAGTTAATATACATTGGGAAAGAGAGAGGTTTTGCCAGATGTCCTTGATAGTTTGGTCACATGTGCATGTTTCAGGTTTTTTTCTGCTTCCATTGGCAAAGGCTGCAGTCACAGAGTGCCAACTGGAGGTAGTCAACTTTCATGAATCCAACAGGTACACTGCCTCCCTTGTGGCATACTTAACAAATCTTAACCATCAAAGGGCCTTTGTTTTGGTACAACATCACACTACTTCTGCTGTCCTTGAAGGCTAATATAGGAAGATTCCCTAAATAGACAATGTGAGTCTGCACGTGTGGAAACAACACAACATGTATCTCTCCAGTGGCTATACTACAGAGACATTCATATTAGCCTCATTTCACTTTTATATATAAATGCCCAGGGTGCACAGGACAATTCTACATCTTCCTGCTGCTCTCAGATACTAACCCTGCTACCATATATAATGTTGCCACGTTCTGAACAGGAGCATTTAAAATATGTCAGATGACCTGTGACACAAAACAGGAGTAACATATCATCTCCTGTGACACCAGCTTATAAGAGTGCCTAAACATTATCAAAGAATGTTTAGTATTAGATTGTACTATCTGTTTGTTATGTCCATTTACTGATTCTATACCCCCCTTAGATTTTTTTCTGATTTTTTTCTCCAGTTTTTGTTTTGATATTTTTTTTTAACTTTTTAATGTAATTTTATTTTTGTATGTTGTACTTTACTTTTTTTAAAAAAATTCTTGGTACCCCACCCTCTTTATGCTGGTTCTTGATTGTAGTAAAGATTGATTTGATTTGAAAAAAAGCTTTTACATGGCTGCATTTTTACTGTTGTTATTTTATTATTATCATTAAGTTATTATCTAATAACACAGTCTTTATATGTGAAGTCCTTGGTGCTCTCTGAACTTGATTGTTTTCTTGTTTTTTATACAATATTTAATATTATACTTAATGTTACTGTATTATTTTAAGGGCATGTGCAAGAACTTAATTAATCAATGTTTCAATAGTATACCTGGTTATTATCTCACCCTTGGTAGGGTGACCTGGCAACATTTTTCCTATTACATTCTTTCTTTGGTAGAACAAAGAACCAATGGTGATGATAACTGCCATTTTTTAGTCCTGATCTGTGACCTCTACATCTAACCCAGTTGGAGGGATGGAGTTACTTGGTATTGTTAATAAACCCAAATAAATTTTCTATATAAAATGCTACTTGCATTTCTTCTGTTACTATGGGAACAGAGACAGAGTAACTATCTACAATATGTTGGCTTTTGAGTAACAGCAATCTACAGTTGCCTGGCTCATAGCAAGTGAAAGTTTCCATTTGCATTCCATCATAACTGTCCTTCCAACATTTCTACAGTAGGAGAGTTCCCCATCCATATTTCTTTTGTTGGTCATAGTAACAGTCCAGGAAAGTCACCAGAGCAATAGTTACTTTGAATTAGTATACAAAAGGGTTTGAATATTGGCTATTCTGTGCACGCTTGGTTGGTTTCCAAGGTTCAGTGCATTTCAGGCTGATAATCATCCAAATCACAATAGGCCACAGGAGAGGAGTGGAGCCATGTCTGGGGATCAGTTTATATCTCATGTTTTCTGTATTGATTCATTGCAGGAGAGACTTGAAATAGTCTTGTCCCAATATAAAGGCTATCTCATAAGCCTCATTTTCAGGCACCATAATATGGTCTCCTACTTTGCCACTTCTTAATGCAAGTTTTTCCTACCTCAGAAACTTGGGTAATGAATCAGTGGAGCTGTTTTGTTAGGAACCTCTACCAGTAGTTGCAAATTTCTTGGCTTCCCGTGTCCCCCTACAATCATTTGGTGGAATTCCTATTTAGAACTGTAGGCACAAAGTTCCCCATACAACATGTGACCTATTTAGTGTTTACGTTTTCTGTCACTACTGCAGAACCCCCATTTATAACTCTCTCTCACTCTCTCCTTTCTTCTACAGTTGTGGATAGTTTGGAAGGTTTTTCCCCTCAGTCTTGGGATAGTGGCAGAAGCTATATCTCCATATGTGCACTATATGGTCAGTAGGAAGACATATGAACAGAAAGAAATTTATTGTAACAACTCCAGGTTGAACTCCACTGAAGTTTGCTACAATGGAATTCAGCGTGAATCATTTGTATTCTGCATGCAGCACTGCTAGGGATTCCAGTACATCAGTGCCCTGAAACTTCAAAATCATATACGAGAGGATCATCATCCCATCATTTTTACCCGGGGACAAATATGTGAAGATGGCTGAATCATGGGCCATATCAGTCCCAGAGGAGGAATATATTTAATCAGTGCAGTTTCATGAAGAGAGCTTTGACTGTCTAAGCCCATGATGCTTCTGCTTTTATGCAAGAGTGGCACCAGCTGAGAAGAGCATTGACAGTATAGCAGATATATACACTGTGCTTCACAACATCTGTGACAGCAAGGAGCATGGCGTGATTCTGAATGCAAGGGAGTGTTCTCCTCTCAGGAAAGCACCATAAGTCTTCACCATCAGCCTTGCAAGACTCAAGTGCTGATGCCAGTACTGGATGGAAGCATTCTGGGTCTCTCAAGGTTCATTTCTTTATAAAGGTAATGCAGCACTTTTTATGTATTTTGGTCCTCTATGGTTCTTCTCCCATTCCCCACCTTTCCTGCACATTTAAGAACAATGACAGTGGCTCTCAGTGTATAAATTAAGAGGTTCTTGTCACAAGGAATGATTTTTTTTTAGATGTAGCTGGATTGGCACACTGCTGGGGACCATAATGCAGGATTTAATTCAGTAGCACCACAAGAGAGGAGATGGGGCAGTTGACAAGGGCAGTCACACATGGACGGTAATGGCAGCAAATTAGTTGAGTGCTTTCTAGCAATCATCAGGAGATCTGTAAGCCAGATCTGGCCACCTTATTTTCCCAAAAGGTGACCTGATTAACTAGTAGTGACTAGCCACAGAGAACTAAAAGCATGCGTATCTGGTAAGAAAAAAGTTACATTTTTAAACCAAATGTGAAAGAAGTGATTTATTCTTTGGACATGCAGATCTGAGTCTTTTCCATCTCCCTTTCTTACCATACTGCACAATTTTCAGGCAATTTATAGTTTTTTTCCCCCAAGAGTATTTCCTGCCTTTTGTTCTGCACTTGAGGTTTTGTGTTTTATTTTACTTTACAAAGCAGTATTAAAACACTTCCTAAAGAAGGGCCCACCTCCCTCCTTCCTTCAGCTGAATTCTACACATTTCTACCTCCCCTGAGATTCTACTCCAAGCACTAGATGTGACTCAAGTCAACCCTAACACAATTCCACACTCTGCCAAAATGTCATTGCTGGATTTCACTGTTTGTTTTTTTGCACATGCTGACAAGCTGGAGAGAACTTCTTGTACAGGATTTCTTGTAATTGCTGCTTACTTCCCAACACAAGTTTCTCTCTCTCTCTTTCTCCCCCTCCTTCCCTCCCCTCCTTCCCTCTCTCTCTCTCTCTCTCCCCTCCTTCCCTCCCTCCCTCTCTCTTTCTCTCTCCCCCCTTGTTTTCCTTGAATCATAAACATCTCATTCAAAGGTTTCAGTGTTTTGTTTCCCCATACTTTTGTAGGTGACTGCTTCTTTTCTCTCTTTTCTTAAATATTTATTTCAGAAATACATGCTGCTGATTAAGAATTCTAAATATTTCTCTTCCAAGGAACTCAGGATGCTTGGGGTTTGAGTTTATTTGTCATGGAGTCCTTGACTCTTGACTTGTATTTTGCTGAGCATTTACCAGGCAAGGATTGAAAGAGAAACATTCCTTCTGTATTTCAGTGAACTTGCTTGGACTGGCTGAAGTTTTCTGCTGAACGTGCCAAGAACACGGGCAGCAGCCTATCTAACAGAGCATTATATTTTGAGGTGAATATAAAGTGAGCCTAGTTGGATCTGGTCAGAGTGAGAAGAGTTTCCGTGGCTGCGGAATTTGGATAACCTGGAAATGCAGAATACTGTTAGATTTTATTTTGTTATTATTGTACATATTATTGTTCAGGATGGGCTGAGGTAATTACGGGATTTTAGCTCCCTTGTGCCAGAACAAATTAACTGTTGATTCTGTGACCTGATTTACCAAAAAGGGATACTTAGTAGTAAAAGTGGAATTTGCAGACGCTTTAGATTAGAGGATAGTGATCATGTGATACTGGAATTACTAATATTAAGGGAAATTTGAAGCTGAGGGTAGTCCAAAGAAGACCTTGAACATTAGGAAAAGGAACTGTAGTGAATTCAAGTCATTAAAAATATATCGAAATGTGTCATTGTTTTCTAACCTGGAAAACAGCAAAAGAAGCCAGTGTGGCTTCATAGAAAGCTTCATTTCAACCCTAAAATAAATTAAACAAAAAACAAAACAGAAGAAAGTATTTAAACATTTAAGATGTGGAAAGATAAGTTACCAAGGAAGAATTGCAGGCAGTGTAAAAAAAAACCTACACCAGGAGTAGATGGGAATACAGACGGGAGTGCAAAGCTGAACACATTATATTTGAAAATCCAGGCATAGGAGGGAAGAGCCAGATGTCTTAAAAAGGGAAATATTATTCTACCTTCAAAAAGAATGAAAAGAAAGACTTGATTACTAGACTAAAGTCTGACAGCCATGCCTGGGAAAAGGTTAGAGCAGATTAAAAAAGAAACTGCTTTCTACAATGCGCCAATATCCAAAGATTTGTCAAGAACAAACTGCTAAATTAATCCTGTGTTTCAAATGGGATATTTGTTTGTTTGTTTGTTTATATTATTTATTTATTTGTTATGTTTTACAAACAGCTCAAGGTGAGAAATGCATCCAACAAAACTTCCTTCTCCTATTTCCCACGTTCCCCACCCGTCCCACAACCACAACCCTGTGTCATGAGTTGGGCTGAGAGAGAGAGGGTGACTAGCCCAAGGTCACCCAGCTGGCTTTCACGGCCAATTTTCTTAGTTGATTGAGAGAGTGCTGTAGACAGAATGTAAAATCAATCATCAGCAAAACATGATATAGTGCCTCACAATGTACTATTTAGCAAGTTATTTAAATATGGTTAGATAGCATGCTGTCAGCTGTGTAAGGTAGAACAGATTAAGAAACCAATGCCATAGATATTAGGACTGTTTTTATTGTAACCACTATAGTAACAGATTCTTGCATGTCTGAATGTACTGTAATCCCCCCCCCCAACTTTATCTTAGTATGAACTAGGCAGGGGGTCTGTCTGAGATGTTTACACAAACTAATTTCTTGGAGTGATCTTAAGCCCCAGCAGTTTTACTTTTGCCTTGGCTGTCTTTCAAGATAATTCCTTATACCCTAGGTTGTTGATATTTACTGTAGTTGCTAAGTCATCCACAACTCTTTGCAACCCCATGGACCGTAGCATGCCAGGCCTCCCTATCCTTCACTGTTTCCCAGAGTTTGCCCAAATTCATGTTCATTGCATCACTGACACTATCCAACCATCTCATCCTCTGCCATCTCCTTCTCCTTTCACATTAAATCTTTCCCAACATCAGGGTCTTTTTGAGTGAGTCATCTCTTCTCATTTGGTGGCCAAAATATTTGAGCTTCAGCTTTAGTATCTGTCCTTCCAAAGAACATGATTCTACATAGGCTTATTTGGTATATTCCCAGGTGTCTTGAGAAGTACATTGAAAGAATACTCATTTATGGTCCCTTATCAAATTGGAATGAAGTATCATAAATTAGGTGCTAGAGCATGGATGTCAAATTTGCCATGTCATGTAATGTGTTGCAATGTATCGTGACTTTTTTCACATTGCCAAAGCTTGGGTGGGTGCGGCCTTTGCATGATGCAACTGATTTTGACAGTTTAGAGAAATAGAGTCAATGCTCCAGAATTAAATTTAATAAAGTCAAATGAAAAATTCTTCATTTAGAACTCAGAAATAAAATGAACAGATATAGGAAGAGGGATACTTGAAAATTATATAAATTTACATAATTTTGCCATTATGCAAGGAATGCAAAACTGGGATGTTTATTAAGTTTCCAAGTCAGTCAAAACTTTTTATGTGTATTCCATTCCATTATATTTCAGGACCAATTAGATTGGTATACATTAAACGGTATCCTGATTATCCTGCATTATCATCTGGAAAGCTTTTTCTCTTGTATGTTAGACTCAAGATCAGATGCAAAGGGCAGGATTACTATTTTTTATTTTTTATTAGAATTTATTGGAATATAAAATACAAATTGAAATAAAAATAGCAATAACATTTATATACTGCTTCACAGTGCTTTACATACTCTTTAGGAAGTTTACAGAGTCAGCATATTGTCCCCAACAATCTGGCTCCTCCTTTTACCGACCTCAGAAGGATGGAAGGCTGAGTCAACTTTGAGTAGGTCAGGACTGAACTCCTGGGTGTGGGCAGAGTTAGCCTGCAATACCGCATTCAACCACTGTGCCACCACAGCTCCTATCAGAAAGAAAGGGGGAAAGGAGTGCAATATAAAGGAAAGGGAAAAGAAAAAGAAAAAGAAACCCAGTGATTTCTGAAGCAGTCTTTTTGATGCAGTAGAATAAAAAGTACAGTTAAAACCTCAAATTTTTGCTTTATATTTTTGGTAAATTCAAGCCATTTCTATGACTTACAAAGTTAATCAAGTTATCAAGTTAATCAAGTCTTGCTGTGTTCCCAGGTCTCTAAATTAACTCCTGTTTTAGATGACAGCTATTTATTCCCAGTTTAATTTTCTCATTCTGTTCTGAGAAGTTTTATCATGTTTTATACAAATGGAGAAATTTTGTCTCCTGTATCCTTCTTCCCATACCAGTATTAAAAGTGGTGTCTAGGAGATCATATGTCCAATTTTCTGCTGAAGAGTCTTCTGAAGAGTAATTGGAGGACAATTATCTACCTTAAGACATCCTCTGTTTGAGGGATGCTCAATTCAACTTTGGTTTAAAAATAAAGAGATCTGTGTAGAGATGTTTTCTGTCAGCAGCGTAAGCAGACACAAACATCACCTCATCCAAGTCTTCCTCTGGTAAAATTTGTTCTGTTTTTATATCTCGACATGTCTGTTTGCTATGCTTTATTTTTCTCCTTTTTAAAATAAGCCGAAAATGTTCTATGTTCAAGGAAATAAAAACAGAGAAAGATGCTGGGAAATGCATGACAACTGGTTCCTCTTCATTCATCTGAAGATGGCTAGCTTTTCATATATTTAGGTCACAGTTTTCATTCTGTTATAATCAGTCCTCCAACAATAAAGTCAGACATATTTTGCTCTACTCTGGAAGCATGAAGTCTGAAAGAAAGATGCAGGAGCTCGTTGTTAAGTCATGTCCTGGGATGGAGAGATATACAGATTTGGGAACACAAAAACAGTTTGGTAATAATAATAATAAATGTAAAATCATGTGAAAATACATATACATTTTATTAAGTCTATTTCAGGAAGTTCACCTAAGTCCTTCAAACCTCAGGCATTTTCACACGACGATCACTTCCTTGACAATATTTTCTCTTCCCCGCCAGCATTCAAACATTGTAAGCAAATAATTGTGACCTTGAACTGTACTGCAGATTAATTACACGTTGAAAATATTTCTTCTTGAGTAGATAAAGTAAACTGGAGGAAAAAAACAACTTCCCAAATAAAGACATTATTCATTAATTTGGGGGGTAATGAGGTCTTTGGAAGCAGATACGGATTTCAGAAGAAGAAAACAAACACACTTAAGTTGTTAAGCTAGTAGACAGAAGACCCTTCTACTCATTATGTTGTCACCAAACTTTCAGAAACAGCTTTATGCTGATAAGACACTTATTCCTCACTGCTATTGAACTTGAACTATTAGGAACAAGGAGCAAAAAATCAGTTATTGTCTGGCTCCCAGATGACATAAGACCTGAAGACCTGGTTATGCCAGCAGGATCTCTGGATCCCAGGGGGCAGGTGAACAAGTGAGGCAACTCTGCCATTTTTAAAACATTTCTTTGTTTCTTCTTTGTTTTAGCTTGGTTTTTGTACTATCTAATGCAGGGATGTCAAACTCAATTTCATTGAGGGCCGCATCAGCATTGCGGTTGCCCTCAGGGGGCCAGGTGGGTATGGCCAGGGTGGGCGTGGCCTACTGGGTGGGCATGGCTAGAGTGCGTATGGCCTACTGGGTGGGCGTGGCCAGCTCTACATCGTTCACATCAAGGGTGCCTATGGGGGCCTGGGCAGGAGTGGGACAGATCTGAGGGTCTCTGGCAGAAGGAGGGTCTCTGGGTCAGGGCCAAGGCAGTGGGGGCCGTTCCCTTACTGTTTCCAGGATGGCTTCGCGGGCCACATGAAACCACTTTGCAGGCTGGATTTGGCCCCCGGGCCTTGTGTTTGACATGTCTGATCTAATGTATTTATTAGCTCTTTTGGCTCTATTGTATGCCTCCCAGAGTCGATTGGGCAGCTATATAAATTGGTTAAATAAATAAATATATTCTCAAAAATGGAAAGATTCTTAAATACCCACAATGGAGGAGTCATTGGTGAAGAATACAGAACCAGCAGAGATGACAAAATTAATTTGTTTAATTAAAGAAAGATCAATAATTATATTTGTCAATGACTAGAAACTCCCTTATGTACTTTTTGTTGAAAATAAGAGAAAAATGAACTTGTGATTTATGGGCTGGAAGATTACAAAAGATAGCTTATGGAAAGAAGGAAATGATGACAAAATCTTAGAGAGGCTAAAATGCAAATGCATTCATAAACACTGTTAAAAAGATTAGAAGTTGCTTTTTTATAATCTTTTCTTCCTTTTCTTTTCCTTTTTATTCACCATTTTTATTTTTTGTTTCTTTTCTAATATTTCTATTGTTTTTAGCTTGTCAGAACTTTCTTCAATAAAAATTATATTTAAAAATGACTCTTACAAATGTTTCAGAGTACTGCAAAAGAAAATATTAGGTTTTTCAAGATGACACTGAGGAAATATCTTTGGCTTTATTAATTCAGTACTTTTTTGCAGTGGTCTATGGTAAATTGTTATAAGAGGCAAATAAATCAGGTATTTTTAAGCTGTACAGTTAAAAGCTCTAAATCCTTATCCCTCAGTTTGAATTGCTGGATGAGGAGGTAATAGACTCAAATAATTATAAGGCTCAGAACAAAAATTCTTGTGCATTGCAAAATTAAAGAAAGGACAACTTGATTGACAGACCATTAGAAATGAATCATGTAATGTTGAACTCTGTTTATTATTTCAGAGCGTTTTGAATCTGGGTATTTATTGTTTCAAGACAGTCTCATTTTGTTATTGGTATAGAATGGCATTTTAAAAGAAAAAGAGAGGATTTTATGGTTGAAAATAAAATGCACATATCTTTTACAGCAAAACTCAATCGTTTCAGACATGGATCTTTGGAAGAACAATGGATATATCAAGCAATTTTCTGTGCAGTGAAACTTAGATAGGTATATTTGGTCAGATCTTCTGGTGTATTCTGAGCAAAGATTAAATTACATACATAGGAAACTGTGTTTTGCTAAAATCAGATTCTTTGGTGCAGATTGCTAGGATATACTGAGAAATTTCGTGCAGGAGTTTCCCCAGCTCTACCTGATATTGAACCCGCAACTTGGTGATAGAAGTCCCCTGACCTGAATGAGAAATGCCTGCCTATATACATTTTGTACATGTGCACAGTTGCTTTTGTAACAGTCCAAACCTATATTCAGGCTTCTTCTCTTAGGATATTGATAGAATTTCAGTAGATAGATGGAAAAAAAGAAATGGTGTACAGAATTGGGACTTTTTGTTTTCATGGTCACCTGAGTGTTTATTGTGCTGCTATTCTAACTCTGCATTATTTTCTGTCTATTTAGCCATGTATCTACTGATCTATTCATTTACTTAGTGTCCGTCCATCCATCCATCTGTCTCTCCGTCCATCCATCCATCCATCCATCCATCCATCCATCCATCCTCTTTCTGTTGACTTGTTCATCCATCCATCTAGCCATCTCTCATTTGGTGAATATCCAAAATTTTGAAATAATTCCTGAGATTATATTTTAAATAATTAATTTTAGTGCCTTGAACAAAGTATGTTGAATTCAAGTATGAATGGGTCTCCTTTCATGCGTAGAGGCCCAAGTGCTCTTTTATCTTCTAAAAAAGTTGTTTCTAAAATAAAATCTGTGTGCTGACAGATTCACAGTTTAGGAAAACCTGTTTCAAGGAAAAACTTCACCAGGCTCAAATAAATGCTTTCAAACTGACATTCGCATAGTAATAATAATAATAATAATAATAATAATAATAATAATAATAATAATAATAATAATAATAATAA
>JAKJMR010018199.1:1758006-1779975 GCA_024449315.1 Daboia siamensis | reverse complement strand
AATAATAATAATAATAATAATAATAATAATAATAATAATAATAATAACAACAACAACAACAACAACAACAACAACAACAACAACAACAACAACAATAATAATAATAATAATAATAATAATAAGTTGGAAGGGACCTTGGAGGTCATCTAGTCCAACCCCCTGCTCAGGCAGGAAAACTTATACCATTTCAGGCAAATGGCTGTCTAGTCTCTTCTTAAAAACTTCCAGTGTTGGAGCATTCACCACCTCTGGAGGCAGGTTGTTCCACTGGTTAGTTGTTCTAATTGTCAGGAAGTTTCTCCTTAGTTCTAGGTTGCTTCTCTCTTTGATTAGTTTCCATCTGTTGCTTCTTGTCCTGCTTAATGTATTCTTCATTATAGCTTAATTAACCAGAAAGTTCTACCCCTAGTTATATGATCACTCAGTGAATTAGCATATCCACTTTATTCATAAGCAGTAGCATTTTTCATGGTTTATTAACTATGGCAATTGTCCAAAGTGCATATAAATAAAAGACAATAAATTACTTCCATTGCAAAATTATATCCATAAAATATTTGTAAAGTTTAATGTCATTAAGAAATAAAATTGGGGAATTTATCCATTTTGCATTGATGTAACAATATATATGAAATCTTGTTATAGCCTTGCCAGCTCAAATTAAGTATGCTTGAGTATGAACATAGCCAAGCAAAATCAAAGTATGGCTCTTTAAGCTGTAGCATATGATTCATACTGGTTATTCCAGTCCTGTTTCTACACTTTTGCATTTTAATAGCACAGGGTAAGAGTGCCAAACTCTGATTTAAAGAAGGCTTTTCCAGCTAGTGCTTTTAAAAATGCACCATTTGACAAGCTGGAATTTTATAGTTAAAACTTTTGTTCTGGAATTTGGCACTAATGTTATAGATTTGTAAGAAAAAGTAGCCAAAAGAAATGAACAAATCAACACACCTCATCCACCAATCCATCAAACAAAAACAAACAATACAACCTCAATCAAACAAGAAACATTAGCGTGCTTTAAAATTAAGGAAATACAGCATAACAAACACTGTTCATGTAAGAAATGTCCTCCTATCTTAGACTGAATTCAGAATTCTTTGGATATAAAGTATGATTTCAGGCACTGGATTAATAAAGAGCACAGAAACAGAGTTCTCTAAATGTAAGATTGGCTCCACATGTGAAAATTGGTCAGAAAACCAGAGAGGGCCTCTATCACTTACAACTCTGTCAGTCATTATGTATGTGAAAGAGATTGTTTCCCTGTACAGGGAATGTTTATAAGAACTTTTGCCCACCAGAAATACTCCAGAGGGCCTGAACCTGGGGAAGGTGGGTGAGGGCTATATATGTCTTACAATGAAATCCACATGTAAATACAGAGAAACTGATTGTGTAAACTGTGGCTTTTCTGCCAGGTGAACCTTGCATTTCTGGAACAGAAGCACAGTATCTGAAATAAAATTCCTGCTGCCACCTGGTGTTTTAAGAATGAAAAGGCCAAAGAGATATTTCCCAAAAAGATTCAGTCAGTGTGAGATTGTCTTAGCATGGCAAACACTCTGAAAAGTAGAGGGATATATGTATATGTATATGTATATGTATATGTATATGTATATGTATATGTATATGTATATGTATATGTATATATATATATGTATATGTATATGTATATGTATATGTATATGTATATGTATATGTATACTGTACTGGGGAAATGTCTGAAACTAGCCGTAATATATAGTCTAGCCCCTAGGCGGCAGCCAATAGGATTGAATCAACCATTGCCATCTGGAGATAGCCAACTGCAGCACAGGAGACTTGTAGTCTGGGTTTGTGGAGAGCAGTTAGCTGCTCCAGCAACCCATGTGGTGTTTCACAAGAGCCCAGTACATAACACCCCTCCCCTCTTAGATCAGACTATAATAACACCAATTAGTCTCAACAATTGTCAAGACTCTTTATTCAAGCACATTAAAGTAAAGTGATAATAATAACAAAAATAATAAAAAACACAATGTAGGATACAATGAGATTAAACAACGTTTCAATGAACAGGCTTCACAATTTGCACTATTTCTGTAGTCTAGTGGCAACAGGATTTACAACAATATATAGCTCTTTATTTTACGATGTAATCTGCAAGATATGAAGGAGGCTTGTGTGCCCTAGAGGAACGTCTCGGAGTTCCCATCACTTTGTGGTCTACCAGCTTACACAGTGGGCTGGGTAGACTTGTGTACCTTTGTGCTCCTGAGTCAAGGGGATTTGATACACTCTGGCTGGCCTCTTCAGGTTGGCCCACCCCAGAGTCAGACTGTTCGGCAGAGTAGGCACAGCAGTTGCTGAAGTTCTGTTGGCTTGTTAATCCACTTCCATGGAGCTTTCTTATCAAGAAGCCTGTGGAGGGGCTCTGCTACTGCAGCCTTATGAGGTAGAAATGTGTGATAGAAGTTTAGGAGACCCAGGAATGCTTGTAGCTCTCCTTTTGATTTGGGCCTAGGAGCCATTTTAATGGCTTTCACTTTAGAACCAGCGGGGTGAATGCCGTTAGCATCAATTCGGAAACCCAGGAATTCTGTTGAAGGAACCCCAATACTATACTTCTTTTTAAATTTGAGGCCTGCTTCACAAAGCCTCTGCAAAACAGCCCTGAGCCTACTGGCCAACACCTCTGGGGATTCCCCAGCAATAAGAACATCATCAAAATAAGGCAGACACTCTGAATACCCTTGAGTGTACACTCCATGATTCCCTGAAAAATACCCGGTGCAACACTGACTCCAAACTGTAAGCGTTTAACTTTGAAAGCCCCCCTTGAGTCACGATTATTTGAGCCCCGGCTGTGGCCTCATCAACCAGCAATTGCTGATAGGCCTGTGCTAAATCAAGTTTAGTAAAAATAGTATCCCCTTACAGGGAGGCTAAAATATGGTTGACCACTGGGACTGGGTAAGCATGTTGCTTGAGGGCTTTATTTAGAGTGCATTTATAGTCAGCACAAATACGAATTTCCCCATTGGCTTTAAGTGGAGTGACTATAGCAGTTTCCCACTCCTCACCATCAACAGGCTGTAACCTGCCCTGTTCTACAAGCTTATCAATTTTGGAATCTATTTTATGTTTTAAGGCAAAAGGGACCCTACGAGGCTTAACCCTGATTGGAAGTACATTGGGATCTAACTTAAATGAGATAGGCAGGCCTGTGTATGTTCCAACAGTTGAATCAAAAACATCCATGTATTCCTCGTACACTGACATGAGGTCTGCAATTTGTGTCTGAATACCTAAGGCATCAAACCAATCGAGTCCAATGAGACTCGTTCTCTGGCCCCTTACTACTATTACATCCAGGTGCCCCAAAAACCCTTTAAACTTTACCAACAAGGTGGCTTCTCCCTTAACTTTAATGTGAGCATTTTGAAAATCTGTTAGGATTATATCTGAGGGTCTTAGTTTGGCCCAATTGTTACTGTGTCTTGAGAAATGATTGAGACTGCAGAGCCAGAGCCCAATTCCATCTTACATGGAACTCCTTGTAGCTCTACCACGAGCTTAAGTTTGGGTTTGAGAGGGCGTCAAGCCCCGGTGCGGCATATGCTTCTACGGCTTCTGAAAAATCCCATACTAATTGGACCCTGGGCCCTAGTACCTCTCCTAGTCGGTTCTTCCAACTGGTGTTTGGGTGGCCGGTCTCTCTGGTGGGCTCTGCAAACCACCGTGATGTGGCCTGTCCTTTCGCAAGCTCTACATGTGGCTGAACGAAATCTGCAGTTGGTACAAAAATGGTTGCTGCCACACCCCTTACATTTTGGTAAGAGAACTGCCTTGTAATTGTCCTCTCGCGACTGGCCATTGCGGTGTGGCACATTGGGTTGCTTTTGAAGTCGGTTGATTTCAGGTTCTTCTTCCTCGGAGAATTATTCAGTGCATTTGGCGTCCTCATGGTGGACTGTTTCTTCAAACTTTGTCGAGTTGGCAGGCTGTACAGTTTGAACGGCGCCCCCGGCAGCTTCATTGGCCATCATCTCATCTTGTGCTTCAGAAAACATTAAATTTGGCCTAGCAAATAGTCTCTGCTGAAGCATTCTGTCTCGTAGGCTGCAGACGAGCCGGTCTCATAGTTGCTCTTCTAAATTTGAAAATTTGCATAGGCTTGCGGCCTACCTTAGGCCTGCTATGAACTCCGACACTGACTCCCCGGGAAGCTGCACTCTTTGGCCGAACTTGAACCGCCAAGCCATTTCAGACATCTTGGGCTGGAAGTGCCCGGTTAGCTTCTTTTTGAGATCTGCGTAGGAGACCGCTTCGATTGGTGTCGGTGAGAAAAGGTTCTCTGCTAAATCAAAGGTAGCTGGGCTGCACACGCAGAGTAGCATTGCGGCCTTCAGTCCTTCTTCCATGATCTGATTGGCTCTGAGGTAGTTTTCTACTTGTGATAGATATGATGGTCATTCCTCCGGGTGTTTCATGTCAAATTCTCTCAGCTTGCCAACATTTGGCATTCTCTCTTGCTGGTTCCTGCGTTCTTCCAGATCCTGCTTCAGGCTCAGGGAATGAGTCCACTGAGCACGAGGTCGCTAGCGTAGCTTGCTAGCTGACCTTGAGGGGGGTGGGGTGAAAATGCCTCTTCCCTCTGGCGTGTGCTGCCTTTCCCTTGTAGACTTCAGCTCTTTATCTGGTGAAGCAGAATCCTACCTTCGTTGCCCCTGTTAAATAGTGGGTTCTTAGGCGCAGGAATGAAGACGCAGAATGGAGTACAGGGTAACTCATAGTTTTATTCGTGCAGAAACTGTGCTGGGGAAATGTCTGCAACTAGCTGCAATATATAGTCTAGCCCCTAGGCAGCAGCCAATAGGATTGAATCAACCATTGCCACCTGGAGATAGCCAATTGCAGCACAGGAGACTTGTAGTCTGGGTTGCTAGAGAGCCGTTAGCTGCTCCAGCAACCCATGTGGTGTTTCACAAGAGCCCAGTACATAACAGCAGTTCTAAGGACTCTTTTCTAATTATGCTTTAATCATTAAACTACCTTTGGAATAAAGCTATTCAAATAGTTGAGTGGCTGCTAGGTGATCTTCAGATGCAAGGCCTAACAATTGTATACAAAAATTCTTTCATTCCCATAATAGCCTTCTCTCAAACTAGTATCCTCAAGACATATCAGTTTTCAGTTTTGGAATTTATAGTTCAAAATTTATATACAAACAAGAATTGGATAGAATTGGAAAGTTGGAGTATGCAGAGAGTAGCAGAAGACTGGCCAAAATATCTTGAGTTCATCTATATCAAACAGGAAACATAAAAACCAGCAAAAGAGGAAAAAAAAGATAAATCTTTAATGTATTAGCAAACATACAGAATAAGTGAAGAACTCTTATGACATGAGGCTATGAATGACAGCCTGAGCGATTGTCCCAAAGTTATCCATCCTTTTATCTAGTTCTGCTCTAATTTATACTGTAACACTTCTACATTTCAGAAAAGGCAGGCACAGCCACACTTCTCTGTGCATTAATGATTCACCTGTGGAGATGGTTACCAGCATCAAATTCCTGGGAGTGCAGCTAACGAGTAGGTTGGCTTGATCGCTCAACAGTGAGAAACTGATGAAGCAGGCACAGCAGTGCCTGCATTTTCTGCGTTGCATGAGAAAAGCACATCTTCCTTCCCCTGTCCTGACTACTTTCTACAGGGGGACGATTGAGAGCATCCTGTCATACAGCATCACAGTCTGGTTTGAAAGCATCACTGCTTCAGACAGGAAGGCTGTGCAGAGATTGGTGACGATGGCTGTAAAGATCATTGGTAGGTCCCTCCCCTCCACCAGGACATAGCACAGAAGTGTTGCTTGAGCAGGGTCCGTAAGATTATCTGGGACACTACACATCCTCTTCACAACCTGTTTTCCTTGTTACCTTCTGGGAAGAGGCTTCGTGGTATCCGTAGCAGAACATCCAGATTCAGCCATAGTTTCATTTTATACAGCATTAACCTTGTGAACACTCAAGTTTCCTCCTTCCATTATATATTCAAGATGGACAGTATTTAATATTTATTTGTTATGTATATGTAGGAGTGTGGATCTATACATATGTTGCATATAGTATGGTTAGGTGTGTGTCATGTATGTGTTTCACTTTGAGAGTGGGCAACTGAATTTCATTTTTGATGTGTGCTGTTGTGCCCACAGTAAGAAAATGCCGTTGTGCCCACAGTAAGAAAATGACAATAAAGGTTATCTTATCTTATATATGCTTCTGAAATGACATGTGAAATTAATTAATTTGTTACCTGGCTACCTCAGCAGAATGAGTAGGTTTAATTTGTACACCAAGTTTATTTTTAAGATCTTAAATGAAGCTTATCTAGTGTTATGTTTCTGTAATGGCTGGAAGCAGACAAAGGTAAAGCAATTTATTTCAGTTCAGGGGCCATTGATGTACATGAAAGTCTCCAGACTTCTCCTAAAAGTTCCTTTTCCCTACAGTTCCTAAACTTTCCAAATGCTTGAAACCCAAACCCATCATTTTAAATCATGTCTCAGTCACTGAAAAGTTGTTTACAACTCATCATGACCATATCATTTTGATTGTTTGCTTGTAAAAATTAGCAGTCCTCTTTTGATCTATCATTTTCAAAACCTTTGCCCTTTGATTGCCAAAATGTTAGCCAGGATCACATTTTTCTCTAGGTTTGCTGTTTTCCTTTAGGAATCCAGGAGAACAAATAAAAATGTTTGAAATGTAAGTGAGTTACATAACAGTGAGCCATTGCAGTTTCAAAAAATAATAATCTTGTTTTAAGAAAAAAACACAACTTTTTAAATAGCTACCTTTCCCCATGCCTCTGGATTAATTAATTATTTTTAAAACCACCCACCTAGTCTCTTGGCAAAAATCCTCTCCTAAATGCCCAGGCATTTTTTTTAATCTTTCTTTTAATTTAAGGGAAAGAACATTCATGATAAACAAAGATAGTTGGGTTGAAGAAGGAATTATTTTGTGGAAGATGTAAACGAGCAGTTAAGAACCCCAACGTTTTACTCAGGGATAATTCACACATTGGTGAGTGCCTCTTACCCTCAGTTCAGCAGGCACAGGATTGCAGGCAAATTAGGGATTAGTGAATTGAGAAACTGACTTGAGCTGACTTGGAATGAGGGACAAAAGAATTAAAGGCTTTATCTGGGAGTGATTTCATGGGAAACAAAATAACTTGTCCTCTGCCATTTAATTCTGAATGGCTTCTCTACACAGAAAGATTAGCTCCCTCTGCTATGCACATTTAATATATACTGGTGTCCCTTTTCACTTCCTTTTTGGAGATACAATATATATCTTCTTTATTGGCAGCTTATAAGTGAGCTTTCTATGCCTTCCTTTGCTTGCTTGCCACCAAGTCTTTCACTGGTCCAGTTGTACTAGTTTTCATTGGTGACATGTTTGAAACATCTGGAGAAGCCCTCTTATACTACTTTCCCAAATGTCTCTGTATTTCTTTCAAAGAGGAAAACTCATTTCCTTTTACAATGTGTTCACCATCTGGAGTTCATAGCTGTGAGTGTCAGAGAAGCTAATTGTCTTCAAATGAATGCCCAGGCAGAGGAGCCTGAGTGGGCAAACAATCTCCATTCAGACATTCCAACCACAAACTGACCTGATTCCATGCTTCTTATGCAGCAGCCTTTTGTAATGGATTGGCCTAATGTGGTTTCTTGGCTGCATAAAAACTTGAAAGGAGAAACACAGGATAGTTTTTATTTACTGGTACCCAGTTACCAAGGACATAAATAAAGTCAGTCAGATTGATGTAAGTCTATGGTTCAGAAGGAAATGAGTTGCCAAAAGTCCAGGATCTTGGAAAAAGAAGACACCAAGAAGCATATACATTTTTCCCCAAGAAAGAAAACCATATTTACACAATGTTTTTCTCTGTAAAAATATAAATTTGCAATTTCCACAAAAATAACATTGATCCTCACATACAACATAATTATTACAATTCGACTGCCTAATGCAGGAAAAGTGAATTGTGAGGCACATGCCAACATGCTGAAGGGCCAAATTGCTATCCATAATATCACCCTTGAAAGAATACAAAGGATTATTTATTTATTTTTATTTGTTATTACATTTAGATGCCACCCATATTGCTATCCAGAATATGTTGGGTAGGAGAAATGCTAGACCAGCACTCTGGTTGATCAAAGCAAAGAATAGAAAGCAAGATGTAGCTGTCTTTTAACTTATAGCAATAGCATTTAGCAACAGCAATAGCATTTACACTTATGTAATGCCCTATAGCACTTTACAATACTCTCTGGGTGGTTTACAATGTAAGCATTATGTGCATATTGCCCTCAACAATCTGAGTCATCATTTTACCAACCTTGGAAGGATGGAACTTGAGGATTGAACCTTGAGGATTGAACTTGAGGCTGTGGACAGAGTTTACCTGCAATTCTGCACTTTAACCACCTGGGTCTCTTATACATGCATCATTTATTTAGTATTTTCCTTGAAAAGTTTTTTTTTTTTTTTGCTGTGGGTGATTTAACTGAAAATCTTCTGTAGGGTTTCAATCAACAGGGTATTTGTAGCAAGTTGAGATGTCAAAATGACAAAATGTGCACTAAGATAGAAGCTCCACCTTGTGCATAACTACAAAACGGGAAGGGTTTGTTTCATGAAGTTGCAAAATACATTTTATAATTTTTTCCCTATTGCCTCTCTAGATCATGGCTGTGAGTTAGAAGGAAGTATGTACACCATCCATTTTCAGATTTCATTCTTTTTTTGGGATTCACTCATTTTGCTAGCCATCATGAGCTAATTATTTTAATATAAATAATTCAGAATGGAAATTCTAATTAGAAATTATATGAACTGATCAACATGAGTTCCAATTTGCAAATTTCTGAACAATATGTAGTAATTCTTTGGTGGAAATTAGCTGGTCAGTATTAAGAATAAATGAATTAATCAACAGGTAAAATGTTGGACAATAACTCAATAGGTAGTTTAAAAACCAAATATTTTGAAGGCTAAAATGGAAAATCCAATTTTTGGTATCAACTGGGTACCAGCAGGGTATCAACTCTGGAAAATCCAAAGATATGCTCCAACCCAAGTTAAGATGTAAATTTAGACTGTTATGCAAGAATAAATCTAACTGAAGTCAATGGGACTTATTTCTAAATAGACTTATATTGTCAAGAGTGAAGAATGTGCATACCACCCTAAATTCAAGGATATACATTTCCATAATTTTTAGGATTAGCATATAATAAGAAAATATAACCTTGGAAGTATGTATTTTAGACAGTGTTTTATGAGCAAAGCTGTGGTTGGGATGTTTCTCAAGTTCAAAGCTACGCAGACCTCTTTTTGCTGATTTGTTTTTCTTCTGAGGCAGCAAATACGACCGCAAGATACTAAAACACCTTAGAAAACAAATAAATGTTTAAAAGACAGGATTGTTTTGGCAACTATTTAAAAAAAACCCTTTTATACAAAGCAGTTACCATAGAAACTTATGAGAACTCAAAAGTCTTTTAAGGACACGCTGACTGGCATATAATAATTATTTGAAGCTGCTTTGGTATTTTTATGTTCTGAGCATGTTTAACATTCTTGTTAGTTTTGTTCAGGACAAAATCTGCAGAATACTATCTCCCCCTCTCTTCCTCCCTCCATCCCCCAACACATTCCTTCCCCCTCTTCTAAGATATTTCACACCTAGTAATTTTTATTTGTTTCAAGATTTGATTGTTCTCATTTTTATGCTAAATAAGCAGAGCAGAATAAATTAGAGTCAGAGGTATTACAGGAGGAGTCTGGGCATCTGGACTGGAAGCATGGAAAGGTAATTGTATCACTTATACCACAACATGTGAACATTTCTGCGGGATCCTAGATACAGGTAGTCCTTGACTAACGACCACAGCTGAGCTCAAAATTTCTGTTGATCGGTGAGATGGTTGTTAAGTGAATTTTGGCCTGTTTTATTATCTTTCTTGCCACAACTGTTAACTGAATCGCTGCAGTTGTTAAGTTAGTAACATAGTTGTTAAGTGAACCTGGTTTCCCCGTTGACTTTGCTTGTCAGAAGGTCACAAAAGGGGATCACACGATCTCAGGACACTGCAACTGTCAAAAATACGAACCAGTTGCCAAGTATCCAAATTCTGATCATGTGACTACGGGGATGCTCCAATGGTCATAAGTGTGAAAAATGGCCATAAGACATTTTTTTCAGTGCCGTTATAACTTTGAACAATCATTAAAGGAACTGTTGTAAGTCGAGGACTACCTGTATTAATTATATTTCTTGGCTACTTTAGGTGGGCTTTTTCCTGAAAAATGGAGCTAAGTACTTGACATAAACCAATGTAGTTGCAATCACGGGTGTCTTCTACTAAACTCACAACCTATGAGTATGATCGGGCAAAAAGTGAACATGTTCAGGTCCCATTCATTTAAGGAAAGATATATTTTTTAAAAATAACAATAATATAATTATGCCTGGATTGGCCCTTGCAGTTTGAACTTGCCCTTTGCTGCATTTTTTGCTCCCTCTTTTTTTCTACGACTTAAATGTTCTCAGGCAAAAGGAGTAAAGTGAGAAGGGGAAAATTTTTTAAAGAAATGCTTCTACAGGCAGAGGATTTGCCAATACACTGTTCAGTATAAAAGTATACAGTAAAATATTCCAGAAAACCTCAGAAGAACAGTCTTTGTGCTTGTGCTTGTAAATGTACTTTTTACATCATATCCTTATGAAATCTGCTTTCTGCCACAGCCAAAGAGTTAGCAAATGAGAACAAAGCTCTCTTACTTGCTTACTTTTGTTTTTGTGGCTCAGCAAGTTGTACAAATCCAACACTTTTAGTTATGCAATGTATAGTCTGAATCTAAAAATAAAAGTGAGTTAACTCAATAACTGAGTTAAGACCACAGTAATTGTGTGTCTTGCAGTTGCTGACAAATTTTAATAACATTCAAATTCAACTATTAAATAATTAACATGAAAGGCTTGGATAAAGAAAAAATTTTTTTTTAAGCCTCTTCCTAATAGAAGTTGAAACCTCAGTTCCAGTGACACGTTGTTTTATTGTATAGATTTTCCATTAAAAAGCAGTCTTAGGTGCTTCTGTTGCATGTAAGCATGTGAGAACTTCCACAGTATTTCTTGTTAAAGACCTTAAGAGCATGGGATGGAGAATATGTGCACTATAACCCAGAATAAAGCTATATAACTTTTTTCCATAGTACATATAGCCTAGGACAGGGGTCTTCAAACTTGGCCCTTTTATGACTTCTGGACTTCAACTCTCAGAATTCCTCAGCCAGCAAACTGGCTGAGGAATTCTGGGAGTTGAAGTCCAGAAGTCATAAAAGGGCCGAGTTTGAAGACCCCTGCCCTAGGAGATTTTACCCTGAACCTTTTCCTCTTTCCCATAGGACCATTTGGGGCTGTGCACTCTCTTGTTTTGAGCCCCTCTCTGGAATATGCTATCTTCTTCCTGGAAAGCCATAATGCTATTGCCAACATTGCCCCGTCCACTCTTTTTTCAGCTGCACATTTCCTTACACCCACTGTATTTCAGATCTCTGTCCCTCCTTCTTGATTAAGGTCTCCCAAATGTGGGAGTCTATAAGGGATCCTTGGAAACAACAAGTTTGAAAAGCCACCCTGTGAGTGGCTGTTGCACTGTTGCACTGTTGTGCAAAAGGAAAATTAAGCATAAATTTAAGAATTTATAGAATTGGAAAGGTAAAGGTAAAGGTTCCCCCGCACATGCGTGCTAGTCGTTTCCGACTCTAGGGGCCGGTGCTCATCTCCATTTCAAAGCCGAAGAACCAGCGCTTGTACGAGGACATCTCCGTGGTCATGTGGCCGGCATGACTAGATGCCAAAGGCGCACGGAACGCTGTTACCTTCCCACCGGAGTGGTCCCTATTTTTCTACTTGCATTTTTATGTGCTTTCGAACTGCTAGGTTGGCAGAAGCTGGGATGAGTAACAGGCGCTCACTCTGCTATGCGGCACTCGGGATTCGACCCGCCAAACTGCCGACCATCTGATCGACAAGCTCAGCGTCCTAACCCACTGAGCCACTCCGTCCCTGTATAGAATTGGAAAGAAATGGTAAAAAGCTAAAAAAAAAGACATTAATCTAAGAAAGTGTTAAACAAATTAAGGGTCCAGACAAATATGATACTTTTACTATAAGATTTTGGAAATAATTATATAAAACAGCTTTTTTTTGTGGGAATGAAACTGATTTTTTTATCTTAAGTTATATCAAAGATTTGAGACTTTATGATCTCAGGAATTGGACGCTAGTGTGAACTAAACATTCCAGGCAGAAAAGGAGGGGGGGGGGAAGTAAACTTGACTTCACTTTTTGGTTAGTATGAAGATTTACAAAAATACCCACAAAATTTTATAATATTTAAAGTATTCCAAGTGATTTTTGAAGAATAGGGACATTAGAATAGGGACATTAGAACATTAGATGTGTGTTTCTATGGATAGACTTATGCCCAAAGTATGTTAATGATTGAATGCAGAATTCCAGAGAATTAACTAGAAGAGATACGAATGCCTTCTTAAATGAACAGTGCAAAAAAATAGAAGAAAACAATAGAATAGGGAGGACCAGAGATCTTTTCAAGAAAATTGGAGAGATGAAAGGAACGTTTCATGCAAAAAAGGGCATGATAAAGGACCAAAATGGCAGGGACCTAACAGAGGCAGAAGAGATTAAGAAGAGGTGGCAAAATTACACAGAAGAATATACAAGAAAGAGCTTAACATCCTTGATAACCACGATGAGGTGGTCACTGATCTCGAGCCAGACATCCTAGAATGTGAAGTGAAGTGGGCCTTAGAAAAGCTGAGCAACAACAAAGCTAGTGGAGGTGACAGTATTCCAGCTGAGCTATTCAAAATCTTAAAAGACGATGCAGTAAAAGTGCTACACTCAATTTGCCAGCAAATTTGGAAAACTCAACAGTGGCCACAGGATTGGAAAAGATCAGTTTACATTCCAATTCTAAAGAAAGGCAGTGCCAAAGAATGTTCAAACTATCCCACCATTGCACTCATTTCACATGCTAGTAAAGTTGTGCTTAAAATCCTACAAGCTAGACTCCAGCAGTATGTGGATCGTGAACTACCAGAAGTACAGACAGGATTTCGAAGAGGCAGAGGAACTAGAGATCAAATTGCCAACATACGCTGGATCATGGGGAAAGCTAGGGAGTTCCAGAAAAACATCTACTTCTGCTTCATTGACTATGCTAAAGCCTTTGACTGTGGGGATCGCAACAAACTGTGGCAAGTTCTTAAAGAGATGGGCGTACCAGACCATCTTATTTGTCTCTTGAGAAACCTATATGCGGGTCAAGAAGCAACAGTGAGAACTGGACACGGAACCACTGATTGGTTCAAAATTGTGAAAAGAGTCCGGCAAAGGTGTATACTGTCACCCTGCCTATTTAACTTATATGCAGAGCACATCATGAGAAAGACAGGGCTAGATGAATCAAAAGTTAGAATTAAGATTGCTGGGAGAAATATCAACCACTTAAGATATGCAGATGATACCACTCTAATGGCAGAAAGTGAAGAAGAACTAAAGAGCCTCATGTTGGGGGTGAAGAAGGAGAGTGCAAAAGTTGAGTTGAAATTTAACATTAAGAAAACCAAGATCATGGCATCTGGCCCTCTCAATTCCTGGCAAATAGATGGGGAAGAAATGGACATAGTGACAGATTTTATTTTCTTGGGCTCCAAGATCACTGCAGATGGGGACTGTAGCCAAGAAATTAAAAGACGCTTGCTCCTGGGGAGGAAAGCCTTGGCAAATCTATTCAGCACACTAAAAAGCAGAGACATCACCCTATCAACAATAGTGCATATAGTCAAGGCTATGGTCTTCCCAGTTGCAATGTATGACAGTGAAAGTTGCACAATAAGAAAGGCTGAGAGGCAAAGAATTGAGGACTTTGAACTATGGTGCTGGAGAAGACTTCTGTGAGTCCCTAGGACTGCAAGGCGATCAAACCGGTCAGTCCTAGAGGAGATCAACCCTGACTGCTCTTTAGAAGGCCAGATTCTGAAGTTGAAACTCAAATACTTTGGCCACCTAATGAGAAGGAAGGACTCACTGAGAGGAGCCTAATGCTGGGAAAGATTGAGGGCAATAGAAGAATGGGATGACAGAGAATGAGGTGGCTGGATGGAGTCACTGAAGCAGTAGGTGTGAGCTTAAATGGACTCCAGAAGATGGCAGAGGACAGGAAGGCCTAGAGGACCGTTGTCCATGGGGTCGCAATGAGTCGGATACGACTTCGCAGCTAACAACAACAATGTTAATGAAGGAATGACAGATGTGAAACAAATTTACTCTAATGTAGAAATACTAGAACCAGAAATATTTGATAATGCAATGATCAGACAGAGAAGGCAGCTAAAGCGGAACAAATGGCATCAAAGAGAAGGACTTGGATAAGGATTTTCTAAAGGATTTACAAAGACAGTTAAAGCTTCGAAAATCAAAGTGGAAGTACAAATGATAAACCAAGACAATGAAGAATGATTAAATTTCTTATACTTGTGATGAAATTTTGAAGTTACTTCCTTATATATTTCTTTTCTTTTTTCTTTTCTTTTCTCTTTCTCTCTCTCTCCCTTCCTTCCTTCTTTCCTCTCTGTCTCTTTCCCTCTCTCTCTGTTCTCTTTCTCTCTTTGAGTTTAATTTGTATTTACTTTAACTATTGTAGTTAAAATCATTAATGAAAATTATAAGAAAAACCAGCAACTGGATAGTAGATAAAGACATAGGTCATCTGGTCAGTCTTCCTCCTCTGTTGAGATTTATTGCAGTTCTCTTTAAATGAAAGCTGTTTCTTTCAATATAAGCTTATTTAAAGTGGGAGAATTTTTTAAAAGCTATGCAAATTGGAACCTCTTTTCATGATGCATTTCCTTCTTTTGGGTGATATGGATGTGATCACTGTATTTGGATGAAACACTGTGTACAACTTTTTTTAAAAAAATATGGCTGGAATGGTGTTTTACATTCTTTTGTTTAAAAAGTTCAAAAATATTCCAATCAGTCTGCCAAAAAGAATATTAAGTCTTTATTACTGCAAACAGCAATCACTCTTGCAAGATAGTTGGATTTATACATTATGTATTCTGTTGGCACTGCTGCATGTTGAATTACAGAAGAAAGTGAAGCCAGAGGTTTAGTGTAAAATACAAAATTATGACTGTCAATTAATGTACAGTTTTTTGTTTAGTATCCAACCAGGAACTCGAAATGTTATTGCAGTAATAAGTACATAGCACAGATCCCATACACCAAATCAGGGAAAACAATTAAAGATGCCTCAGAAAGATTATCTACAACTGTCCCATGCAGTTGTAGCAGCATATATATTATACTATAGGGTTTGTCATGCTACACATTACGTATATCAATATTAGAATGGAAACAATTGTCCTTCTTTCCTCAATCTGTGAAAGCATGGAACTGGCTGCTAGTGATAAAATGGGCATTACCAAACATGAACTCATATCTGCTAAATATGAGTTCCTCCCAATCTGTTAAATATGCCAACTCAGGAGCTGGCAGATGGGAGAGATTTTAGCAAGTCCATTGACTGCTCTGTGGGGAGGCAGTTTGCCTCCTGATTAGATTTGAGGTCGTAACCTTTTTCACCAAGAAAGTCCAGAGTTAATTTATACATATAATGCCCATAGGATCTCATACCCTTTTGGAATGTGGCCTTAAACTGACGGAAATTGCTCATTTCTTATTTAGGTTGTTGAGGCGTCATTGTGGCCATATGACTAAAGCAAGTTTCATGTATTTTCCATATTTATATCTTAACACATGGCTACAAAGATACCACCAATGATTTAGCTCTAAAATGAGATTTGTTTTCTAATATAATTCAATGTGTAAACCAAACTTCTGCAATTTAACGGCACATAATCTAAGGTTTGGTGCTGGAGAAGACTCCTGCAAGTCCCTTGGATTGCAAGGTGATCAAACCAGTCAATCCTAGAGGAGATCAACCCTGACTGCTCTTTAGAAGGCCAGATCCTGAAGTTGAAACTCAAATACTTTGGCCACCTAATGAGAAGGAAGGACTCACTGGAGAGGAGCCTAATGCTGGGAAAGATTGAGGGCAATAGAAGAAGGGGACGACAGAGAATGAGGTGGCTGGATGGAATCACTGAAGCAGTAGGTGTGAGCTTAAATGGACTCCAGAAGATGCTAGAGGACAGGAAGGCCTGGAGGAACGTTGTCCATGGGGTTGCAATGGGTCAGACACGACTTCGCAGCTAACAACAACAAATCTAAGGTTCATATTGCAATACTTTGGAATGTGTATATATGTGAAATAATGAAATCTGTTCAGGACTTTTTCCCCTATTTTCTTCATTCAGCATAGAACTCAGTAAATATTCAGTTCTGTTGATAGGTTACCACCTAAGAAAATCTATAACAGTTAATGCATGGGTTCAATTCCTTTCATTTAAAAAGCACCTCTCTTTGTTCCTTTAAAATAAATCTGACAGTTTACTTTAACACCTTCCTGTAATGCTTGATTGCTGGTGTTGAAATATGTAATGGTTTGGCCTATATAAAACAGGATTAATTGCTGTGCTTTGAGGATGAAAGTAATCAGACATCTTAATTGTGACCTGCAAGTTTAGGACACAAACAAAAGCTCTCATTGTGAACTTGCCAATTAATGCACCAGCATTCGGGGAAAGAGATGAGCCTGTGGCTTTTCTCAGGTTAGCTGAGGTCATGTCTTCAGCTAATGCACATGTTCTTAAAGAATGTTAAAATCCTGACCAACCCTCAGCTTTCTATTAATGGGTCTCTAATAGTGTCATGCTGGGAACAACGTTTACCAAGAAACATTTGGAATCTGTCTATACTATTGGAGGGACATTGGAAGATTTTGAAACTTCTCCATTAAGAAGTTCATTAAAGGATTGCATTGAAATACTCCATGGACCAATTTCAAAGTTAAAAAAAACAACCTTGGTTGTCAATGAAAAATAACCACAAGAACTGGGGCACATCAGAATCTGGAGGTCCATAATACTTCTGCAAGGAAACAAATTTTGATGCTGCTTTCTCACCTCCAACTGCCACCCTCTCTTAAATCCCCATAGTTCTGCTTCTGCTTTGTTTTGGAGGGAATACCCCTTCCCTACAAAATAAAGGGGTACTTGATAAGGAAGGAGAAGAAAGTGACTGCCTTCTGCTGTTAGTTGGTCAACCAGCATTATAAAATTAGGATATTGTGGACAGAGGAAAAAGGAGAATGAGTGTTGCAGCTTACTTTTTCTGATCATGACTTCAGCTGAAAAGAGGGTTCAAGATTCAGTTAAAGATATATAGATTTCAGTGAGGAGTTATCCTATGTACCAATATGGGCTGATTGCAAGACCTCAAACTTTAGCTTAGAAATAAATAACCATCCCTGTGTATTTATTATCTAATAAATGGGGATTAAGCATAATGAAGTATAATCACGCTTGATTAGTGGCTTAAGTTAGTGGTCATGGCAACAATATAATCTTGAATGTTTAGCAATGTTATTTAATGTTAGCTATAGTTTTGCAGGCAAAATTGGAAGAAACCACTAATGGTTGTCAATAAGGCCTACTAGCTCAACTGTAAGTCTTTCTTTTCACTCAAATAGTTTTTCCAGTTGCAAATGACCTCTGTTTGAAATGGTGGAAAACTGCTCCCTATCAATATGTTTACAGTATTGGGGCTAATGGATCACTAGATTGATTCACTATTAACCTAGGTGGTAATTTTAACTTTTCAGATTAAAGGTGAAATATATTGCATAGATAAAATATGAAAACCATATCTTAAAGTTTTAATCTTTGGATTTCTTATCAATTTGCCTCTAGAATGCATATCCCTCTGATTATATATCAGAACAACAAAGTCAACAGTTACTGAAAATGATTGTCAATTATGGGATTACAGAAAATATTAATTTTGCCTATTAATTATGAATAGAACCCCCAAACTATGCTGAGTTTGTAACTTTAACAACAACAATAATAGCAACAAAAGTAGATTATTCTTGGCTTTTGTAACACTGAGGTTTTACTGTTTTTATTGACATGTAAAGTAAAGGTGATTCAAATATTATAGACTTTTAACAATTGTTAGTATGGCAAGAATGAACCATCCGTATGGAAAAGTGTGAAACTCAAAATACAATCTTTGGATTGGCTAAGCTAGAAACAAAATATGTTTTATTCCACTGCAAATCAAAAGGAATGGATCATTACAACAAATGACTGGTAAGATGCAGCCAAAGCTTGCATGCTGGGTGATACCTACTTGTTAGATTCTGTCAAATCCTGGTTGCCACTCTATAGAAGCTCTAATGCAGTGGTCTCCAACCTTTGTGGCTTGGAGGGATAGGGGAACTAGGCCATGCTAGGGTGTGCGTGCATGCAGCTCAACACACATGAGTGGTAGGCTGACATGCATGTGCACAAGTGCCTACCAACCTGCCACTCACACGTTGAGCTGTCTGTGTGTGCACCCACACGCACATTCCAGCTCACCACATGTGGCCCAATTCCGAATAGGTCATGGCTCGGCAGTGAGCGTAACCTGGAGGTTGGGGACCCCTGCTCTAAGATACTGATTAAAACTCATAGCTACTGTATGTTTGGGCCATCAGGTATGATTTGCAGGCAAATAGTAGTTAAATATTTTATGCTGTATATCAGTACTGATTGCCACACAGTGTCAGCTAAGATACATTGTCCTCTTGAACTGTTAAACTGAAGAACTGTCCAATTTTAACTACCACTGCAGAGTCTATGGATCCCTGATGCTTATGATGAACACCAAATGACCATCAAATATATTTGGTACAAAGGATGAGTAGTTTTTTGGAGGTAGGGAGCCAATTTGTTTAAATTTTGTTGCAAAGATGTGATGCTTTGCAAAGTAAGTAGATTGCAACCTGCCACTATCTGCCTGCTTTTCCAAACCAAAGATTCTTTTCCACCTGGCATCTCCAAAACTGGTATTTCAGAACAGAAGAGGCAAATGTTTTAGGTAGCATTTGATGTCACTGTTGCTAAGCATCAGATGTCAGAATGTGACCACCGAGAAGGGTGTGTCAGTTTTCTAGACAGAGCTCTAAACCGTATGTACTCTGAGAACTGTGACCTTTGTATGCATTTATATTTAATTGATTGGGGATAATAGAGAGAGAGAAAGAAGAATTTGGTGCTTTGTTGTATTTTAAATATTACTTTGCTGACCTTGAATGAATCTAAGCCTGAAAGGTTCAGATATACAACATGTCTCTTCCTAGTGCATTGCTTTTGAAACAAAGAGGCTGCAAAATAAAACCTCAATGGAATGTTCTTGGATAAATGTCTGCATCATTTCTGATGTTTTCATGCCATGGAGATGTGATAACTGGCCCTAGGAGAATAGATTATGCTGGCTGTCTTCTTAAACCAGTGGGACAGTAATAATGAACAGAGCTGCAGGAATCCTTTTGATCTCCTTCTTTATTCTACTCTGGTCTCCTTATCTCATGTGTTTGGCCAAGGAAGATCAGCAGTTCTGGAATAAACTTGCTGTGGCTTTATAAGGTGACACAAAAGAAATCAGTTTTGTATTCTAACTCCAGGAGTACTTATGGATTTCAATTTTCACTGGAGGCAATTAATACATGCTTAATTTCTGCCCTACATTTACAGGTAGTCCTCAACTTACAACAGTTCATTTAGTGACCATTCTAAGTTACAACAGCAATGAAACAAGTGACTTATGACTGAATTTCATACTTATGACCATTACAACATACCCACAGTTACATCATCAAAATTCAGACGCTTGGTCACTGACTCATATTTATGATGGTTGCAGTGTCCTGGGGTCACATGATCCCCTTTTGCAAACCTTTGACAAGCCAGGTTCACTTAACAATAGTGTTATTACCTTAACACCTGCAGTGATTAACTTAACAACTGTGGCAAGAAAAGTCGTAAAATGGGGCAATCTCACTTAACAAATATCTCACCTAACAAAAAGAAATTATGGGCTCAGTTGTGGTCATAAGTTGAGGACTACCTGTACTTGTAATTTTATTTCAAACATTTCACTAGAAAGTATATCAAATAAAGATATTTAGTAGCTCAGTTCTGTTTGCTTTACAAACAGTTCTCTGTTTGTAAAAAAATTCTAGGAAATTATTTTAACTGGAACTACTATAAATGAATATCTAGATGATTATCAAGAAAAGTCTTGATCTTTGTGAGTGCTAATTTGTGAGCCTAATTTGAGTGCTTGCCACAAATTTCAGGGTGTGCTAAGATGGCTCTTTCTGCAAAGTCCTGCATCTCAGTTTCACTTCTTACTTTCTTACTTCCCAGAAGCCACAACAGGTCACTTTCAATAGTGAGAAAAGCAGAACTGGTAGCTGATACAATCTGTCTCAAGGTGAGTGGAACTAAGACAAAAATTAAATTAGTATTCTTTTTATGTACTTAAATTGAAATCCAATTAACTTAATATATAGTCACAGCCCAGTGAGAGATTCAATATTTCCACCTATTTATCATATTTGAAATTACATTTTGTATAAATTTTGTATAAATTACATTCTGCCTTATATGTAATGGAGAGTTCCTTCTGCTGGAGATGGAAGTGGGAGAACAATTTCCAGCATATGTTATCAGTGCCTATTCCTACTAAGGAGAAGGCTTACTGATACCTGAAGAGGGTGACTGAGAAAGTGGCAGAGATTTTTTAAAATATGTTTAAACTTGAATCAGAATAGAGCTGGAAGGGACCTTGGGGGTCTTGTAGTCCAATCCCTTGCTCAAACAGGACACCCTCTACCATTTCAGACAAGCACTCAAGTGTTCACAACTGGCTGAACTTCAGCCTGACTCAAAAGTAATAGTTTTTATAAATAAATTGATTTAATTTCTTGTAACATCTCAGTCACAATGTCATGCCAGAGCTGTAATAAGGATGGATAAAATATTTGCTTGCTGAACATTTAATACATGGTCCTAATTTGCACTTCCTAAGCTAAGATATGAAACAGAACATACTTATCCTTCAAATTCTGGACGTTTTTGAATATTGTGATAAAATACTTAAACTTTATATTTTGTGTAAATTGGAGACAATTCAAAAAGTCATATATGAGGACTGATATATTAGCACATAAGAGTCAGTTTGGTGCAGTGGCTAAGGCATCAGAGTAGAAATTGGGAGATAGTGAGTTCTTGTTGTTGTTGTTGTTAGCTGCGAAGTCGTGTCCGACCCATCGCGACCCTATGGACAACATTCCTCCAGGCCTTCCTGTCCTCCACCATCCTCTGGAGTCCATCCAAGCTCACGCCTACTGCTTCAGTGACTCCATCCAGCCACCTCATTCTCTGTCGTCCCCTTCTTCTATTGCCCTCGATCTTTCCCAGCATTAGGCTCTTCTCCAGTGAGTCCTTCTTTCTCATTAGGTGGCCAAAGTATTTGAGTTTTAGCTTCAGGATCTGGCCTTCTAAAGAGCAGTCAGGCTTGATCTCCTCTAGGACTGACCGGTTTGATCGCCTTGCAGTCCAAGGGACTCGCAGGAGTCTTCTCCAGCACCAGAGTTCAAAGGCCTCAATTCTTTGGCGCTCAGCCTTTTTTATGGTCCAACTTTCACTGCCATACATTGCAACTGGGAAGACCATAGCCTTGACTATACGCACTTTTGTTGACAGGGTGATGTCTCTGCTTTTTAGTGTGCTGTCTAGATTTGCCAGGGCTTTCCTCCCGAGGAGCAAGCGTCTTTTAATTTATTTATTTATTTATTTATTTATTTATTTATTACATTTATATACCGCCCTTTCCCGAAGGACTCAGGGCGGTT
>JAKJMR010018199.1:1737378-1753006 GCA_024449315.1 Daboia siamensis | reverse complement strand
GATCACCCTCATCCCCGGGCAAAAGGGTGCTAACCGGAGGGTCGGAGCGCGCCACCGCACGTAGACAGCGGGGGCGCGATCCCAGATGTTGATATGGCCCTCCGTGCAACCACCTGCTGCCATTCCCTATCGTCGTGGGGATTTGAAGCCCCACCCCAACATTCTTGGCTACAGTCCCCATCTGCAGTGATCTTGGAGCCCAGGAAAATAAAATCTGTCACTACCTCCATTTCTTCCCCATCTATTTGCCAGGAATTGAGAGGGCCAGATGCCATGATCTTGGTTTTCTTAATGTTAAGTTTCAACCCAAGTTTTGCACTCTCCTTCTTCACCTGCAACAAGAGGCTCTTTAGTTCTTCTTCACTTTCTGCCATTAGAGTGGTATCATCTGCGTATCTAAGGTTGTTGATATTTCTTCCGGCAATCTTAATTCCTGCTTTTGATTCATCTAGCCCAGCCTTTCTCATGATGTGCTCTGCATATAAGTTAAATAGGCAGGGCGACAGTATACAGCCTTGCCGGACTCCTTTCCCAATTTTGAACCAATCAGTGGTTCCATGTCCAGTTCTCACTGTTGCTTCTTGACCCGCATATAGGTTACTCAAGAGGCAAATAAGATGGTCTGGTACTCCCATCTCTTTAAGAACTTGCCACAGTTTGTTATGATCCACACAATCAAAGGCTTTAGCATAGTCAATGAAGCAGAAGTAGATGTTTTTCTGGAACTCCCTAGCTTTCTCCATGATCCAGCGTATGTTGGCAATTTGATCTCTAGTTCCTCTGCCTCTTCGAAATCCTGCCTGTACTTCTGGTAGTTCTCGATCCACATACTGCTGAAGTCTAGCTTGTAGGATTTTAAGCATGACTTTACTAGCATGAGAAATGAGTGCAATGGTGCGATAGTTTGAACATTCTTTGGCACTGCCTTTCTTTGGAATTGGAATGTAAACTGATCTTTTCCAATCCTGTGGCCACTGTTGAGTTTTCCAAATTTGCTGGCAAATTGAGTGTAGCACTTTTACTGCATTGTCTTTTAAGATTTTGAATAGCTCGGCTGGGATACTGTCACCTCCACTAGCTTTGTTGTTGCTCAGTTCTAGTCCTCCCTTATGCACCAAGTCAGCTGGGTGACTTTGGGCCAGTGACTTTGGCAAAACACTTTTAAAAAATACCTTGCTAGAAAAACCTTGGGTCTTATCTAGGCAGTCTTTGAGAATCAGACATGACTGAATGGAAATTAAGAATAATATTAATGCACATATATGCTTAAATTATGCTTTGAAGATAATATAATAATATGATATGATTAATATAAATTAGTACTTTTTCCAAGTGTCTGGAATAATGCATAGGACTCAGAAGTGATGCACGTGTTTGGAAAAATTGTACACCAAAGTTTATGCATTTTCATGTATACAAAAATGTTTACGAAATATATATGAAGGATTTTTTTAAAAAAACATAATATTTCAAAATTATTAATATAGACACTACTTTTAAGCAGATTCTGCTGCAGAGCAGAAAAAAATGGACCAGATTGCTCATCCTTGGCTAAAACTGGGGGCAGCTGTGCTCAATCCAGACATGGAGACAAATAATTAAGGAGAACTGACAGAAACTGGAATTCAGTGTTGCATGTAGAAAACTCTACTCTTGGATTCAAGGTCAGACATTTATAATAGGTTTGGCTAACCCAGAATGTGTATATTGTGTGACAGTTGCAAGTGCTGATTGGACTTTGGATATTCTTTTCCTAATCAACTTTTCTTAACTAAATTCCCTGAGGAAATAATATGGGACATTTTCCTAATGTAATTCTTTCTTATATAAATTTCTGTAGTGCAGACTTCAATTTTTACATTTCTCTGTTATTCTTAAACAAAGAAAATGCTCTGCATTTTAGAGGAAACTGTGAACCAAATTGGATTTGGATTTGTGTTTATAATTCATCTTTAAAAGTCTATAAAATACACAGAGATGTTCTACTAATGTAGCCAGTAAAATGATCCAGATTTATACTGAGTCACATAGGAGCTCTTTTGCATTCATCCATATCCAACCTAAAATTGCTGCCAGACCATCATTATAACCTCTATAATTTCTGAAGTTAGATAACTGAGTCTGAGAGATAGAGTTGCAGCAGCTACATATTCATAATTGCACAGCCCAAAAGTTTGTATAACAGCCAAAAAGTTCATTTTGTTGATAAAAAAGCACCTCTGGACTGGGAGGGGGGAGGGCAAGACAGAAGACCCTTCATGGGTTTCTAATATAAGTAGGGTTGGGCTGGGTCAGGGCTGGCATAGGATATTTGTTGGGCTGTAGGCTAGACTAGAATTAAAAAACAAACTCCAACTCAAAAACCCCAGAAATCAATTGCAAACCTCTTCATGCTTTTTCCAAGGAAATTATATGGTCCTGACTATGATAAGAGCTTGACTTGAAGGAAATTTTACCTTTACCTATCTAATTCCATTGCATCTCACTCCTATCTCAGTAAAGGTTCAAATCAGACAAATGTGAGTGTTCAAAGTTTGGCGGGCTTCCTGGCACTTGGAGTTTCTATCTTTAGTTTTAGATGGGGTAGCTTTTCTACATTTGAGACTGGTGCATACTCTGAGGGTTTTCTTGGATTTGCTTTCTGCTTGATGACCAGGTTACAGCTGTAACCAAGAGAACCATTGCATATATTTGTCTAACATACCATTTGTATCTCTTCCTGGATCTGGAGATGCTTCAGTCAGTCATACCTAGTTATGTCACAAATAAACTATCCCAATGTGTTCTACATGGGGCTGCTCTTGAAGATCACTCAGAAGTTAGAGGCAGCCCTGATAAACTTAACAAAAATGAAAATGAAAATAATGGAGGAGGAGGAGGAGCTAGAGCTGTGCAAAATATAGTGGCATGCGCATTAATGGGCTGTTTGATTTCTGTTATTACTACTGCTGTATATTGAGATTCAGATGAACCTGGCCTTCCTGGCCTTCTAGAAAGGTGTGAAGACTTGGATTTTTCCCCAAGCACTGTTCCTGGATATTGGATGAAACCAATATAGGTATGGTTTGTTTGATTGCATTGTTTTGGTTATTATACTAAGATTATTTAAATTTTACATTTTCCTTGATTCATGGATATTTCTTTTATAGTGTTTTTGTTGACAGCTGTTAGTTGCCCAGAGTTCATATGTTAGATAGGCAGCTATATACATCTTTTAAATGAATGAATGTTTGAATATTTGAGGGACTACCTAACTTTGATAATGTCTTCCATCCAGAGTGGGTGTCCTCAAATAAGCATTAGCAGCTATTAGGATCCTGGAAGTGGGCTTTGTCTGTCATAGCATCTACCGTTTGGAATGACATCTTCCCATAGATCCATATGTTTCCTATCATGATGATGTTCAGAAATGTGTAGAAAACCTGGCTATTCTCCCAGGCCCTTGGAGCAGGGTAGATGAGCCCTCAGAATTTTTTAACTTGTTTTGCATAGATAGCCTCTCTCTCTCTCTCTCTCTCTCTCTCTCTCTCTCTCTCTCTCTCTCCCTCCCTCCCTCCCTCCCTCCCTCCCTCCCTCCCTCCAATGTTCTTTTAAATCTGTGTAATAAGATAAGGTAAGATACCTTTATTGTCATTTTTTACTGTGCATTAGCACACATTAGCACACATTAAAAATGTTGCCTGCTCTCAAAGGTGTACACATACATAACACTCATTTAGACATGCTATATACATACATATGTATATACCTACACCCTTACATATAAATATACATAAATATTAATCACTGTCCATCTTGAATACATAGAGGAAAGAGGAAGCTTGAGAGTTCACAAGGTTGATACTATCTGGAAAAAACTGGGACTGTATCTGGATGTTCTCATTTGGATACTATGGAGCCTCCTCCCAGAAGGTAACAAGGAAAACAGGTCGTGAAGAGGATGTGTAGTGTCCCAGATAATCCTGCTGACCCTGCTCAAGCAATGCTTATATGCTATGTCCTGGATGGAAGGGAGGGAACTGCCAATAATCTTTTCAGGCATCCTCACCACTCTCTGCACTGCAATAACTGTCTGGGCTTTTCTAGAATTTGCAAATCTAGCATACCTGTAGGACACCAGATTGAGATTAAGACTGGATGAAATGTCAAATGGTAATCCAATGAATAATCACACCACCTTCAACTCTGAGAAAAGAAGAATCCCCACCTGTCCTTGGCTGAAACCCAAATGTGGCATTGTGACACAAGATTTATCTTTCCTAGTTATTGAAAAATAAGCTAATGTCCTGAATAGAAGGAAGTGAACTACCAATAATCTTTTCTGCCATCCTCATCACTCTCTGCACTGCCTTCCTGATGCTTCCAAACCAGACTGTAATGCAATATTGTCCCTCTACAGAATATGGTAAGAGCAGGGGAAGGAAGATGTACTTTTCTCATGTGATGCAGAAAATGCAGGTGCTACTGTGCCTGCTTCACCTGTGTCTCATTTTTGAATGATCAAGCTGGCCTCCAACCATAAATAATAAGCAAACAAATATAAAATAAAATCTAGGGACAAAACATGTCATATGTCTCTTAATTATGACTTCATCATCATACCATTATAACTAATCTCACTTATAAATTATTCCTGAAGAAAACATGAGATTAATGTTATGTCTCACTTCATACAACAATTCTGTACTACAGTATCACATATGATTTTTGAACTTTTTGGATGTCACCAGGAATGGAAGCTGTTTATATAATTAAATAGGGAAGGGATAGGAATATATTAGGGAAATATTGAATCAGTGATTTGAATGCTACTTTAAAAGAAAAAAGTCCTATATTTGTTAAATAAATAAATAAATAAACAAACAAACATAAAATAAAGTCTCCATTCTTATCCTCTCTTTTCGTAAGATTTGTATATTTGTTTTATAATATTTTATCTGAATTTTTATATCTTTATATCTGATGTTTGTATTTTTGTTGTTTCATTCAATTGTTGTACACATGCTGCCCTGAGTCACTTTTTGTGAGATATACATTTATTTGATTAATAAATTATTTTTATTAATACATAAGTGTACTATCTTTTGCTTGCTATGATCTTTTTTCATCAAAGTAGTAGGCCACTAATTTAAATATTAATTCAATATATTGAATAAATTCAGACTTAACAGTTGCTCAGATTTGTTTTAGCCAGTATTTATTAAATAAGTCAGAAACCAGGCAAAGTCAGTCTTGCAAATATGCAAGGTAATCATGGCTGATTTAGCCTATTCCTGATTTATTTTCTCCATTTCTTTTTGCAGTTCTCCCAAAAAGTGGCTGGCAAGAAAAACATTATTTGATATGAACTGGGACCATGTATATTAAGATATCTGAGGTGTTCTTTTGTGACCTGTTATAATTAAAATATTTATATAACTGAAATTTAATTCTGCAAGTTTATATATATTTCCTAACTCGATGTGTATAATCAGCAAAATAATAACAAAGCAATGGATAGGCATGATCTAAAAATAAATGGAAGGGATGGGCCAGTTTCATCTCTCATTCTGAATTTGGTTATTATTTACTATTATTAATCACCTATCCCAGGTCCTTGGGAAGGACTTGATAGGTGGATAAAAAAACCAAATATAGTCTATAATAATATATATTATTAGGCAACCCATGCCATATTGAGTTGTTTCAGAGATATTTCCTTACATAAACGGAAAAACAGAATGACCAGTGGTGAGCAAAAAAAAACACCCAATGGGAGGTGCTACCTGCTGGTTCCCCTTTGGGTTTCCTTGTGAGAAAGTGACAGGGAGCATTGGAAATCTTTCCTTCCTTCCTTCCTTCCTTCCTTCCTTCCTTCCTTCCTTCCTTCCTTCCTTCCTTCCTTCCTTCCTTCCTTCCTTCCTTCCTTCCTTCCTCCCTCCCCTCCCCTCCCCTCCCTTCCCTTCCCCTCCCCTCCCTTTCAGTATTTGTCAGTGCTGAAGTTTTTATTCATAGAATAAACTAGCCTTATTTCGCCTTCATGCACTTCATTTCAATATTCCTAGTGAAACTACATCCAGTGCAAATGAGTGCATACAGAGTACATGTTGCACAAGCAGCTAATTTTTACATTAAACATTTGTTGAGTAATGTGGTTACATTCATTTCCCATCTTTTGCAAGAAATCTCTTTCATGCATTGTATTGCCACTAGCAATTTGTTTGTGGTTTTTCAGTTCATGCTAAATGCATCTCAAAGGGATATAATTGCAAAAGGATGGGAGTATTGCTGATTGAATTTTTTTTGCAGAGTTATTGCAATGCCTTGAAAAGAAGAGTATGCCTTTCCTTTGTTGAGAGAAATATATACTTAATGATAGAGATATCTGGCAGAAATGAAAGATGGTTTGAGCTTTACTAATGAATATCTGAGTGATTTGTAAAAGATAAAAAAGAGTTTCTAGTTTCCCATTGTTAAGGTTGGGGTGGTAGGTGACTTCTTGAAGAAAAAACAAAAGGCTGATTTTATAGGAAAGGATTATGGATTTGGATCACAGGGTTCAGAATTTTTTCAGGATGAGCCTTGGTCTTGGGATAGTGGAGATCTCCATGTTTTTTGTGAGGAACTATATTTTTTGTTTCAAACCCAGAATCATTTATCATCTCGTGTTCCCTGATGAAACCTATCTGTTCTCATTTTTATTATATTATCATGTCAGTGCAGGTTATCATATGCTTTTTGTTCCAATATAGAAATTTCAGGATTCTTTGATTATATGACAAGCTTTCATTTGTTTTCATGACAATGTATCTGGAAGCCTTGCTTTGATTAAAAATATCTATAATTCACCACAGTCATAAATAAATAAATAAATAAATCATGATAAAGACTTCGTTATATTTCACAGAGCACACTCCTTTCAAACAGAATACTTTCCTAGATAATGGAACCCACATCTGCAGATTCATATTCATAATTTATGTTGCTGTTTGTGCATTAAAATGTTGGTTTTGTTTTAGAAAAATATCAGCTTTGTATTAGAAATTCGACCAGTCAAGTGATTATTTCCTGCCATTACTGCTCCAGGAAGGTCTACAAAAGGAAGCATGAAGCTAATGTCCAATTATCTCTATTTATCCTAACTGATCTAGCAGGAGGGACATACTCCAGGTACTGTCAGTTAAGGAGTGCCAGCTCTCAAGGTAGGCAGGAGAGCCTTTTCTGCCATGGGACCCATCTTCTGGAACACCACCCATCCTCTAAGAATGGCCCTGTTCTGTTGGCCTTTCATGAGGCCTTGAAAATTTGTGTCAGAGCCAAGGACCCTGAGCATGGATAGAGCTCTCCACCTGTCTTTGTGAATGATTGGATGGCTAATACCTGCTTGTTATGTTTTTTAATTGCCATTTTTCACATTTTGTATTTTATATATACTGCTCAAAAAAATAAAGGGAACAGAAGATAAGACGTCCTACTATTAAATACAGTACAATGTGTTGTTTAAGTGTTCCCCTTATTTTTTTTGAGCAGTATATTTTATTGTAAGCTGCGCAGAATCACATAAAAGTGAGTTAGGCAGCTATATAAATTGGATGATTGAATATTACTAATTGGCTCTCAAGGGCATTTTGGTACTATTAGCCTGTCTATGGATAAAATGAACTAGTAGAGTCTTTCCATTTCCACCTATTTGAACGATGGTTCAATTATTATTTACTTGTTCATTTGTAAAAACATATTTATTTATTTATTTATTTTATTTTATTGAATTTATATACCACCCTTTCCCAAAGGACTCAGGGCAGTTTACAGGGTACTTAAAAACATCAATACAAAAATTAAAAACAATTAAAAAAGATTAAATTAAATCCCTAAAAAAATATAAAAACCCCAATTAAAACTCTCAGCCTGGGCCGGAAAGCTCAAAGAGCCAGGTCTTCAGGTCCCAGCTAAATGAACGAAGGTTGGGGGCAGTCCTAAGCTCCGTGGGCAGCTGGTTCCAGAGGGCAGGTGCACTCACAGAGAAAGCCCTCCCCCTGCATGTTATCTGCCGGCAATCTTTTACTGGCGGCACCCTGAGAAGGCCCTCCCTGTGGGAGCTCACAGGACGAATATATTCCAGAAATATATTTAATGCAGAAGTAAAAGTTTCCTTATGTTTAGCTCAATATCCATGAAGTTTTCCTGGGAATAATATGCAAATAGTTTGCTATTACCTTTTCTCAGGATACTTTTCTGTTTCATGGTCTTACCTATAGTATTGTGATTTATCGGTGATCTCCTATCCAACTGGTAACCATAGCCAATCACACTTAACTTTTTCATTACCAACCAAAATCTATTAGCAGATGCTATGCAATGATAAATATCACAGAAGAGGAGTACTGTCCTGCCTGATCGGAGTGCCTTAAGGTTTTTATTAATGAATTTCACTCTGATTATAAATGTCTACCTGAAATTTCAAAGATTAAGAGTGTAATGTTATCTCTGTGTTGAGAATGTTCAGCCCTCCTTCCCAAACTTTTTGATTCTGGTTAAGGGCTGGAAAAGAGAATGAGATATATATTATTGTTATGACATGGAAGAACTAAGATAAAAATAACATGACACCAGAATAATACTAATATCCCAATCAAACAACTACCAATTCAGATAAAAGAAAATGAACAGCCTAATCAAGGAACTCCCAAGAAGAAAACAACACTCCCATCAATGCTGACAGGTCAAGCCACTAAATATAAACAGAGACCAAACCTCACTCCCTTCTAGCACTGAAGATGTTACCTAGCTGGGTACTGAAATGTCTACAAGAAAACAACCAAGCTTGGAAAGCACCAAGGATTTCACAAAAGTTTTACAATCCCTGAAATGGCATTCCAGAGGCCAAATAGCAGATTGGAAGATTTTTACTGAGCTGTCTTGCATTGACGTAGACCAATAGTCTATGTAGGTCAGTTCTGCCTATTTAGATTAGATTGGGAGGAATTTTCCAGATCTGTCTCATCATCTGCTCTCTAAACATTTAACCAGCAAAGGCCTGGCCTCAGCCTGGAATGATTTGTATGCAAACCATGTGTTCTGCTCTTAAATTATATCCCATATTTACATTATGTAGAAACTGTATTGTCTACACAGTATACATAATGTATATAAAGCACAATATACATTAAAATTTCTTTGGAATGTCGTGTATGCCAAATTTGATTATAAAGATTAGCTATGAAATATGATTGGTGGTAATCATTATTCACATCAAGCTTTTTTTTTTTTCAGGGTTAATCTGACATCTGCTATTTTCCTGAAGCCAATTTTCCATAAGAAGTTGATATTTTATTGTAACAATCCCATCAGTTTCCTAGCTGGGTCTGTGATGCAAGTTAGCAACCAATTGCTTATTACTTTGAGTGTAGTGTGAATCTTGCAGAGATTTCCAGCACTCCCACCATAATTTCTGGATACTTTTCTAATTTTCACATTCATACTACTACATACATTACCGTGAGGTTCAAGATATTCTAAGCCTGACTAATGTCCTATATGGTTTATTTCATAATGAGTGTAGACATTATAAATAAATGCTCTCTTTTTTGGGAAGAAGCCTTCAATCCATCTGATAGCCTTACCCCAAAATCTCTGGATAGAGCTCTTAGGACTCATTCCATAATTACCTCTAAGTTGTAGTTTTTTAAATGATATGAGGGGGAAAAATATTAAGTATGTGGTGAATAATCATATTCTCCACATTTAAGCAATTTAAATTACATTAAATCAAAGCTAGCATTTATTAATCCCCACCTATTTCTTTTTGTTGAAGTTATGCACATTTTGGAATGTAGCCCTGGCAAATCATTTAAAGATTTAATGTAGTTCTTGATCAGAGAAGGTTGAGCAGACCTTATTCTATGGTAGTAATAACTGTATTAAAACAATCCAAGCCTAGATCTAAAATCAGAATTCATTTTGCAATATGTACAAGGGTTAGGGTCAACTGAATATGCATGTGATCCAAAGTGGGGCTTTGACATATGTTAAAACAGGGGTCCCCAACCAGGCCACGGCATGCCAGAAACCAGGCCGCACAAACAAGTGAAGCCTCATCTGTGGGATGCAGGCAGCATGAAAAACCACACCTCCTCCAGTCCACAGAAAAGCCTCTCTCCACAGAACCTTTCCCTTGTGCCCAAAAGGTTGGGGGCCACTGTGTTAAAAGAACAAATGAAGCAATTGCAAATGCAGATTTCTACAGCAGCTTCTCGTACAGAATCATACACTTACCTATTCTTCTGAAAAGAACTGCATGCCTCATATTCCAGTGAGTTTGTCTGCATGAGTCAATTTCTCCTGTTTGTTGTCAGAGCTCTATAGTGAAAATAATAAGATAAAACTAACTTGTAAAAATACATGAAGACTGATGTTAGATCCAATTAAAGTTTCAGCTACTTCAGTTCTAAAATATGAGCCAGCAGTGTGCTGCAGAGGCCATATTATTATTAATTGGCACTCAGTCTGGGGCGGTTAGGGGTCCCAGCGGCACGGGATTTGGGATAGAGGCTGCTGGTTCTGGATGCGTTGGGGTGCGGTTTCAAATCCCCATGACGATAGGGAATGGCAGCAGGTGTGTGCACGGAGGGCCGTATTGACATCCGGGATCGCGCCCCCACTGTCTCCGAGTGGTGACATGCTCCGACCCTCTGGTTAGCATCCTTTTGCCCGGGGGTGAGGGTGATAAGGTCCCTGAGCTCAGGCTGGTTTACCTTAAAGCCAGATCTGTTGTTAATAAGGCTCCCCTCGTTCGTGACTTGATCGAGGAGGAATGCGCGGATCTGGCATGCATTACGGAAACCTGGTTGGGCTCGGAGGGAGGGGTCCCTCTGATCGAGTTATGCCCCCCAGGTTTCCGTGTGCTACACCGGCCACGAGCTCAGGGTAGGGGTGGTGGGGTGGCGGTGGTTATTAGGGAGACTTTATGTCTGCAGGAGACTACCATTGTCCAGATTGGCGGGAATGAGTCCCTCCTCCTGAGATGTGGCCCTCGGGTTCAGATGGGCTTGTTGTTCACATACCTGGTGTCCAGCTGTGTGGCAACAGCTCTGCCCAAGCTGCTCAACAACCTCTCAGGGTTGGTGGTGGAGTTCCCCAGACTTATAGTGCTGGGTGACTTCAACCTGCCTTCCCTGGGAGGGTCGTCGGCTTGCAACTTGGGCGTCCTCCTGGATTCGCGGCTCAGTTTTGAAGACCATATAGGAGCCATGACCAGGTTCGCCTGGTACGCCAGTTGCGGCCCTACCTGGACCGAGATGCCCTGCGCACAGTCACTCATGTGCTCGTGACCTCCTGATTAGACTACTGCAATGCTCTCTACATGGGGCTGCCCTTGGGGACCACCCGGAGGCTTCAGCTGGTGCAGAATGCAGCCGCACGGGTTGTGATGGGGGTTTCCCGATACTCCCATGTAACACCTCTACTCCGCGAACTGCATTGGCTTCTGGTTGCCCTCTGGGTGAGATTCAAGGTGCTGGTGATGACCTATAAAGCCCTAAATGGCTTGGGTCCGGGATATCTGAGGGAACACCTGCTGCTGGCATCAAGCTCCTTTCGTCCTGTGCACTCCCACAGGGAAGGTCTTCTCAGGGTACCGCCGGTAAAAGATTGCCAGCGGACAATACCCAGGGGGAGGGCCTTCTCTGTGGGTGCGCCTGCCCTTTGGAATCAGCTGCCTGTAGAGCTTAGGACTGCCCCTGACCTTCATTCATTCCGCCAGGAGCTGAAGACCTGGTTCTTTGAGCTCTCTGGCCTGGTCTGAGCATATTAATTGGGATTTTAACTGTTTTTTAACTGGGGTTTTATTGCAAGGTCTATATAATCTTTTTAATTGATTCTAAGTTTTGTAATTGTTGTATTGTTTTTTAAAAAAACCTTGTGAACCGCCCTGAGTCCTACGGGAGAAGGGCGGTATATAAATTCAATGAATGAATGAATGAATGAATGAATGAATGAATGAATGAATGAATGAATAAATAAATAAATAAATAAATAAATAAATAAATAAACCAATGCAGCCTCAACACAGGGATAATATCAGGATCATGTGAAGTATTAGTATTGCTTTATACTGCTTTGATAAGACCACATGTGGAATACTGAATCCAGTACACAAAAAAGATCTTGAAACTCTAGAAAAAGTTCAGAGAAGAGCAAAAAACATGATGAGGAGACTGGAGACTAAAACATATAAAGAATGGTAGCAGGGACTGGGTATGTCCAATCTAACCAACCAAAGGACTAGGGGAGAGATGATACCAGTCTTCCGATATTTAAGGGACTGTCACAAAGAAGAGGGAGTCAACCTATTCTCCAAAGCACCTGATGGCAGGACAAGAAGTAACCGGGCTTGGGGGGGGGGAGGGGGAAGCTTGTTAAAGAGAGATTCAGCCTAGAAGTAAGGAAGAATTTCTTTTCAGTGAGAACAATTAATTAGTGGAACAGCTTTTCCCCAAAAGTTGTGGGTGCACCATCACTGGAGGTTTTAAAGAAAAGATTGGACAAACATTTGTCTGGAATGGTATATGATCTCCTGTTTGAGCAGTGGGGGATGGAGTTGGACTAGAAGACCCCTGTTATTCTGTTAACTTTCTATTTTACAATAGTTAACAAATTACAGTGTCAAATTTTTAATTTTAATTTAGAATTTTTAATTTTAATTTAGTCTAATTGGGTTTTTTTTAATTAATACAGGGATTATTATAATTTATTTTAATTTGTTTTTAACTTTTATATTTGTGTTTTTAATTACCCTGTAAACCGCCCTGAGTCCTTCGGGAAAGGGCGGTATATAAATGTAATAAAATAAATAAATAAAATAAATAAATACATAGAAAGGCATGAGGACAAAGATGCCTTCTTGATTATGTCTTCCAGCAACTGATTTGGGGCTCATCCTACCATTAGGCATGGCCCTCAACCACCCACTTAACAGGCAATGCATCTTTTTATATCAGGCTGAGGATGTTTCCCCAATTGTAACAAGCTGTCAACATTTGAAGGAAATTAAATGGGATTTCTGCCAGGCTGGTCCAATTTATTTTGCTGCCTGAGGTGAAAAGAAAAGTGGCACCTTCCATTTTCATATGGAGAAGCAGACTGGAGTTACAACTGAATCTTATTTCAGTTGTGGAGCTAAGGCAGCTAATGTTATAGAATAGGCTCCCTTAATTGCTTAGTGCAGACTAAGTCCAGACACCATTGTATTCCTCAATAGAAAGGCATTTCTGCTCAGAAGAAATAACTAGCAGGCTACTTCTGCTGCCTCTCCAGTCAAGAAATCTATTGCTTGAATCAGTTTCTTCAGCTAATGGTACAGACATCCTTTTTGTAATGATACTAAAGAAGGAAGAACTTTAAAGATTTTTTTAAAAAATAACATTAGATTTGGAGGAGTTTGTATAACTACCTGACATGTAGTTTTACAAAATATTATCCATTAAAACTAGATTCCATTACCAAGTTCTTCTTCTACTCTCATTCCTTACACACTAATTTGGTATGATCTTCCATGTGCATACTAAAGCATTAGAAAAAAATATAAAAGAATGGGAACAATTAATATAACTTGAAGGTGCTGAAGCTGTTCCATGAAGGTCATATTTTGTTAGGAGATTGCAACTTGTCTCTAACTTTTTACCCCATGAATGCTGAAGTTCTGATTACTGCTGACCAACACCACTAGTGTTGGGCTTCAGTGCAGGTAATGTCATTTAAACTAATACTATTGTTTTCTTAATAAAGATGCAAACAATCTGCCCTTAATGGTGTGAATTTATGCATATTTGTCTCAGCAGATAACTTTCCATGTGTCAGCACTTAGTAAACTTTATTTCTGAATAAATGAATAAACAGCTTGTAATACCTCTGTTGGGAAATTTTATGGAGGTGAAATTATAGTGGTGAAATGGCTAGATCTGGGATAATGTATGGAAGGCAAAGGGAATAGCAAATGTGGATCACAGCATAGCCTTTCTTAGTGGCCTTCAGATGCAATGGGACTACAAGTCTCAGAATTTTAATGTGGGGAACTAGTTGGAAATTTTAGGTCTTCACAGCATATCATAAAATCCTCAGAATGGAGAAAACTGTTCTATCTTATGCTCTTTCAATAAATGATGCCACCTTTCACAGAACTTTATACCAACTCTTGATTTGATAATTTTCTTTAGAAAAGCTATTCTCCATTAATAATCACCTTGTCAACATTGCCACAATAATGCCTATGAGATTATCCGTGATCTATTGAAACTCAGGATCAGCATACCACCATCTATCTATAACTCCCTTAGGAAGAACATAGCTCAATGAACATTATAGAGTTCCATCTCTTTTACAAAACCACCACAGCCCAGAATGGACAGGGAAACCTGTGATGATGCCTGCACTTAGGTTCTCAAGAAGTCCTCACCTAAAGAAATCTATCACCTTGGGATGCAAATCATAAAAATAAAAATAAAAAACCCCTGTTTTCTCTATGGAATCAAACCTTGAGAGTAAAGCCCAATTATTTTTCTAATTAAAATAAAATGATAACAAAGTTTACAGGCCGATTGTTCACTATGTCTATGCTAAATCAAGGAAAAATGGTCTTATCATGGGAGAGAAACAAAAAGAGCCTAATAAAATCAATACTGAGTCACAATGTTCAGTGGAAATGTGCTAGATCATAAATCAGGAATGAATTTTCTAGGTAAAAAAACAAGATTTAATGAGTTTGTGAGCAGAGGTCAGCATTATGAGAAAAGGCAGGAGATAATCCAATGGTCCTCCTAAAATTCTGTACCAGGTTCTATGAGTTCTTAAGTCACCTTCTCTTCCTGCCCATGTGATTCAAATTTGTTGTGTTGTATTGGCAGTAAATAGATGGTTCATAGGGCTATAAGGATCACAAATGAAACCTTACTAATGTTTTGCCTTTGCTTTCTGGAAAGTATTGATTAAGAAGGCAAGAAACTCTTTGCCCAGTTCCCAAATGCTTACCGTAGGAATTTTTTTCAACCCATGAGCAGTACAGGTGTTTGTTATAAACGTATACAAGTATCAGGAAGGGCAAGGATTTCTATGAATTTTCAACCCATTAAGAACTATGTTTTGGTGCCATTAGCCCATTGGCCCCACAAGCTGTTTCCTTCAGGTCAGCTACTTATATAGTGTTTTGTGGGCCACACTCCAAAAGTGGGCAGGGTTCAGTTTGGGAGGCAACATTTTTAACTGCTTCAACGTTTCCCTTTTTGTTTTCACATTTTACCTAATTAGTCCAGAATGCAGTGGCCAGCATATGCTGACATGAGCACATAACAGTTGTACTCTAGCCTCAGCATTGGTTCCTTATTTGCTTCCAAGTGCATTTCAAATTCCAAATTCTTTAAACTCCCACATTGCTTGACAATGAAGTAGTTACAGAATTGTATTCCCTTGACTCATCCAACAGACATGGCCCGGGAGAAACTGTGAGTGGTGCCCCACCTCTCTAAAAGGGGCGGAGACTTGCAGATGCTGTTATTTGGTGCATGTTGGAATTGCTTCCCGGAAGAATTCAATCTGTCTAGACCAGGGGTCTTCAAACTTGGCCCTTTTATGACTTGTGGACTTCAACTCCCAGAAT
>JAKJMR010018199.1:1701032-1732378 GCA_024449315.1 Daboia siamensis | reverse complement strand
CTGGCTGAGGAATTCTGGGAGTTGAAGTCCACAAGTCATAAAAGGGCCAAGTTTGAAGACCCCTGCACTAATTAAAAGGAATTTCATGACATTTCCTTTTCTATGAGTCATAAATACATTATATGCAATCCACATGCACACAACCAAAAGTAACCATTAGTTTTCAGGTTCATAACCCAGTTACTGATAGCATTTGCGATTACTCTATTGACTAAATTGTTACCCTTTCTACATACATAAACTACTCACTGCAACATGCTGGCTTTCTGATAATTATTCCTCTAGAATAAAAAAAAATGAAGACAAGAAGAATCAGGTGTCTAGAGATGGTGACACCTTTTTTGTTTGCTGCCAAACTTATTGCACTGAACTTTGTTTCTAGAGCCACCTGTAAACATGAGGACTGCTGCTTCTCTGAAACTAGCTGTGTCAAACATCAAATATGCTATGTTTATAAAAAGTGCATTCATCTCGGAAGCTCTGGGGTGCTTCTGAATTGAAAGGATTAGCTGGTGATATCACTGTTGCCCAGAGGATGCCTGGTTGGGAGCTCCTTTTATGTCCTGTTAATGTGCCCACCAAATCTACTCATGATTACTCACTTTTGAACTACTAGGTGGGCAGGAGCTGGAGTGAATGACAGGACCCTGTCATTCTCAAATGAGGGCTTGCTGATTGTCAGCCCAGCATCCTTACCTTACCATGTGAGCCACCATACTTCTTTTTAGAAAAAGTAAAGAATGATTTTACAAGTGACATCAGGTTAAACAGCTCTGAGAACTGTCTAAATTTATTATGGTCTGATGTGGCTTAGAACAGAAAATTCCTTTCCAGGAGGCATTTAGCAACTTGGAAATTTTTTAATCCTCTCATTGCATGTTTCTGCTTTTTTCTTATGCTCCAAATGAAGGACTGTATTCTATTTGCAGAAGGCTTTTGAATAGCAGAGTGTTAGCAAATAACAGAAGGAAGGAGACAATATTTGCCAGTTCTTCTTTCCCCCCCAAATCCCTTCCCAACCCTAAAGAAAGCTGCACTGAAACATCTTCAGAACATGTACAGAACAAGGAATGGGGGAAATGCTTTCATTCAGTTCATTAATTGAGGCACTGTTGAAAGTTTGAACTGGAGTGTCCCTGGAGAGTACACTTTAAAATCTACCTGACACCATTTTCCTCTTGTTGTTTGTTCTGACATTAACCATTTATGACCAAGTTGGTCTTTGTAATTTCTTTTCTCGCGATTAAAGAATTGAACTGAGATGTTTTTTAAATGCTGCCATTTCTGTGGCTCCTCCAGACAAGAAAGCTCAGCCTCTTGATGCTTAAAGAAGACATTACAGGACTAGATAGTCCAATCATAAGATTTAAATTTTCAGTATCCTGATTTTATTGATAAGGGAAAAAGGGCTGTAACTCAGTTGTGGTGTACATACCTTTTTAAATCCCTGATATAAATAAACTGATGGAGACCCTCTAGCATTTTATGTTGATCATATTGTATAAAATGGACCAATAATCCAATTCAGTGTACGGCAGCTTTCTAGGATGATAAGATTGGATTTACTAAATTCTGTCATTCAGACAGAAAACATAAAACACCCCACAATGATGTGACTAATCTCTCTGGATATAGTTTCATGATTAATGTGAACAAGTAGTTCAACATTCTTCAATATTTCTAGTACAATGCTCCTTCAGACTTGCTGAAGAAGTCCAAGAAAAACAGTGACAACTTTCAGCACATCTGATAGCTTGACAACTTGCATGAAGCAGTGTCTGTTGGAAAAATAGTTCAGAAAACATTTCCATGGAGGCAAGAAGTTTTCACATGAGTTTGTTCCTTTAACGAAATCCTGAGAGGAATAACAAATAGGTTTACTAGTTCAGAACTGCAAAACTCTTGAGGACCAGTAGATGGAACCAAAGAGTTGGATTTTTTCTAGTAATTATCTAGCGCTTCCCAGCATAGATATGGAAGTCCTAAAGTAATTGTTATTTCTTCTAGTTTCTTTTAAAAATTTATGTTTCTGAGAACTGGTTGCAAGAAAAGTATTGATAATTGCAGACTATGATTAAAATAAATTTCTTTCTCTCTATATCAGGGGTAGGTAAACTCGGCTCTTTTATGACTCATGGACTTCAACTCCCAGAATTCCTGAGTCAGCATAGCATACATACATACATACATACATACATACATACATACATACAGTATGTGTTTAATGGTTGCCCATGTTTTTTCTCCAGCTGGTGCCAATCACTGAGAATAGATCTACTTGCTATTCATATTATTCATGTATTTGTTATTTATTTCCATATCTAGAGGCTGCCTGAATTGTGGATAACTATGGGCAGCTGCTAAGGGACACAGTGGCTCAGTGGGTTAGGACGCTGAGCTTGTCGATCTGAAGGTCGGCAGTTTGGCGGGTCGAATCCCGAGTGCCGCGTAACAGAGTGAGCGCCTGTTACTCGTCCCAGCTTCTGCCAACCTAGCAGTTCGAAAGCACGTAAAAATGCAAGTAGAAAAATAGGGACCACAACGGTGGGAAGGTAACAGCGTTCCGTGCGCCTTTGGCGTCTAGTCATGCCGGCCACATGACCACGGAGATGTCCTCGGACAAGCGCTGGCTCTTCGGCTTTGAAACGGAGATGAGCACCAGCCCCTAGAGTCGGAAACGACTAGCACGCATGTGCGGGGGAACCTTTACCTTTACCTTTATGGGCAGCTGCTATATAAAAAAGAAAAAAAGCAAAATTTCCTAAATGTCACAAGGATGGGAACTACATGAATATTGGGCAGGAGGGGATGACATTCCAGAGGGCAGGTGTTGGGACAGAGAAGGCATGCTTTCTGGATCCCACAAGATGATGCTGTTTGAACACCATTTCTGTGTGCTTAATTAAAAATGAACAAAACAGCATGGGATAGGACTATAAAAGTAAACAACCTTAAATAACATGTCCAGAAACATTCTGATCTCAATCATATCTATTTGAAACATGCATTTGCCATATTTATCCCATCCCATAAGCTTATAAATCTTGTGGCTGCCTCCTGGCTAATTGGACTGCATCTTCAGAAGTTGACTACCTACTATATTATTTGCTCCATTTCAGTAAAATTATGCTTCAATAGGAACTAATATAAGGTACAAAATGATGAGCAAAGGTGGAACTGTAGATCAGAGATGAGATGTTTCTTCTTTTGACACAAATACAGAAGTACTATAACAGAAAGAGCTGGTTCCAATGATGGGATTCAGCCACTTCAGACCACGTCGCTAGAACTGGTAACTAATTTTTTGTTGCCCAGGCCCAGAATGGACTTCTGTAAGTGGCATTCATACAGAGAACTGGTTGTTCACATATTTGAATCCCACCACTGGCTAGTTCTAAAATGAAAACTTTTCTTTTTTCTTTTTTTCTTTTCTTGTAAACCAGCTGGAATTAGAGTGTAAAAAGTGGTTCTAATTTTTTTAAAAAATAATTGCATACAAATCAGGTTCCAATAATTATGAGATGGCCAGTGTCATTGTTCTGTTTCATTGTTTAATCATCTTTGGCTGGTTGACCAGCTGTACTCAGTGTGTGGTCCTCAATGGAACTGCATCTACATGGAGGGAAGTTGTAGTGGGGTGCCCCAGGGCTCTGTTCTGGGCCCAGTGCTCTTCAACATCTTCATCAATGATTTGGATGAGGGGGTAGAGGGGGAACTCATCTAATTTGTAGATGACACCAAACTGGCAGGAATAGCCAACAGTCCAGAAGATAGGCTTAAGATACAGAAGGATCTTTGCAGACTTGAACATTGGGTGCTATCTAACAAAATGAAATTCAGTGGTGAAAAAAGTAAGGTTCTACATTTAGGCAAGAAAAACCAAATGCACGGGTACAGTATAGAGGGTAACCTGCTCAATAGTAGTAACTGTGAGAAGGATCTTGGAGTCCTAGTGGACAATCATTTAAATATGAGCCAGCAGTGTGCTGCAGCTGCCAAAAAAACCAACACAGTGCTAGGCTGCATTGACAGAGGGATAGAATCAAGATCACGTGAAGGGTTAATTCCACTTTATAATGCCTTGGTAAGCTACACTTGGAATACTGCATCCAGTTTTGGTCACCATGATGTAAAAAAGATGTTGAGACTCTATAAAGAGTACAGAGAAGAGCAACAAAGATGATTAGGGGACTGGAGGCTAAAACATATAAAGAACGGTTGCTGGAATTGGGTATGTCTATTCTAATGAAGAAAAGGGTGAGGGGTGACATGATAGCAGTGTTCCAATATCTCAGGGGCTGCCACAAAGAAGAGGGAGCCAAGCTATTCTCCAAAGCGCCTAAAGGCAGGACAAAAAGCAACGGATGGAAACTAATCAAAGAGAGAAGCAACCTAGAACTAAGGAGAAATTTCCTGACAGTTAGAACAATTAATCAGAAGCTGCCTCCAGAAGCTGTGAATGCTCCAACACTGGAAGTTTTTAAGAAGAGACTGGATAGCCAATTATTTATTTATTTATTTATTTATTATTTTGACTTCTATACCACCCTATTCCCGTAGGACTCAGGGCGGTTTACAGGGCAATTAAAACCATACAATACAAAAGTTAAAATAAATTTAAAACAAGTAAGTAAATTTAAGCCCCAAAATTAAAACTTTAAAACCCAGTTAAAAACCCCTCAGTCTAGGCCAGACAGCATAAAGAGCCAGGTTTTAAGGTCCCAGAGGAACGAACGGAGGTCAGGGGCAGTCCTAAGTTCCACAGGAAGTTGGTTCCAAAGGGCAGGCACACCCACAGAGAAGGCCCTCTCTCTGGGAGTCACCTGCTGGCAGTCCTTCACTGGCAGTACCCTAAGAAGGCCCTCCCTGCAGGAGCGCACATGACAATGGGGAGTTGATGTCTGAAATGGTATAGGCCAGGGTTTCCTCCCTGAGCAGGGGGTTGGACTTGAAGACCTCCAAGATCCCTTCCAACTCTATTATTATTATTACTATTATTATTATTATTACTATTATTATTGTTGTTGTTGTTATTGTTATTGTTATATACAGTACAACAGTAGCCTCCCTGGTTTGCCATACTTCAATTCAATTCCAAAGGAGGACAACGTAAAAAAAATCTTCGTATTAGTTTTCTGAAGGGCTGATGTAGATAATGAGAGCAGTGGAAGAATTCATAAGAGAAAGCAGTGTCAGGAAGAACATCCTTTGTTGTCTCCAACAATATTGGGAACTGGAAAAAAAAATTTGAAAGAAATTTAAAATAATTAGGTTCTTGAGAATAAGGTAATAAAACCAGAGCCTTTTTAGCAAGGAAAGAAAACATCTGAGAAACAGTACAGTAGATTTCAACACACGATTATTTTGACCTGTCATTTTCTCTTATGTTAGCAGGGGTTTCATTATGTTCTTCCTAGTTGCTAGAATGATGGACAAGTTCCATCTTTCTAAGGATGCTTGAGAAATGTATTCTTTGCAAGTGTTGGTTTGTATCCCCTGGTCTAATGAGATCAGAACATACTGTAGCTATTCTTCAGAAAAGCATTTGTTGAAACTAAAAGATTAATGTGGAAATGGTAGGATATCCTGTTCTTCAAGGAAAAGAAAACATGTAACTGAAAATGCTAAACATGTAAATAATAATGCTGCAGTTGACTGACCTTTAGACTGCTTCATCTGCAGTGCATTTGCTTTGCTGAGATCCGTACATGGAGTGTGTTTAACATGGAATAACATGATTGGTGGTGAGGGAGTGGTTATGGCAAAAGCAGAGTTGCAACTTTTAACCATTTTCTATTTTAGCTTTTTGTTTTACGTTTCCAAGTATACAAAAAATATATTGGTGGGGCTATAAATCCCAAAATTTCCACAATGGTCCAATTACTGGAGGGTTGTTGCAGGGAACAGTACTATGGAAACTAAGACAGGAGAAATGGAGATCCCAGGAGATCCAGAATGAAAATCAAGTTGGCTATGTTTAAGAAATGCCGGTCTACACATTCACAAATTGCTATATGGTTGTGGAAAGTGAATGTGGTTATTGTAATGAAGAGAAGGAGGCAATTTCATATTATTTGAATGTAAAAAAAATCATATAGGGATAGAGTAACACATTCTACAAAAATAACAAAATGGCTGTTTCCCAATAACCTGTTTTCATTTTTTTTTTATATGGCATTTTGCCTGGATGGGAGAAATACACGGACAGTGCTATGCCAAAAAATTAGTCTAAAGGGCACATATTGTTCCATTTCAACCCTGGTTCTTATTTTGGAAAATGCATGATCTTTTCATTGAATGCATGCTTGTCAGAGCATTGGAAAATAATGGCAAAAAGGAAATATAAATCCATGATATCCATGGCCCTGGAAATCACTTTTCCCTGGCAATCTTTCCAGTTACATGTATTAAGACTTTGCCAGACTCTCTCTTTATTTTTGTACAACCACAATAGCATTATAGGAAGATATTTCTTAACAAATAGGAATGTATTTTAAGAAGGCATCCCTGTACAATATAAGCAAATATAACCTCATCTGAAGTTTATTGCATGGAACCATGCATGAAGCATAACCCTGCACAATTCTGCTCAGAATCCTGTTCAGAATTCCAAATGAGTCAGCTACGGCTTTAATTTTGTGATGACGGAGCAGATGGCAGAGAGACCATAGACAGACTTTTAAACATAGGAATATCAGATGTCTGTGATTCGTGTGTGTGTGGGGTGAATCTTAAAAAGGAGGGGGGTGATATGATATTAACAAGGTTGTTATATATTCATTTGTCACAAATGTTTTATTAATTGCTTCCCTGTCCATCAGGGCCTAAAGGAATTGGGAAATTTAGAAACAGTACAAAGGAAATTGGCATTGCACAGTATTGTTACTGATGTCACTGACAGATGTACAAGATATGCGTATTTATGTGTGCATGTACATGTGCATCTAAAGTATTTGAAATCTTAGGCAAAACCTTTTATAGCACTTATAGCAATAGCACTTAGACTTATATACCACTTCACAGTGCTTTACAGTGCTTTACAGAATCGAACTGTTGACAGTTGGCAGAATTAGCCTTCAATATTGCATTCTAACCACTGTGCCACCACAGCTCTTTATAAGACTCAGTAGGCATTAAAAAATGATAAACATTCACAGATGGAAACTAAAAAAGAAAGCTATACTTTTAGACCTAGCTTTATCTTCATTCATCATAGCTGACTATAGAAACAAAGGATCATAAAGTGACTTTATGCTAGTAGAAAACAGTTCTGTTAATGCAAAATGGGACACTGAAGTTTGGCAAACTATTCTATTCATTGAAGAGAACTAATCTTGAGGCTGGTGAACTTCAGGGACAGGATAGGCTTAGCATGAATATTTGTGTTAGAATGGACATCATGGGCGGATCCATCATGTATGTGCAGAATCATTTTCTGCTACTCTCATGACACCACTGGATACATACAGACTATTGTCTGGCCTTTCTTTTTAAAACTCCTTTTAAGCAGCAGAAAAATACTTTGGAAATAGGCCAATGTGATGCTAATTGAGTGAAATTCTGAGTTTCACTGCCACCGTTTAACATGCAGGAAGCATAGACATTCCTTCACAGCTTAGTTGAAAACAATAAACAAACAGACCTTTTCTGAAATAAACAAGAAGTAAACAACACTCTGCCACTAGTTCAACTTGAAAATCTGTTAGGCATCAATATAACAGTAAGGGAAAAAAAAGATCTTTCGCCACTTTCAATTGATTCTCATTGGTTAATTCATACATATTACTTTTACAGGAGAGATGTATATTCTCACGTTAAAGTATAGTGGTAATGTGAGATATGGCTATACATTGCCTAAACAATATATAACAATACATTATTGATTTGTTTTATACATTCATCAATTAAGTTATATTTGATTAAATTATTTGGGGGAAATAATTGTTTTGTATTGTCCATCCCCAGTTCTTGTTGGATTTGTTAAATGTTTAGCTTTCATCTAAACTCAAACATTCATCAGGTTTTCTACCTTAGACATTTCCCATAAAAATGAATGCTTGAGTTAAGATGAAAGCCAGGTATTACTCTAATATGCCCCATATGACAAATTAATTTCAATAATTAATTCAGACCTATTAATCTTCCAACTATTTTTAATATTTATTTATCATATATAGGAAACATCCATATCCCTTACAGAGTAACTCTAGCAAGCATCCTGAAATTTATGAAATTAGCACAAGAAACAGCAATGAAATTCATCTGTATGTTAATTAAAGCATTTTCCACATCAATACTGTGGATGGTAAACAAGAATTAATGAAACAGTGATAAATTCATCAAAAATAATAACATCCATTCAAGAAAAGACAAGAGTTCTAGACCAGGGCTTTTCAACCATGGGTACGGGTACCACCTGTGGTACATTGGCACCTGGCAGGTGGTATGCGACCATCCTAGAAAAGTGGTAGTGTGGGAGGGGAATGAGCTGAACCTGTGACAGCACTGCACAAGCCTGAGTGAGACATGGCTGGAGCTGCAGGGCTGTCAGGGCTCAGTGGAAGCACCAGGATCAGTGCTTCTTCAGGACTGTCAGAGCTCAGCGGAAGCTCCAGGATCAGCGCCAGGCTCCAGCTGGAGCTTGGCCCTGATCTTGGCACTTCTGAGACTAGAAGAAGTGCCAATCAGCTGGAATGTTGCAGCATCTCCAGGGTCTTGTGATTTACATTCAGATGCTTGGCAATTGATTCATATTTATGACAGTCACAGTGTCCCAGGGTCATGTGAAGTGACCATAACCTGCTGCAACCACCCAGCAGACAGGGGGATAAAAATCAAACCCCCACCCCCACCCCCACTGCCAATCCTCAACAGAAATGCTCACAACAATGAAAACCTTGGACAGGAGGAAGAGCGCCTCTGGGCGGGCAGGCAGGTGTCTTTGTTTTATATCGGCTGTGGCTTGGGGGGGGGGTACTTTTTTCAGTGCCATTGTAACTTCAAACAGTCACTAAGCGAACTGTTGTAAGTCGAGAACTACCTGTACTTCATCACTTTTTTCCTTTTTTTTTTTTAGTCTTTAAGTTTTTGACACCTTGCTAGGCGACTGGTGGTACTCGGATGTTGCCATATCCTAAAAGTGGTACAATGGGTGAAAAGGTTGAAAAGCCCTGTTCTAGACAATGGGAAACCAACAGGCTCCAGGCTTACTGTCCAAAAATGGCCTTTTCAGTGGTCTTGCCTGTGCTATAGTTGAACCAGAAATTAAATCAGCTGATGAGCTGATCAGAAGTGACAATGGTGTAGGAGTGCCCATCCAACCTGAGAAAGGAGCAAACGCCTGATTTACAAGTGCCCTTATATTGTGATCTATCTTAATTTAAAATTCAGGTTTGTCACTTTTAAACTTCAGCTGAATTACATTCTTGAACAATGTCTAAAGACACTTTATTTCCTACTACCATCAAGTCTTCATGCCTTCATGGGTTTGAATTTTTGAGCAAAATTCACAGAGTCACAGATTCTACTACCTAGAGCAACAGGAGATATGTCCTTGCCTTGGAAGATCTGTGTATCAGTTGGAGATTCCTATACAAATCAGAATTGAATCCTTCTAGGCATAGTTAAATATTGATCTGGAGTTCTGAAATTTTTGCTAATGTCTGGTCCAGGTGGAATCTGTCTCATTTCCTTTGTTTTATATCAAAGGATTGATATAAGTGAAAGGGTGCCTGAGAGAAAGGAAAAGAAAGGTGAAGCTGTTTCAGAAAGCTGCTCATTTTGGACTTTCTATCCCTTCCTTATTGGGTCACTGCAATCAACTTTTTGTTGATTTGTTTTTACATCTTATTTATTGTATTTTAGGTGTGATTATTTAAAATGCTTGAAAGCTACTTTGGCAGGATTGTTTACAGTTCCCAAACATTAAATAAGCAGATTTATATGTTAGGTCACACCTTGAATGTTATGTTTCAGGTTTCCCATGAAAAGAGTAGTAGACTAAAGTGTCAAAATGTATCTCATAGTGAAAACTGATAGGTTTATAAGTGTATTAGTGTACATTTAAAAATTGAAGACTGGAATAATACATATACTGTATTGTATATATTGGTAGAAAGTGCATAAAAATATATAGAATTTTTGAATTGTGTTTTTTAAAATAAACTGTAGATGAGATATACAGGTAATAAAATGAACTTAAAACAGTAAAAATAGAATTGTCCATTTACTTTTTTCCTCTAATAAATGCTCTGCCCTTATAATTGCTTCCCATCAAGTTTAATTAATTGTCTGATCATTTCTTGAGAGGTAAAGTCTCCTTAATCAAAAAAGCAAGCAAGCAAGCTTAGAATTTCCAGTTTAAAATGCCATTGCCTCTCTGTCTGTCCCCTCATGTCTGTCTGCTTAAGGTAAATGAATCATTGCCAATGGGATTCACTTCAAAGGAAATAGGTAAAGGACTGTATACTTAATGGTATAATGGAGCTATTGTCTAGCAATGTATCATCAGTTTCAAGTCTGCCTGCCTGCCTGTCTAGCATTGGGCTAAAAGAAAGAAAAGAAACTGTCAAATTTGTCAATGCTTTTAGAGAGCCATCACCCTAGGCAGATGCCCAGTTGAAAAGTTGGCAAAGGAGCAGAAGGGAAAAAGTTGCAAGGACAATAAACTCCACCAAGAGGCCCGTGTTCCTTTCTTACATTTCTTAGTTCCTTTCTTAAATTACAAATGCATTTTCCCTTTCCCCTCTCCCTATTCAAGGATACTAAAACTTATTGTTCTAACAGAAAAGTTTTGGCTGGACAGCAAGAAAACATTCCTGGTAGTAAGACAAGTTAGATTCTCTTTTGCTGGAGGTTTAGAATAGAGCTGGAAGAGACCTTGGAGGTCTTCTAGTCCAGCCCCCTGCTCAAGCAGGAGAAGCTATGTCAGTGGTGGTGAACCTTTTAGAGACTGAGTGCCCAAACTGCAACCCAAAACCCACTTATGTATCGCCAGGTGGTAGATGGGCATGGCCCTCTGGATGGGCATGGCCCGCTGGGTGTGCGTGGCCTGCTGGGTGGGTGTGGCTATGGTGATCATGGCAGACTGGGTGGCCATGGTCGGGATGGGCATGTCCAGCTCGATGTTGCTCTGACGAGTGGGGCAGTGGGCAGGAGGGCGTCTTGCTCAGTGGGTGGGGGGGCATTGGGGGGAGGCTCCTTAGCCCCGCAGCTCTTCCAAGGGGGAGAGGAGGAGAGGGGGGAGGGGCTGTGCTAGGATTGGGGCTCACCGTGCCTTCTGCTCCCCGCCTGTGCTCTTCTGCCGAAGATGCTGCAACTCTACTTACCTGGCAGGGCGGGGGCGCACTTGTGCATGGGGATGCACATAGGGCTGCTACCTCGCTTTCTGTGCCATGCTGGGATTGGGCTGGACTGGGTGTAGAGCCTCCTCACGGCTTCTTCCCCCGTGGACATTGGGAGCACCCACCACACCTACCACTTGTCCTGGGGCAGCTGCCAACGTCCTGCCCTCTCCAGCCCATCACTGGCCAGCCAGGCATGCTGGGATGCCTCCCTTCAGGCTCCCTCAGCCTCTCCCCCTCTCCAGGCTGGGGCTGGTCAGATTCCCCCCATGGGTAGCCCTGCGCCCCTCCCCAGTGAGGAGGCTCCACACCCAGTCCAGCCCTGCCCTGGCACAGCATGGAAAGCGAGGCAGCAGCCCCATGTACATTGGACCCAACCCTTGCAGAGAGTGCGTCTCCCCCTGCCCTGACCTGGTTCCTTACCTCCGCCCAGCTTGTTCTGCAGCCTCATGGCAGCAGCATTGGGCAGGAGGCAGCAAATGGGGCTTGCTGAGGATTGAGCCATGTTTGCTGCTGTTGCTGCCCTTGGAGCCAGTGATCAGCAGGGCCCCATCACGGGACGACTCGGGGTGCTGGGGTCCAGCCCTACAAAGCCCACCTTCTTTTTGCCCCAGCTGGCCGGATGCATGCCCCCGTTGAGCGACTTCTGCAGCTGGGTGGGACTGCAGTGTTCCAGCCCTGGGTAGTGCCTCTGCTCTGCGCAGCTGTCCTGTTGCATCTGCGATCTTAGTATACAAGAGAAATCCCCCTTCATTCAGTAGTAATGCTTAAATTAATTCTCATTTGGAAGCTATGAATGTATTATCAAACTGGATTATGCTTTTATTTTATAAAGCATTAGGCGGACAATAGCACAATAATAGCTAAGGATGATAGTTACATTAGGCAGATGTCTTACCAAAATTTGGAAAGATTTTACTGTGGAAAGTCTGACTAGCTTAGAAGACACTTCACAGAGGTATTGGACTTTTGGCCACCCTTTGTTATTTATACTATGAAAGAAGAGAGACTAGTAAACATTTTCTTTTCATGCTAAAGTTTTCTCTAATTGTTCTACTATTTTGTTGTTGCATCTCTTTTTGTTAGATGTATAAACAGAAAATACTCTAAATCTTATTTATGTGTCTCAATCTTTGTCTTGGCAAATGCTCCACTACATCAAAATATTTTCTGTTGCTCATTTATGACCCTCACAATAAATATAAAATGTTCTCTCTTGCCTGTTTATTTAATGGGACTCAAATCATAGCCTGACCTACTGGACCTTGTTTTGCTGCTGAACTAAAGGTGGCTAGAGTGGCCATCCAGAGTTCTGACAATAATATCCATCACAATAATTAACATCTGAAACTTCTCTAGAGCTATTCTGTGGCTGATCAACAGCCATCCCTCTTTTGCCTTCTTGCCTTCTTATACCACATAAGGCCTCATTCAGGAGAATTGAAGTACTAATGACAGAGACATGGCATTATTAATGAATGGGTAGGCAAAAAATGTTCAAGTATTTCAAATGCTGCTTTGGGTCTTTAGGAAGGATGATTTGGATGACCATCCAAAAAGTGACAAAGACAAAGAAGTGGGAAAGACAATGACAAAAATTTGATTTCTTTCAATTTAAATGATATTAAAATTAATTAGAGCAAATTGAATCAGAGACTACCAGTGAATCCCTAGGGCATAGGTTAGATTTGGAAGTTTTAAAAATGCCCAGAAGAGGACAATATAAACATATTTCCATACTATTGCCAAGAAAATTGCATGGAGAGCAGCGGGGGCCCAGTGGTTTGAATACAATATTGCAGGCTAACTCACTTCTCACTGCCAGAATTCGATTCTGACCAGCTCAGGCTTGACTCAGTCTTCCATCCTTCCGAGGTCAGTAAAAATGAGGACCCAGATTGTTGAGGGCAATATGCTGACCACTTAGAGAGAGCTGTAAAGCATATGAAGTACTATATATAAGTCCAAGTACTATTGCTATACAGTTCAGTGCTCAAATACTGTAGTCATCTAGAGTGAATCCTGGCTTAAAGAGATTTTTAGCTATTTATGATAATTCCTCAAATATTTAGTGATTTCCTTCCATGCCTGCCTCTCCTACTCTTTCTCACATACAAGATAAATATCACACTTCTGGTAGTTGGTAGACAGGGTCTCTGAACTATATTATTTGGGATAAAGCAAGTAGCCCTTAGTCATAGGTTATATATTTCTGGTGAAGTGAGTAGAGTCTAGTGCCTCTAGCTATTGGGGAAGATGAATGTATTACATAATCCTATACATTTTATAATATACTAGTTACCTCAGATATGGCTGCTTTTAGTGGGTATCAGATGAAATACAAGTAGTTGTGACTGTCCACCACTCTCAAACATTATGTGACATTTTCAAAAATGTATAATTTTTGAAGATATGTGAATTTTTCTAGGACTCAGGCTCCGAATGCCTTACTTAAGATGAGGATTTGGCAACTGACAAACACATGCAGCCTTTTTTCCTGGATTATATCTGTTTTCCTGCATTACTGGAAATATTCATTCCACATTCTGCATACAGATATGGTTTGATGAGATGGAGCTGAAACATCCTACAACTTTGATTTGGACACTGAAATTAATAGTGCACAAGTTATGTGCACAGAAGTCAGATAGATGTGTGTCCTTCACATAGTTTCCAGAGGCTTCTCTGACTGTGATAAACCATGCCAGAAATGAGCAGGGTTCTACCATTCCATCAATGTCTCAGGAAAGTGCCTCTCTAGAACTAGTAGGGTCTAACTTTTTAAAGCAATGCGTTTAATAAAGCAAAGAAAAAGAAGAAACACTGAATATAGAGGGCCTTAGCAAATACCTAAAGATAGAGTCATTTCACTAGTACTGAATATGGTACTGTTACAGGACTATAAGTATTGCATGTTTGTGTAAACATTTATTTGTTTAATTTATCTAATACACTGTATATTTCGTTATAAGACACCTATGTCTGTGGAGCCAAAGACCCACCTTGGACTTTCCCGAATCACATAAGAAATAGTGTTTTTTTCTTGTCTCTGCCAACAAATGTCAAAATTCACCTTAGAACTCAGTCTGCAATACCAAAACAAAAAAATAAAAATAAAATTGATTTGTGCTTCTTAGATTGTAAGCCACCCTGAGTCTTCAGAGAAGGGCGGGATATAAATGGGATTAAAAAATAAAATAAAATTAAAAAAAAATCCAACCAGTTATAGTCTATTTGAAATTATGTAAAATAATTAAGTTTGTTATAGGAAACTGCCAAAGCTGCTATGTACGCCGCCCAGAATACCTCTTTGAGGGATGTGGACAGTTCCAAAATGTGATAAAAATATTTCATAATGCCACATCCCATGGAGAGCACCAACAATCACCTTCTGCTTTGCCTGCTCTTTATCCACAAGCTCTGTTTCCCATCCACAATGTTGAAAATGCAAATTCGGTACATCAGCACCTTATGACATACTGATCATGAGAGGCAGTGACTACAGGTAGTTGACGATTTGGTCTGGGTCTCTTCTTTGTCACTCTTCGTCTAAGAGTTTGTGAATCTTAGGTCATGTCCTTCCACAGTAAGCAAGTCCAAAGTACATCCTCTTTGATTCTTCTCTTAGTAAGATATAGTTCATTAGGTGGTAGACTTTGCCTGTCTCTCTAATGTATTTGTCTTATAGTTATAAAAACTGCTTCATTAATTAGTGGTTAGGTTAGATTCAGATGCTCAGGAATGGTTACAGAAATCTTCTATCTCTAACACCAAGGTGTCTTCTCTATGATTAAACTTCTTCCACCATCTGAAAAACCACAGCATAAAGCATGGCTTTAGCTTAAGTTAAATGGAGCATATCTGCTGAAGGAAGTCCTTCTGGATCATGCTTGAACTTTTGCAAATGAAATAAAAATAAAATATTTTTATTTCACACTTATATAACTTGCCCCTATTTCTTCAGTGTTGAAAAAAATCTGTCCTACAAGAAGATGACCAGCTGAATAAATAGAAAAATAGTAGAAATTGTGGCTATTACTCACTGAGGCCCTAACTATTTTGATGCATGTACCCGCATAGAAATACATTGGAGAGAAGGAATGATATTGAGACACATGGAAAGAGTTGGTAAAAAGTTGGTAAAGGCCTAATGCTGGGAATGCATTTCGTGTAAACAGTATGTTGGAACTGAATGTTTAGGGAGAGAAGCTGCAAGGTAAAGTCAGGACAGTTTCTGCTTAACAAGACTGCTAAAGAGACTTTGAAACCAGAGGACGGAAAAGGGGATATTGCTCAAACTAGTCATAATTTCAGAGTGAAGAGAAAGGACTTGGGAAGAGCGAATAAGAAACCAATAGTGTAATGTATGTATATACGTGTGTATTTCATCTACTGAAACTAAAGACATCTGCTGAGGTACAGTGTCTATAATGTTTGCCAAATAAATGGGAATTCAAACACTAACAAAAAGGAAAAGAAAGATGGTTGGGTGACCAATAAATTAAGGCCATGGAAGAGGAGGGCTTTTAAGTCACTTTTTTTTAGTGCTGTTGTAATTTTGAATGGTCACTAAATGAATGTTTATAAATTGAGGATTACTGACTGATTTGGGCATCCTTAACATCAGATTTCTCTAGCTCCAAATTAAACAATCACCTTATAATTATCATTAAACTTTTCCTATTAGACACCAACAGTAAGACATCTTGGATACAGGAACTTTACCCAGATAAAATGCAGAAGAAATGGCTTTAATAAATTAAATAAATTTATTTATTTATAAATTAATCTTTAGTAATCCTAATAAAAAGATCCAATAAGCAGTACATTCCTAATATGCAGCATGAGGAAAAAGGTCTTTATACTTCAAATCCTTATCATCATTTTTAGTAATGAAAGATGATGCACTACCACACTCCTATTAGAACAGCAGACCATAGTACATTTGGAGAATAGTACATTTCAAAGCCCCAAGAGTTGTCTTGGAATTGTAGAATTGGGACAATTTATAGTCAGACTAAGGGACATGGTGGCTCAGTGGGTTAAACTCAGTGGGTTAAACCAGAAGGTCGGCAGTTTGGCGGGTCGAATCCCGAGTGCCGCGTAACAGAGTGAGCGCCTGTTACTCGTCCCAGCTTCTGCCAACCTAGCAGTTCGAAAGCACGTAAAAATGCAAGTAGAAAAATAGGGACCACTACGGTGGGAAGGTAACAGCGTTCCGTGCGCCTTTGGCGTCTAGTCATGCCGGCCACATGACCATGGAGACATCCTCGGACAAGCGCTGGCTCTTCGGCTTTGAAACGGAGATGAGCACCGGCCCCTAGAGTCGGAAACGACTAGCACGCATGTGCGGGGGAACCTTTACCTTTACCTTTACCTTTATAGTCAGACTATTTAGTTTCAGATTATTACTAGTTCGCTGCAGTTGAATGTCTTATCTCTATTCTGATTTAACCCAGTTTCACAGTGAATAACTGATGTCTCTTACTGCATTCCTGCCAAGCTTTGAGCATCAATGTGTTATGGAATATTTAAAGATATCCATGATTTTATTTATTTATTTGTAAAACTTATTGGCCACCCATCTTAACTCAGGATAACTCTGGGTGGCTTAAAAATAAAATTAATTGGAACTAATGCACTGGAAAGCAAGGATTTATAGAAGGTTGCCTAAGAAAGCTAGTGTGGTCCAATGGTTAATGTGGCTGGATATTTGTCATGGGCAATTTAAATCTGAGTTTTGTCCCTTAAAAAGGAAAATCTGGTGATACTTTGTGGTATTAAGTAAACAGCAAGCAATTTCTCGACCACCTGAGAAAGTTTATGGTTTCTCAAAATGTTTACATTTTTTTCTTCTATTTTACAAAGTATTTTTGTTAATATAAACCATAATTCCTTATAATAAATTAATGAATCAAAACAGCATGTACTTTTAACTTAAAAGTATGGGCTAGATAAACAATGAAGGCTAATTGTTTGAACTTATTTTTTTGCCTTGTTTGTAGGATTTGCCACACATTTCAAAAATAAATGCAAAAAATGGCATATACTGTATTTCATCTGTGTTACTGGGAATATCTGAAATATATGACTGAAATCAAACTGTTTTAAAATTCCTATATAAATGTACTCAGAGATCAAACTGAACTCCAGGGGATCTATTCAACAGGCTTTCCTTATTCTAAAGAAGCAGATTTTCTGTTCTGCTTTGGAGACCTCCTCCATGCCAACATACTCAATACCTAGAAGAAGCTTCTGTGCCTGCTACTTTAAGAACAAAGACAGCTAGATAACCTTGGGCCAGTCATTTTCTCTCAGACCTAAGAAGGAGGCAATGGTAAGCCACTCCTGAAAATCGCTGCCAAGAAAATTGAAGGCACTTGCCTAGACAATCTCCAAAAATTAGATATGATTGAATGGAAGAAAAAAGATTGATTGATTGATTGCCAGGTCAGTTTAGTGGTTGAGATGTTAGACCAAGAACTGGGAGACTGGGATTCTACTCCACCCTTGGTCATGGAAGCACAATGGGTGACTTTAAACTGGTCATTGTTTCTTGGCCCAAACAATTTTACATTGTTGGGAAAAATAGGAGGAGTATTATGTACACTGATTTGAGCTCCTATAGAAAAAGAGGGATATAAATCTAACAAATGAATAAATAAATTGTTGTTCACTATGTTTGGAATCACAGATGACATGTGTCCTGCTGCTTTACCACCACTGCCAATCAAGCAGCAAACTGCTGAAGCACTAGCCGAGGTGTAATCTACTGAAAAAATGAGTATCTCAGACAACTGGGAGAGTTGACAGTATAGCCAGTACATATATACCCATCACTCTATACCTATGTACAATAAGAAATATGATGCAAAATCCAAAAAGAGAATATGGGAAATACCAAAGCTGTCAACCTGCCTGTGCAATGAGGTCATCTCCAGATACACTCTCTTGAGTGATACCATAAATTCAAGTGAATTGTTTGTGAAAAAAAGAACTTTCTTGCTTGAGGTAAGTTGAGGTAAGTTGCTTTTGGAATACCCTTCATGCATTTGAATTGGAGGACGGGAAAGGAAATTGTTTTGCCTGGAGATAAAATTGTTATTGACAGTGAGATAATTATTTTCTAGCTATTAAAATAAATATTTCACTTAGGCAGACACTGATTTTATTAGCTGGATTTCTCCTCATTGATTACTGTAAATGTTCTATTTTTAGCCTTACTTACATTAGTCCTAAATCAATCTTGGAACTTTACCACTGAAAGGACAATATTATAAAGCTGAAGATAAAATAAATAACACTGAGATATGCAATGATGATGTACTAAGTAGAATCTTCCAGTAATTTCCCTTACATCGTCTTCCAGGCCTTAACAAAACAACCTCAGTGATACTTATTTTAGGAATAAATCTGATATACGATGTTTGTAAAACTGTGGTTTGTTAAATTTTCAGATTGCTGTGTTCATTTTCTTTGCTTCAATTTCTGTAGACTTAGCCAATGTTTTGTGGGACAAAGCCCCATGTATGTGGCTTCTAAGACGTGATGTCTGTCCATCACTGATTACAATATAAAATAAATACACTAAATCTATCCAGAGGCACCAATGCCAAGATATTCTTGATTGTTTTGGCTTTGCTGGTTGAAGTCCTAAACAATAATTTCTTGTAGTCTAATGCAGCATTAGAATCCAGGAACATCTAGTTTCTTTCTAAACCCAGCTTTCACATTGTGTGGCCTTTTGCAAACAACCTTCACTTCTAGTGCTTAAGTTATCTTTGGGGAAATGCTTTCAGCGTGCAAGGATAATTATGTTTAATTGTGAAGATTGTTCAAAGGAAAAGTTAGCAGTCTGCATTAAAAAAAACCCTGCCTTCATGAGAGTTTTAAATATCCTTATGAGAGGTTTAAGGCACCACATACGTTAACAAGTTTCTTGATGTAATTCACACATCTTCATGAGTCCAGAAGAACAAATACTCTCCCCTATAATGCAAAGGAGCTGAATGTCATAAAAGTCCACAAAAGTAAAGAATTGTAAATAGTGTTTTAGTGTGTTCCTAAACTTTGCAAGAGAGTGATTTTCCAAGAGTAATAATGAGCACACAAACACATAGATTAGATACTCAGTGGTTCAGTGGGTTAGGACGCTGAGCTTGTCAATCAGAAGATCGGCAGTTTGGCGGGTCGAATCCTGAGTGCTGTGTAACAGAGTGAGCGCCTGTTACTCGTTCCAGCTTCTGCCAACCTAGCAGTTCGAAAGCACATAAAAATGCAAGTAGAAAAATAGGGACCACTAGGATGGGAAGGTAACAGCATTCTGTGCGCCTTTGGCATCTAGTCATGCCAGCCACATGACCACGGAGACGTCATCGGAAAAATGCTGGCTCTTCGGCTTTGAAACGGAGATGAGCACCAGCCCCTAGAGTTGGAAATGACTAGCATGCATGTGCGGGGGAACCTTTACCTTTATCTTTACCTTTAAATACGACAAATTTTCTCCTGACTGCAATTTTGGCAACTTCAAGATCACTGAGAAGGAACTGCTGTGACACTGAGAGAAATTTAATTTTCTGATCTTTTCAGAAAATCAGTGGCAATAGCAGTGGTTGAAACATCAATATGTCTGGTGGAGGACAATAAGTATGCATGAATCCACAATTAGATGGGAAAATATTTCAGCATTTCATCTCTAAAGATTACTGCATGGATAGAGACTTTTGACATTTACATATATTTCTGTATGTCTGGAAGAAGTCCTATTGCAACAACAAGGCAGCTAACAGAATTGTATTAAACTATATGGTGCCTAAAGCATTTACATATCTTTCCACTCATTTGTTTAATTACTGAACAATATGTGGGAATTTTCTGAAAATAGAGAAGCTAAACCAATTAATGTTTGGAACACCACCTGCTCCAGGGGAAAACTGAGTAAGCAGCATTGCAGCACATATTCTGATGCTGAAGAACAGGAGGCTTACAAGATAAGATAAGATAAGATAAGGTAAGGTAAGGTAAGGTAAGGTAAGGTAAGGTAAGGTAAGGTAAGATGGTTTTATTGTAATTTTTTTACTGTGGGCGCACTTGCACTCATTAAAAAATGAAATTCTGTTGCCTGCTCTCAAAAGTGTACACATATATAATATACATATAAACATGCTATATACATACATATGTATATACCTACACCCTTACATATTATATGTGTATGTGTGTGTGTGTGTGTGTGTGTATTCATCACTTTCCATCTTGAATATATAGCAGAAAGAGAAAACTAGTAGAAGCTAGTAGAAGTAATTCTTGATTCCTGAGATGTTTTCTGGGTTCCTGAACCCACGGCACTGTAATTCCTTTCCTGTCTTCAGGAATGCTGAGAGGGGTTGTCTTTGTTGCCCTTACACTATCACTGTGAAAGAAATCACAAAGAAACTTGAGTGGAGGGTTGGTTAAAGACCAGCTTTCTTTCTTTCCCATTATTCAGTTAGATGACTTGTTCTTCACTGCTTGTTCACTGAAGTTTCAGAAGAAGCCTGGAGAACAGGGACAGAAAAGTAGAACAGAAGGAAAGGGAACCATTCGCTGTATGAAAATGCCCCCCTTTTAATAGCACATTGCACAACCTTGATACAATATTCATACATGATTTTCTCTATATGGAGAACAATGAATTCGCTTCCTATGATACATAAATGCACATGTATATATACCATATATAACTGTTCATATTGTTTACTCAACCTTTGAATAAACATCTGAATAGAGAGCCCAGTCATGATTATTGTCCCTAAAATCTGGAACTTCAGACTGTTGTCTGGGTTACCTATCCCCAAATCCAGCCCTAATGCTCATTACAATCCACTTATTCTAAAGTAAGTACATAAAGCACTCCTGAAATAAAGCAAAAACAGGACAGATCATAATATAAGATTTCTGGAAGCTGCTTAAAAACAGATGAAGTCTTTTATGAAGAACTAGGGTCTTTTGTTTTAAAGAGATCCCAAGTAAACAACAATAAAAGTAGAAAAATAGCAACCCAGGCAGGGATAATTATCTCAGCCAAATCCATAGACCATGAATTAAACATCATAATGATAAAACATTGAAGTATTGTGGAAATTGTCATTTGATTTATTTGGTATTTTCAGATTTTTCTTTTAGATGAGTTGCCAGAGAAAGAACGTAGTTAAACAACAAGCTTCAGTTAATTTTGTTTTATTGCCCTTTGTTTTAATTTCCCCAAAAATGAATAGATTAAAGGAATACAGCCAACCAGAGTTACCTGCCTGATGTTGCAAAAAACAATGAGTGATTACAGCTGGTATAATACTAACCACAGGAAATGAAGAATTGACCTGTTGTGATTATGTTAGGCAGGGGTCTTCAAACTTGGCCCTTTTATGACTTGCGGACAACTCCCAGAATTACTCAACCAGCATGCCTGGCTGAGGAATTCTGGGAGTTGAAGTCCACAAGTCATAAAAGGGCTAAGTTTGAAGACCCCTGATGTTAGGGATGCTATAGGTCAGACATGTCAAACTCGCAATGTCATGTGATATCGTGCAACGTATCAGGATGGTTTTGCCATTGCTGGCATGGCTTCCTCATGATGCATCTGGTCCGTGGGCCAACAGTTTGACACCCCTGCTAAAGGTTAAAAGGGCTAGCTAAATGGTGTGCATGAGTAAACATTTGGGATCTGGGTCATCTTTTGAGAATCTACAAAATGGCTGAAATATAGTGGTTTGCCTGCTCATGATCCATTCATCAGAAGTGCCTTTAGCCTTAAGTTGTTCAAGGACTATCTTTACTTTTGGTTCTAAGTAGCAATTTTTATTTTATTTATTAATTTATTAAATTTATATGCTGCCTGTCTCTCAGTTTGAGGCAACTCTGGGTGGCTATTTCTTTGCAATAATTATTTACAATTAGATAGCCATATCCAGTCTCTGTTGTCTCCTCTTGCCTGATGGATTAAATATGGAGGAAAGGACTCAGAGTAAAACCCCCATTTTTTACTAGACATGTAATTTTTCCTGCTCCTGACAAAGATCACCTTGTCATGTGCATAGATTAGTGTGTCCGCTAAATACAAATTGACTTCTGTGTTTTTATTTCCTTGTTTGAGGTAAAAATGGGATAATCATGTTGACTGGCATTCTCTATGTAGGCTATCCATCTCTTTATCTGGCAGTCAGTTTATTCTTTCATCTTCAGTTTTTCATAGATCTGGTAGATATCTGTTGTATAGTGGTCACCAATTTCTTCATGAGTTTTTGGATCCTCCCTCTCAAGATTCCTTCAAGGGTCTTGCCCAAGCTGTGCTAGACATAATCATTTTTCAGCAGTGAAATACTGTTTAAGATGCACTAACCATCACCCCTCTTTCTGAAAACTTACCTCAAATTTTTAACAGCTGACATTATATAAATCCAATTTGCAGCTAGGACACATCCATGAACTATTTCCCCAAAGTTCTTTCTTCTTCCATCAAGTCCTTTTTGAAATCTTTTTCCAACTCAGCAGCAGCTTTTTGTTTATCTTACAGGAACATTGCCTCTGAGAAAATTGTAAGAAACTGCTATCCATCTCTCCAGTGTTAAGATTCTTTTTATCAGGTAATGAGAACAGCATATCTGTTTGGGTGCCTGAGTGCCACTCAGACAGAGTTATAGAGAGGCATGAACTCTTGCAAACTATAATAATCCTCTTTTCTTCATCTCTGAGCAATTACAATAGCGGCAGAAATCACATATTTTATAAGATTGGATCTCATCTGCTCCTCACACTCTAATAAGGTAAGCACACTTTGGGTTGTTTCCTTGTAACAATGTTTTCTGAAGGGAATTAGCAGGCAAGCTTTCCATTGCAGTGCCTGTTCTCTGGAATGATCTTCACCTAAAATACAATTATTAACCTGATCCTGGTAGCCTTCAGAAAGCCAGTATAAACTAGGAGTTTTCCCTTTGGCTTTAGGGACAGGAGTGAAACTTGCTCTGTTGAGAGGGAATGTGATTTTCTGCTTGCCTTTTAATGATTTTGGGTTTTAGTTATATTTGTTTATTTTTAGTGGGGGGTTTTATGTATGCCAAGCAAAATTGCAATGTTTGAATTGTGTGGCCTTATAAATTTAATTAATTAAATAAATATATAAAGTTAGGATGAAAGAGGGGCACAGATATTTAACACTAATTATGGAAAGTTTGAACACATAGTAATACATTTGGAATTAGTTAATAACCTGTCACTGTTTATATGATTTTCAAATCATATTTTGGACAACATTTTGGACTGGGTTACCTAGGTAACTTGCTGTTATGTTCTGAAGATTCTCTATGCTGGTTCCACTGTGTTATAGCAACCACATTAAAATAGTGTGTATACTAATCTGCAATTGTGTGCAATTGTTCTGCCCATTTTGGGTTACTTGGACTACTGCGTTTCATCAGAAAGTAGTCAAATAGATCCTTGCTTTGTTTCCTAGCTGCTGAACAAATAAGTTCATGTTTTATAATATAAATTGGATTTCAATGTTCCCCTTCACATCTCCATCCTACATCCTGAGCATTTTGGGCTCCAATATTCTATACTAGCCATAACATGTAAGACTATGTGTTAAATAGTAGGTTCTTTGGCACAGGAATGAAGACGCTGAACTGAGTACAGGGTAACTCATTGTTTATTTCTTGCTGGAACTGTACTGGAGAAATGCCTGGAACTAGCCGCAATATATAGTCTAGCCCCTAGGCGGCAGCCAATAGGTTTGAATCAACCATTGCCGCCTGGAGATAGCCAATTGCAGCACAGGAGATTTGTAGTCTGGGTTGCTGGAGAGCCGTTAGCTGCTCCAGCAACCCATGTGGTATTTCACAAGTGCCCAGTACATAACACTATGGATATTTGAATGAAAATTCAAGGCTGGAAGGAAACCTCCTTTCCTGAATTATTAAATTCATATTCAGCAAAAATAGACCATGTATACATGTGCTCATGTGAATATTTCTTCTTGCCAGAACTGTTGCTATATCAAGTCTATAACCAGTAGGATAGCCAGATACCTGCATTTCTTCTTTCTTTCTTTCTTTCTTTCTTTCTCTCCTTCCTTCCTTCCTTCCTTCCTTCCTTCCTTCCTTCCTTCCTTCCTTCCTTCCTTCCTTTCCTTTCTTTCCTTCTTTCTTTCTTTCTTTCTTTCTTTCTTTCTTTCTTTCTTTCTTTCTTTCTTTCTTTCTTTCTTTCTTTCTTTCCCAAAAAGATTTTAATTCTTTCCTTAAATAGATTTTAATTACATTCCTTCCTTAAGAGCCATGATGGTGCAATGGTTAAAATGTAGCATTGCAGACTAACTCACTGCTCACTCCAGGAGTTTGATTCTGAATGGCTCAAGGTTAACTCAGCCTTCCATCCTTCTGAGTTTGGTAAAATGAGGACCCAGATTGTTGGTGGCAATATGCTGACTCTATAAAGAATTTAGCAAGGGCTGTAAGGCACTATGAACCTGTATATAAGTCTAAGTGCTATTGCTATTGCTACTAAGCAGCCCAAAAATCCATTCTAGGAAGCAATGATCTGCCCTATACTATACTAGTCGTAACATATTAGACTAATTTAGACAGCTCACTGCTAGTTACTTAAACTTTCTTGGCTATATTGCAGCCCCCTGAATCAAACTTACCCTTCTTCCTTGAAATATTCCCACAATATCTACACTTGCCACTTATTATAGGCAAAAGGAATAGGGCTACAAAACCTGGCTAGAAAGCCCTAGTTACAGAATTCTGCTGTTACTGTATGCAAAGGAGCACAATATGATTGTTGCTATTTTCAATGTGAATGTGGTGTACAATCCAACTTGCATAAAAATTGACTTATGTAATGGTTCCTGGAAGAAAACCCTTGTGTATCCTAGGGACTGCCTGTATTTTAGCATTTGCTCGCAGGCCAAATGCTGTTCCCCACTCTCCTACCATTTCTGTAACACATCCCATAATGTCAAATAACACTTAATTAAAAAAAAATATGAAATTCTTCCTCTGTGAGAATCCAAACTCTCTCCCAATGTTCATTTATGAACCAATTGGGTCACTCTAAGGAATTTCAAGAAGGCAACTCTGTTACCCAAGGACAGAATTTATTTTTAGACCAGGGAGCAAGATGATTTAATAGCTGTTCCAAGAGGCTCGAACTGGGAAGTTTTGTAATCTTGTGCTTAGAAAACAACAACAACAACAACAACAAAAACAACAAAACAAAAAAAACCCTTCCCCCCAAAAAACCTGGCAATTATCTTCAGCACAAAAGATCATTATGTACATTGAGCAAAAAGATTTACAGAAGAATTATAAATGAATTGGCAAAATATTTACAGTCCCCCCCCCTATAATCAGGTCCCTGTTTTCTTATTGCTCCAAGTTATAGGAAAGTGCTTTCCCTCAGCAGTAAGTGGGTTAGGATTAGGGTTACATGGGGAGACATGAGATGAGATTTTCATGCATATCCTTATGATGAAAGAGAAAATATTCCATTCCAAGAGCTTCAGACATAAAAAGACAAGCTAAACTTAATCTGTCTGCAAACTTAACCTGGCAAACTAGATAGTGGACAGAGACTATCAAAGAATAAACAAAATTAAAATCTTGAATGAACAATCAGGAGTGAGAAGGCTTTCCTGTTTTAAGTGAACCTTTGAAAGGAGGAAAAACTAACCTCATTTTGTCTTCCTTGTGTTGTCTTTTTTATGCAAAAAAATAACAAAGTATCTGTTACCCATTGGCTCAGAGTCAGATCAATGGGATCTGGAGCTGATGAAATATATAAGTATTTGCAACTAGTTTAAATTAGGGTATGAATTAGAGTATAGAGTTTTGCTTTATAAAAAAATAGTTGAACTGCCATAGTTATTTTATGCTGTATTTTTTTCCAACATTGCTGCTATCTGTATGCTCCTGGCTAGGGGAACAACCATTAAGATAAACCCTGCAGATGTCTTTGCTTCCTGGCCTTCAGCTCTGGCTTAGTACCTGAGCCTTGATATCCATAATAAGGCATAAAAATTTTACTGAAATTGGGTCTCTCATTCTGAAATGATTTTGATTATAGTGTGCATTTCCCTGCTTGGTTAAGTTACAGGAAAGGAAGGAAAACAAAGGAAGGAGGGTTGTCATTTTAGTCCTGCTGAAGAACTGATGGTGAGAAGCACTTACTCTGGAAGCAAGTGGATGCTGACAGGGTCCTCCAAGCAGGTCTGTGCCCAGGAGTTGATAGATGATGCAAACTAGGGTGCAATCCTAGTACCTTGTAAATCTCATTGCAATTCTCATTTATGATCTCCCAGAGATCTAGAAAGACTTACATTTTAGGTTCCTGGGTATAACATGTATTTTGTAACAACAACCAATGAAAATAATAGCAACTTCCCATAAGTAAGAGACGATTCCATTTGATTTAAATTTAAAAGCAAATTTGAGGCTTTTTTTGAGCTTATGCCCTGGGCCAAATAGATATCTACTGATTCTGTGCCAAATTCTTAAAATAATTTTAACTCTGGTGTGTTCAGACTAAATGCCTTTTAGGTCTTAATTACTATCTGTTTTTGATAACTTGGAGTTAGTTTCTCTGAAAGCCTGCCTGAACATGGCAAGAAAAACACTAAGATACTTGAAAAGTGTGAAGTTTAAGAAGATAATTTACAATGTTCCCTTTTTCTGGCAGCGCATGCCCATGTGCACTTCCATGGCTGGCAAAAGGACAGTGAATGAATCATTCCCCTCATCATTTGATTTCTGTAATAGATAAAAAACATTGATTGCTCAATTTTTCATTTAATAAGGGTAAAAAAAAACCCCATGATCATAGCATGACTCAACATTAGGTCTATTTTACAGCAAGGGTTTATTATGTCTTCACCAACTTCTGAAGCTACAGCATTCCAGCAAACAGTAGGATATAGATGTTTGGTTTATTCTTAAGAGCAAAGCAGAAAAATATAGGCATGCACTATTCCGTAATGAAAATGTGCAGCCAAAGTTTGATTATATTTTTTCCCCAAAAGGGAAACCAGTTTCTTAGCTCTAGTCTAGACTAAGCCAGGTAAAAACTGAAGAAGCATTTGATGTTACAGGGCCAAAAGGAAAGAGTTATAATTCATTGATAACGTACATGCTCTCTTACAAAATTTCTTAACCTTGCTTAACAATGCTTTTCTTCTCCAGGAAGACATAAAAAAATAATCCTACAGGCAGAGTAACTATTGCCTTACTTTACATGCAATGCCAAGTGTATATATGGTCACAATGAAAAGAATCTATTTTAAATGTCCTATTTATACAAATGCAACCTAATAACTTGCTTTAAAATATTTCTTTCTGTTTAGACCTTAGTAGCCTAAAGTGTATGCTGGTGTTCCCATTCCTCTGAGGTAAGGTAAAGGTAAAGATTCCCCCGCACATGCGTGCTAGTCGTTTCCGACTCTAGGGGCCGGTGCTCATCTCCGTTTCAAAGCCGAAGAGCCAGCGCTTGTCTGAGGACGTCTCTGTGGTCATGTGGCCAGCATGACTAGACGCCAAAGGCGCACGGAACGCTGTTACCTTCCCATCGTAGTGGTCCCTATTTTTCTACTTGCATTTTTACGTGCTTTCGAACTGCTAGGTTGGCAGAAGTTCCTCTGAGGAGAGAAGTCCAATAATTGTTCCTAGATTTTAAGATTTAGATGCTGGATTGAGAACTTGCTAGACTGTAGTCAGGTTTTGTACATGGAATTTCTTTTGGTTTGAGAGGTGTTACATATTTTTCTTCTCTCTAAAATAACCTTCCCCAATTTGGATATTCTGGAATTTGTATTCTCAAAACAGCTGGACAACCTCAAACTAGAAGAGGCTGATCTAAAGTGATCCAGAAGCCTTGGGTGAATATTTAAAAGTCCAATCTGTAAGATTATTGTCATTTTATATGTCCATATGAGAAGTAGCTTTTTCTTTCTGAACGCTTTCTGAATTGCTTTCTCAGAATAATTTTATTTAATTCCTACAATATGGGCTTCAGTCCCCTCTTTCCAAGAAAAAGCAAGATTGTAGATGTGATTTTTCGTTTGTAGACTTTGTTTTCTGTTTATTTTGTCACATTGTGGGTTGAGGTGTAGACCCAATGTAATGTTTTGGGATTGTTTTGCTGATGCTTTTTTACTGACCAGTCCGAAAGGTATGCAGTTCTTTGTCCTCTCATCTCAGCCACATTACTGATTGGTTTATATAAGCTGCTGGAATGAGGTAGTATTTTCTTGAGCTTGTTTTTGAAATAGCACAATTTATTACTTTGTACTTTTTTTAGTTTTTATTCTAGTGTGAGGCAAACATCTGGGAACAGACTTTTTCTTTCTTTTAATTTTTGTATGAGTACGCAAAGCACAAAAATTGTGAAATCTACAATAAAACGTCTTTTAAAGGCAAATGCAGATGCTAAAGAGGTGATTTATTTCTAAGTAACAGCTCCAATAAGGATAGGAAAATAATATTTCCAATATATATTTAATTAATAAGACACTGGATGGCATCCCAGCAGAACAGGCAGTAGAATTCCCCAGCCTTCTGCAGGCTCTGGCATGCCCTCAATATAGATCTGCTCAGGAGAATTGTGATACAAAAGTGTTGTATTATCAATGAAATCCTATGGCTAATAGGATCAGACAAAGTAGAACTTTTCAATAACAGCCCTCCAATTGTAGAATTCTTTACTCTTTTAAAGGCTATTAGACTTTTAATGTTTAATGCTCTGTTCTTACAGCACCTCTGAAATGTTACCATCCTTATTCCTGAGGATTATGTAATCTTCCTTCTCTCAGTCCAAAAGAAGATCTCCAGGGATGCAAAGGCACTAGAAGTACTGGTGTTCATTGCTAAAGGGGAGAGAGCCAATAGGTGGACCAGTTTTGAGAATCACCTGTCTTTGTATTTCTCTGAGTCAGAAGCTCATGAAAACCTTTTTTTAAAAAAAATTCCATTTATATCCCGCCCTTCTCCGAAGACTTAGGGCAGCTTACCAGCTTAGCAGTAGCCTTCATTCTATGTATATGCCTGCTTATTAGGGCTTTCACACACACATCAAGCGGCATTATTACAAAGTCAGCTTATTGCCCCCAACAATCTGGGTCCTCATTTTACCTACCTCGGAAGGATAGAAGGCTGAGTCAACCTTGAGCCTGGTGGGACTCGAACCTGCACTAATTGCAGGCAGCTGGTGTTACTTAAGGAGGCATTAGCCCATTGCTCCACCAAGGATCTTTTCCATGTTACCAAATGAATAGACTCAATAAGGAGCATGTTTTAGAAAGGGGACAGAACAAAATTAAAAGAGTGGTACATCATTGTCAACTCCAATACAAAAATCACCATAGCTTTTTAAAAGAAATATCATTTTATCTACTTAAAAGAAGCAGGAAGAAAAGGAAAAAATACAAATAAAGGAAACAGAAAAAAAACAACACAGAAAAAACATGGTGAGACTTCTGAAAGTCACTTCAGCTTTTGATACACCAACAAACACTTTCTAAGATGCAAATATTGCCATATTAAGTTGGACTTATATGCAGGTAAATAAACTTAGAGTGTTTCAGTCTAGTCCACCTTATAATTTTAGTACTACACACAGCAAAATTAGTGCTCTGCATTCTCAGTTGAATATGAGAAAGTAAAATATTTGCCTCACGAAACTGTTACAAAAAGTAAGGGAGGAATAAAAAGTCTTTATTTGTATAAATATATTTTGGAATATTATAAAAACAATACACTGGACAAAAACTACTCTTTCAATATTGTGTTCAATGAATTATTTTTATTATTTGACAGTATACATTCCAGTTACGTATTCAAAGTGCTTGATGTCTTTATCTTATGCATTCCTGAAATGAATCTCAGAAGGGAAATATAGTACATTTTGAAAAGAAAGGTAACTAATTATGGAACATAACCACAAAAATGAAACTAAAATAAATGTTGCTAGTTCCTACCTGTCTAGTCATCACCTGAATTGTGTTATCAAGTGACAGCCTGTACTTTAGTTATCAATGGAGATAAAAGAGTAATGCATTTTTTTAAAAAACAACAACAACACTATATTAATTTTCTGAATTTATGGTCACAGATCCAAAACCTGTTACACATTGCATAAAATTAAAAAGAAAAAGATACTGGGGAAGTACAGAAAATATCCCCCTCCCCCAAAAAAACCCCCTCAAAGAGTACATTAGGTGATACAATTTCATATGATGCAAAATATCTATACAGGCTAAATTTGATACCTGAAGCTTCCAAAAGTAAGTAAAGCAGTAGAGCAGAATTTGGCTGGCCTTCTGGAGTTTCCCAGGAGTAAGTTTTCTGGTTGGAGAAATATCTTTTCATGTACCTCATGTTCCTTTTTTTCCCCCAGGCACAATTACAGTTTTGCCAACTGACAATCTTCATCTTCATCCGCGAGCTGCATTGGCTACCAGTTGTCTTCCGGGTGCGATTCAAGGTTCTGACGATGGTTTACAAGGCCCTACATGGCTTGGGTCCGGAGTACCTCGGGGATCACCTGCTGCCGGCGTCAACTTCCCTCCGCCCTGTGCGTTCCCACAGAGAGGGCCTCCTCAGGGTGCCGCCGGTCAGGGAATGTCGGCTGGTGGCCCCCAGGGGGAGGGCCTTCTCTGTGGGCGCACCGGCTTTATGGAATCAGTTGCCGGTTGAGCTCCGGATGGCACCTGACCTTCGTTCCTTCCGACGCGATCTGAAGACCTACTTATTCGAACAAGCCAGCCTGGCCTGATGGGGGATGGGTTAGGGTTTTTATTGTGGGTTTTGTTTTATTCTATTGTTTTAGGGGCATCTTGTTTAATCTCTTTTAATTTTTGTATTACTGTTTTTTAACATGTATTGCCCTGTTCACCGCCCTGAGTCCTTCGGGAGAAGGGCGGTATATAAATAAAATTATTATTATTATTATTATTATTATTATTATTATTATTATTATTAT
>JAKJMR010018199.1:1686282-1701022 GCA_024449315.1 Daboia siamensis | reverse complement strand
ATTATTATTATTATTATTATTATTATTATTATTATTATTATTATTATTATTATTATTATTATTATTATTATTATTATTATTATTATTATCTTCATTGCAACAAAAACAGATACTACCAAAGCCATGGCTGGTTAAAATGTTCTGCTCATAAGATCTTCATATAATGTATGGGTAGTAAATACTCTGTATAAAAACCCTTTGACTATTTATTGCTACCTACAAAAACAGGGATATCCATAGGAAGGTGAAAGGGTAAAAAAAAAATCAAGATGACAATGTACATAAAAATGAGGCATGGTCTTTATTAGTATGCTTATAGCTGCCATCCTGATATTTTGAAAACCCCTAAAAATATTCCCGCCATATTATTTTTTTAATAAATGCTACATATGTAAACACTAATAAGATTCAAGTCTTTAGTATTTGGGATCAAGACAAGCCAATTTCCACCCAAACTCTAGGAAGAATGAATGAATGCTTAATTATGTTGTGTTAGCCTATAATGTGAAAACAACAAAGGAAGTTTTTTTAATAAATGGATGTGAAGTTGATTAAACCAGATGGGCTTTCTTGTTTTTATATCAAGAAAAGTAGGGAATGACTAAAACAATGCTTATATGTGGGTGGGTTCATTTGATTTGATTTATGTAGCCACCCAGTGATTCTCGGTTACTTACAATAAAATAGATAAGAACAATAACATACAGAATATCTATGATCAGGGCTTTTTTTTGTCAAAGAATGCTCAGAATGGAGTTCTGGCACCTTTTTTGGATGGAACCTTGTAGGGTAGGCAAGGTGGGTTGTATGACATGTGTGAGTTCCGGCACCTTTTTGTTTTACAAAAAAAGCACTGTCTATGATACATGTGAAATAGCTCAAACTTTTCTATTGAAAAGTTCTCAAAGAGGAGAAGAAAGGAATCTTTCAGGAAATTCAAATGTGGAAATGGTGACTTTAATAGAGTGATTCCTTCTAATCCCTCCCAATGGAAATGGTTGTTACGGAATTTGGTTAGAAATATAACAGAAGGCATGAAATGCATCTGGGCAAAAGTTGTTCTTTGATTTACAATATACTCTGGATACTTTTCCAAGACTGAAAACAGTCCTTGCTGTTTCCAGTGTTTGGTAAATTTTTGGTTTTACACTCCAGTGGGAGTTGGTAACCTAGTGTCCCACTAGAAATTTTGTCTCCCTGTGAGGTATATTTCTGGAAAAGGGGGGGGGGGGGAGAATTTATTATTATTATTTGGCTTAGTGTGTGGCCATTCAGAAATGCCAGAGGAATATCTAGTTTTTCTTCTGGTACAGCTGAGTTTGAAGTTTTTGTTTAATTTGCCCATTATGTGAGCAGAATTCTTTCTGGTTTGTTCTAAATCAGATAAAGGTGTTCTGGAAACGGAAATGATTATGAAATAAAGCCATACCTTTGCTTCCTAGGAGTATGCAGAAGAGGTATAAATCCACCATGACCATTTTATTGACCATGTAAAAACAATGCTTTTTCCCAGGAGAAAAGAAAGAAAAAGTCTATACAAGTGAATTGCATCCATTTCTTATTGATAACTTTTCCTAACAAGCAGAGTTTTGAACACCATCTTTTCAATATTCATTTAGCTAGTTGGTTCAAGACATTGCACAACTCAAAACTGACTGGGTGGCTCATCCTATAACAAGGAATAAAAACATAATAAAAAACAAGATGGATCCAGTCTCTCAATGCAAAAATATGGACAAAAACATATAACAAGGGATTCCATCCACTTTAGACCTAGAGTAGATTTTCTCCATATTTTGTTTCTTAAAAAAAATCTTTGTTATCCTTCCTTTAATATAAATTCTTATACTGTAAATTTCTTTTAAAAAAAAGAAAAAGAAAAAATATTATCTGTACTATATTTTCAAGTAGTTTTATATCATTTTCAACATATGTGGTTTTATTTGAAAATTCCTTTTTCAGATTTATTTTACCAATAGATGTTTAGGTCCAGATTTTCAACCAATTGTAAGAGGAATGGGAACTGGATGTATAAGTGAAATCACAATGAATATTTCAACAAAGATATGCTCCCTGAAGATATAATTCAGTGCTTTATGTAATTTTATACATTGTAGGTTACTCAGTAAAATTCTCTGGGAAGATTACAATATAAAATGCTAAAATGCAATAAATTTGAATATAAATTATGGCATCCTCCTTTTGCCTTCCAGACTTTCTAATAGTGTTAAAAAACCAGATGACAGAACAATCAATGTGACATATCATAAATTTTAAAAGACATGTACAAATATAAAAGTCTTCTCCAGGAAAAATATCAAAAGTATATTAATTAATTGCCAAATGTACTCTTTTTTTTAAGCATTTTACAACCAGAGTATGCTTAGTTCAAAGGCCTCTTTTGGCCATTTCCATCACACTTTATTTTACAGGGATGCACAAAATAGTACTTTGAAGTTTGTATATAATTTTTTTAAATTCAGGATTTTGATCACAATAGTAAAAACTAATACAATTTAAACTTAAGAAAAGTGAATGGAAAGAAAGAATAAAAAGTGCAGGAAAAAAAGAAAATAATTTAATAATTTAATAAAGAAAAAGAAATATATAATGAAGTTTCCAGACGTTCATTACAACAAGTATAGACAAATTTGTAACTCTTCATCCCCTATAAAGTTACAAATGTATCTTTATCCTTTTTCCCTTACCTTCCTATAAGCAATTCTATAAAACATAAAGTGGTATCAGCAAAACATCAACAAAGGATTGCCAGAACATTAAAAAAAAGTAAAAGAAAAAGAAAAAGAAAAGAAAAAAGATCTTATTTTAACCCTTGATCAAATAAGCCAACTTTATATTCCTTCCTTTTGCTTCTAACTTTCTCAATCTTTTTATTCATTTGAATATTGTCACAGGACTTTATTTCTCATCAATTCTTATTTATCCCATTGCACAGACTTCTTCAAGGGTTTACAAAAACTCTTTTGCAGATCCAATAAGAAAACATTTTTCAGGTCATTCACTTGATTTGTCATTTGTATTTCCCTTTTAATTTTTAAAATTTCAGCCAATTTCTTCGGTTTATCCAGTAAAGCATTGTTTTCTAAATCATTTTCTTGGTGTGTCATTTGTAATTCTACTTTTGGTACTTTCTCTATCTTGTCAGACAAAATTTGCTCCACATCAGTTAGTCTCTTATTAATATCTTTTTGACATTACTGTCAGGGTTGATATTATAGTATTAATTTCTAACTCCATTCTAGAAAAATCTTCTTTAATATTTCCAATGCTATGACATTTTGTGTATTTGAGTAGAGGCTTGAATTTTTCCTCTTCTACTTAGAATCTTTAGTCCCTTATGGTGTTCAGTTTCTAAAATCATAAAGTCACTTATCCATGTTATGAACCTAAGATGGCCAAAATAATCCAGTTTCCTATAAGAAGGTATTTATTTTTAATTCCAAAATCTTATAATAAAATCCAATATTCCAAATTCAGCTAGAACTTTAGTTCATGTATAGGTTTCTTAGATCAAAATCTCATCTTTTGTTGCTATTTATTTCAAATTCTTTAATTTCTTCAGCTTATAATTTTTCTTTTGTTCAGAGTTGAAACTAAACTTACACAGTGATTTTTCAAAGTCTCTAATAGTTTAAGATGATTATTGGCAATTTCCAAAAGTGACTAGAAAGTGAAATTGCAAATTTAGTATCCTTTAAAAGGCTCTGCCGCAGTTGTGAACGTGATAGCTGATTCTTTTGTGTCTTGATACTTAAACAATGTCTTATGGTCTTGCAAGAAGCAGCCTTATTGAGGACCACATGTGGAAGACATACCATCTTTTCTTTGTCTGCAAAGGTTCCAAAGGACCAACCTATTCATTGGTTCTTTGATTTTTGCCATGATTTTCAGTTCTTCTTTCACAGAGATTGATTTCACCACGCCTCTCCCAGAAATCCAGTAGTACTTCAAAGTTTTATTTACTTCATGTTTGCAAACATATTTGATTCTGTAAGGGTTGCTTGCCCTTACAAACTTATTTAGATGTGCATTTCAGATTTCATATCTACATGAACTTGTTTACTCATTCACTCTCTCACATATATCACTTCATATCACTCCCACTGTCTTGTGCCACTAACTAAGTTGTGGGTAAGAAAACAAATGAAAACATTCTTCCTTTTATGACTTAATTCAGATTGCTGATTTCTTGTGCAATTAGTAGTGGAAGACCAGCAACTGGTCCTCATTAGCAAGTTATTTAAATGACCTGTTGCTTGGCAAAGATTAGGTCACTAGATAGTTTTCCTGCTATTTATGGCAAAAGGAAAACCAGCAATTTTTACCCAGTAGATAGCTGCTTATGCAAACTAATGGAAAAGGGAGTGGGGCTTTGTGCAGCTCTACTTATGGAATAAGATGTTCTTTTAACTCTCTCAAGCCATTGAGAGTTTCCCAATTTCAAGCCATAATTTTAACTGGTTTAGAAGGTATCTGCTAGAGTATTGGGTATATCATTTCTAAAAGCACTCTCATATACAATACATTGTATTTTTCTGAGATTTTTAATGAATTATGTCAATAGTTACAATGCATAGGATATTGAAAAAAACAGCATCTAGACAATACCATTTCAAAGTTATTGCTGATACCAATTCATTACAGAATTCTAGGAACACAGTATAAGCCCACTGTCTAGAAATCAGAGAATATATTAATGAATACCATTGTATATATTGCTGGCCAAAAGACATGGCTCCAAGCTGTCTTCCAGTTCCAGAATAAATACATAAAATATTTCAGGGAGTAGAGCTCTGTATGTCTTGGCTGCACTCTTGGATGTTGTGTGTAAAACCAATTCACAACTTGAACTTGCACTAGGTAAAGACACTTACACAAGAACCTCGTTTCAAGTGGTAACATTCCAACAAATATTTTGTGTGAAAATTCTGTGAATTTGCCAAAAGCTTTTCCCCAAGAATTATTAACCACCAAAGCCTACAAATACTCCCCCTCTCTTGCCAGAGGTCCCCTCCAAAACTCATAAAACAAGAACTTTAGAAAACTTGTCTAAAAATGGCTTTGCTTTAAAAGTATCTATGCCATGCAGCTGTACATAACACAAAACCAGAAATGGATGGTGGAGGCATGGAGAAAGATGGCAAAGGAGGTCCTGGGTGAGTTGGTATCCTGTTGACCCTCCTGGAACAAAAAATAGTGGTTGCAATGGAACCAGTTTGGTCCCAAACCACACCATGTACCAATAAAACAGGTAAGTTCAAAATTATGTTAGATGAGATTAAAGCCCTACATATTCAATTAATTGAGGTTTATTCTACTTCCCAGGACAATCTTAAATACCAATTAAAATGGAAATACATACAGGTAGTTCTTGACTTATGACCACAGTTGTGCCCCAAATTTCTGATGTTAAGCAAGATAGTTGTTAAATGAGTTTTGTCCCCATTTTATGACCTTTCTTGCCATAGTTGTTAGGTAAATTACTGCAGTTAGTAAGACGGTTGCTGAGTGAATGTGGCTTCCCCATTGACTTTGCTTGTCAGTAGGTTGCAAAAGGTGACCACATGATCTTGGGACACTGCAATCATTATAAAAACATGCTGGTTGCCAAATGACTGAATTTTGTTCATGTGACCGTGGGGATGCCCAAATAGTCTTAAATGTAAAAAATAGTCATGTCACTTTTTTCAGTGCTGTTGTAACTTTGAATGGTCACTAAATGAAGTAAGTAAGTAGAGCTTGTAGGTTGTAAGTAAAGGACTACCTGTAATCATTTAACAATGAAACACTTAAAATTATGCTAACATTTAATACTCAAATATTTACAACTTCACCACTGTTAACATTAAAAAATTTCTAAACAAATGGTTGTAAGTTGAGAACTACTTGTATCTTCCATTGATGCATATTAAAATTACGGTTACTTTTTTGGCAACTACAAGACACTGCTGATTCATTCTTGGTTTGTACTATTTCAAAATATAAGTATTATTGCCAAAATAAGTATCTTCTATTTTTATAGCAATGTTTTTGATTTATACTTCAAATTTGAAGAACTTTGATTTTAGGTGAAGGTATCCGAAAGACTTGTTCTTGCCAAACCCATACGACATTTCATAAAATTGCTGCCTTGTCTTCAAGGTGGATTTCAGAAAATTTTAACATGTTATGGAAAAGTCATCACTAGCATTCCACTTCTACCACCTGTACTTCTGATCATTGAGTTATAATATATAAACAAAGCAACATTTTATAATTTTTGTCTCATGTGGTCTCATCAGAGCTTTACCAGATAGTTAAACATGCCTCCCTCCCTCCCTCTCTCTCCTAGGTCTGGCTCAAGAATAGAATGCATTTCATTTCATTTACAGCTTTAAGTAAATAAAAGCAAATAGTTTACAACCAGCCAAACTGCTCATTTAATACTAGATAAATAGCTTTATTAATACTAGATTGTCTGCAAAAGGAGCATGATAAAAGGAAGAAGCATTAGTTCACAGGAAGGAGGGATGTCAAAAAAGTTGATTGAAGTCCTGCTACTTTATATTTGCATCAAAGCACAGGGTCTATCACATGGTCCCAGCTGCCATCTTGATTTTTTGATTCCCTTCCCCTCCTGCATGTATGACCTTGCAGAAGATAAATTCTAAGTTGATAAAATGAGGTTGAAATGAACATTCCTGAACATTTCCTCCCCAGAGTGGAAATTAAAACAGTTCCTAATTGAAGCCAATAGAATAGCATGATGCCTTATTGAGTTCAACTGTTTGGGGCACTGTTGAGAGGACTAATATATTAGTTTAAAATACCAGCACTATTATAAAAAAAGGAAAATTTGAACTTTAAACACAAGTAAATAAGATTAAACACATGGCAGTATTGTACTGGTCAGACCTGCTAAGAACATGAGGCATCAAAGAAATCAAATTATTGTACCAGAAGATCAGGGAAGCTCTGAGACACCACCACCATCACCTTTTCCAAAGTACGAAGAGCCAGCAGGACTGATCTTGAAGAAGCCTATGAGGTAAGCTATGCAAACTCTATTGGCAATAATGCAATATGACTTTAGTGACTCATGACACAGCAGCTCCTTCTCTTTCTCACTCTTTTTGTCAAGACATTTTCAGCATGAATCAATTAAAGTATTAATGGGCCACTGCTGCAGTATTTTTCCAGTTCTAATATATTTTTTTCAAACTATATTAAAACCATATGGTCGTTCTTTAAACAGTTCATTATAAAGTTGATCTTGATAAAAATGGTTTATACTGGGAAGAAGCCATGCATATTAAGAAGTCAAAGCTTTATCTGGGGAGGTTTCTGATTTCTTTCAAGGTGTCTTTAGAAGAAACTGGAGATAAAATCTTTTCACAATATTTGTGCAGTGCCCCAATGCTCTGTGCTTAAGATATAAAAGCAAATACAGAGATATAGCACTTGTCTGCTGCACATTATATTAAATCTGTATTTTACTATATTTATGCTACAGTTGAAGAAGGTTGCCACAGATCTGGTCCACAGGATGGGGTAAAAAAAGTCAAGTTGACAATGGTGCAATCAAATTTCTGCCTGTTTTTTAATGTGTAATTCACTGATCCATTCCGAATCCCTGCTGGCTGTCCTGTAAGATGTTCTTGATGGTTCTGAAAGCCACTAAGATGTCCAACAGGTGCAAGAGGTGGTACTCTATCAAGATCTGGAGCCCAATATAGATCATCTAAGAAAGTGACCCCTGCCATCTTTGTCCTGTGCTCAGGCCTCAACTCTATTTATCCAAACAATCTGCTTCTTTTAACTCTGCACCTATGATCTCAACAACCTTCCATAAAAAAAGAAATTAGAAACTGGTTGACAGTTATATAAAACTGCTGGATCCAAGGGCATCTTTTCAGAAGAACCACAGCTTTCTTTAGCACTCTACTGTGTGGAGTAACGTCTACTCCACAAATGCATTGACAGTCTCTCAGATCTAAATGGTTGCCTATCCACCCACTTTCAATAAAGCTAGGTTATGCAGGGATAAAACAAACAGTTGACAGAAGATGATCTACTATAACCTATGCCATGTTTCTCAACCTTGGCAGCTTAATGATGTGTGGACTTCTACTGCCAGAATTCCCCAGCCAGCATCTTTAAGTTGCCAAAGTTGAGAAACACTGCCCTGTACACAAGCTAAAAGAAGTCCCAGGTGATATGGCAAGATGATACTCTATTTACCACCAAGGACTCTGTTCGTTAGACTCAAGACTTCAGTAAATCTGTACAAAATGAACATACCATCCAGGCAGAAGATGTCTATGTTAACCTAATAGTGAGATGATCACCCTAAACAATGCTGCTGAATAACAATAAAAACTAGCACTCCTCCCCTGGTGTTAAGTTTGCTGAAGAAACTAAAATTGGGCTGGGAAGATTTTGACAAGGCACTGTTGACTTCACTCAACCAAATTTGGATAACATAGTATCAGGGTTATTACCTGATACAACACCATACAGTCCTGAAAATTGGCCAGTCCATAACAAATTGGCTATGCTTTGTTATGGTCCCTCAGAAACACAATGTTTTGTAGTCTTTGTTTCATACTTTATGGATGCCCTCATAAAGCAATCATATCTGCTTGAATGTTTCACACTGCTGCTTCAAAGGCATTCTGAGCTCTTGTTTGGTGACTTCAAAGAGTCGATCCCGAGGATCACTTTCTTTGTGAACAAATTCCATTATTGAATGATTTCCTCAACCTTAAACTGCATTCTGCCCCCAAATCCCAACAATCATGGAAGCCCCATTTGATGCAGCAAACACTTTTTGAGATTCTCAATGGGAGTGTTGCAGAGAATATGTAGCTGAAATGAAAACCATTATTCAGCTGGATGGGGCCTCATTTCCCCAACTTTCACCATGTAAATCATATTATCAGCCTATCATTTTGCAGTGGAAGAAAAACGGTGGGGAACTTTAGTCATGTTTGCTGCCAGAAGCATAGATTAGCTGCAAGCCCTCTTGTCCCTTCTTCTCATGTCAAAACAACAGTAGGAGCTGCTGATTAGATAATCTATTCATGCTCCTATAATAGAATGCATGCTATAACTTTGTAACATAACAAAACTCCTTTATTAATAAATCTGTCAATGCTCTTGCCAGTCATATCCCTCCCAGTTTGACTGTACATCCTTACAGGATGACATCCATCTATGCTGACATCTGGAATGTAACAAACAAAAAGCTGCTGGCTTGGAAAAGACTGTGGAACATGCTGTCCACCTTGCCAGAAGTCACTAAATAACATAATATGTGTATCAAAGGCAAACTTGCTTCATCTATCAACAACAAGAGTAACAGCTTTTTTAAAAAAATGGTCAATGATATCATGGCATTATAGCAGTTCTTATCATTGTAGCAGCATTAGAGAATCTAACTATGAATTAAAACAAGCCAAACCTCCTATAGAACAAAAACAATTTTTAAATTAATCGCTTGTTTGCGTTTGCATCTGTCACATTTCCTCTCCCTCGGGATGAAATATTCTAAAGTTAGCATTGATGACTCATACCACCAAGCTCCTGAATCCTAAACTGCCCTTCTGCCTCTGGTATCCCTCATATACCATAATTTTTCTCTGCTATCAATCCTTTAAGCAAGGACTGGAGGTGCCCTCTCAGAAGACTGGAGGTGTCCTCTGTTAAGAACTGCTGGGGGCTGAAGCTGAGTGAACAGGCAGTTGACAAACTCCACTCTGGATATGTAGTTTCAGGGGCAATGTATGTTTCAGTTATAAATGAACTGAAACACCAACATATAAATCTCAAAGTGCTTTTTTTCTTCAAAAGGCAACTGAACTGTTTTTTTTTTTCCTTTGAGGAAGGAGAAAAAAACAGTCTGGTTGCCTTTTGGAGAAAAGAAGCACCTTTGAAGCAACTATGACCTGAATGACTGAGAATCTCCACAGATAAAATAAATTTTATCTTTGTGTTCAGAGAATGTCAATTCTTTTTTCACGACTGTTTATAGTAGAGGTCTTCAAACTTGTTTCATGGTTCTGACAAATGAAAGTCTTCAAAGAACTTCAAGGCATTGTTTACCCTAAAGAATCTTTATTCGAGTAGCATAGCTTTGGCACATACATGGTCGAAGCCAAAATCTGAATTCTCCTCCCCTTAGCACATAGCATCAAACACAATTCCCTCCTCTAATTAACAGTCATAAATCACATTCTCCAATTAGTTTGGATTCCAGGTTTTCCCTCCTGTACTCCAACCCACCATCTCTTATAATCTTTTATTTCAAAAGCCCCTGAGTTCATACACTTTTACAATATTGTTATGTTTAACTAACTCCCACCAAATTCCTCCTTCTCCCCCAGGATCGTCTAATTCTAAGAATAAAGCATAGAAAAGGAAAAGGCTGCATCTCCATATGTTGTCAAAGCAAGAACATCCAATGTTAGCAATGTTGACAGCTTGGCCCTTTTATGGCTTGTGGACCAACTCCCAGAATTCCTCAGCCAGTTGAGAGTCCACAAGTCATAAAAGGGCCAGGTTTGAAGACCCCTGGCTTATAGTGTAGCAGGGCTGGCTGAAAGGCTTTGCAGGAGCCTGGCCGAGAGAGGGAATCTCAGACAGCTGCTGCCAGTTTGGGGCGTAATGGGCATGGATCAGTGGAAGGAAAGAAAAAGGAGGAAAGAAAGGGGGTGGGGGAGGTTGTTGTGGCTGTGTGTTGGAGAGAGACCAGGTGAAGTCAAAGAAGGGTTGGAGGTTTTAAGCTGATCCCTTTTTGTGAAGGAAGGGGGAAGAGGAGAGTGAGAGAGAGCGAGAAGGTGGAATTTTATTGCTTTCTTTTGTAGGGGGGATATCCCAAGCAGAGGCAAGGGAGAGAGTGAGGAGAGAGCAAGTTGCTGGGGTTGTTAAATTCAGATTTTAATAATAAAGGACAGGAGGGAGGAGTTTGATAATGAGACTTGAGGCTGCAAACAACAACAGAAGAGAAGGAGAAGCTGGTCATCGCTGCTTTGGAGACTAGTGCTCCTCTGAACTTTGACTATTGCTGCTTGTGCAAGTTTTAGACATTGTGGGGAATTGCCCTGAGGGACAAGCTGTTACTGCAGCATGCTGACTGCCTTTGTTCATGTTCCTATCGCTGCCTGGAGCCAGGGCTTTCCCCCACCCCACTTGTTTCCAAACAATTGCTGGGAAATCATTGACTATTGCTGCTATGACTGCCACCACGTATTGACTATCGGGGCTAGAGCTGGCAATCTTTGTTCCTGAAAGCCCCTTTTGACAACAAGAGTCTGCCACCTCCTCACTTTGCGTCAGCTTCTGCTAGAAGAGACACTTTACTAACACCTAGAGAGCACAGCTGCAGAGCTTGACAGAGGGGAGTTGGGCTGGGAGGGCCTGGGCTTTGGCGGCCTCTGAGGGGATAACGCTAGAATAGCATAGATTTTATGAAGTTGGCACTAAACAGCAAATCATGAGGTAGAAAGTTTGTGACATCTTATTACAAGTATTAGAATTAACAACTTCTTTCTAAAATATATCTGTATGTTGTTGGAAATAACTTGACTTAAGAATCAGGTTTCTTCTAAAAAGACAATATTCCTATGTTACAGTGGAAGTGATGTTTTCCTTGTTCTTCTCCAGCTTGGCTGTTCTTCACCATCCGATGCTGATTGGGATTTTCATCATCAACAGCAAATATGGCACCAGAGAATGGGGTGAAACATTGTTTTTCTTTTCTTTTCTTTTCTTTTCTTTTCTTTTCTTTTCTTTTCTTCTGCTTTAGGGAGTCCCAGTCAGCTGAACTGGAGGACAGGGTACAACAATGTGGACACTTGGGTATCAGTGTGAAACTGCTGCAAAAAGTTAGAGATAAAAAGTTGATGAGAACATACAAAAAGGAAAAATGCCCACAAACTGAACGTGGCTCCTGGGGATCATATCTATACTATATTTTTGGCAGTATTGCATTTGTAAAACTGGTTTGGGTTGTCTTCTTCCAGGATATTTTTCATTTTGTTTTCTTTTGATCCCAGTTTAAACCCAGTACTGAGGTTTCCAGGCATTCCCCAATCCAAACATTAAATAAGCTTCGATTTGCTTAGCTTCTGGGTCAGCCAAGGTCAGCTAAGTGTTCTCACCTGTTAGAACAAAGAATTTTTATATTTCTCCAAACATTGAGATTCTCCTAAATAAGGCAGTTTTCTATGTTAATAGCCCAGTGGCTCAATTTTGATCACCACCCAAGTCATTACTCTCCCCTTCTGTTTGCTATTATAGAGGCCGAGTTAAAATGAACATTTCAAAAAGTCTTACTTCAAAGGTTGCATGGTGGCTAATAGATAGATGGCCATTTCACAAACATGTTGGACATAAAAACAGTAAGCAAGCAATATGTGTGGTCTGTAATCCTTGAAAGCAAATTAAACTTCTTTTATATGCTAATAATATTATAATATTAGCAACTAGAAGTCTATTTTAAATGATTATTGGTTCTAAGAATCTGAAGAGTCATTCACTTATAAGATACAAAAGCAAAAATAGTAGGGAGCAAAGGGAAAGGAAAGGGAAAAAGAGAAGTGTGGAAAAGGGGTGGGAGAAAAAAAGGTGTTGACTTGGAAGTTGCAGTAAAATAAGGCATTAGCATTGAACCTCAATTTTTTACATTTCTATGGCAGTATGAACTAGCCATATTTCATATTTGATATTATAAGTGAATAAAAATTAAAAAAAGTTATTAAAAAAATCTGATGGTTCAGAACAGTGATAGAAAATAACATCTACCAAATCTAGAAAATATTACCATGTTTATTCTGTTCAGGCTAAAATCAAGTAATTTATTCCAATCAACCAAGTAATTATAATCTTTATACTCAAGCCAGCTTTGAATTGCTACTGGGATTCTGTTCTAGTAGATCCTAACAAACTACTACCTACATCTTTTTTCCATGTTAAATCATCATCATCAGACTCAGTAGGACAATGTGAATTACTTTACAAAACAATCAAAACTACTGGTTGGAGGTTAATGTAAATGTGTCAGCACAGCCAATATAAAAGTTTTCCTTACAAGCATTTGCTGATGATTTGGTATTTATTTTAGAAGAACCTTTGGAGATGATTCCTAAATTATTGGGAAAGATAGAACAATATGGAGAAATGGCAGGATTGAAAATAAACAGAGAAAAAAACCAAAGTAATAGCTAAAAACCTTAAAAAACAACAACAAAAAAACAAATGTTGGGAAAAACAGAATTACAGATAGTTAAAAAGGTTAAATATTTGAGAATACTTTTAACAGCAAGACGTTCAATGATAAAAAAAAAATATAATTATATAAAATTATTGAAACAAATAAAACTGGACTTGGAAAAATGGAAAAACCTGCAATTGTCAATACTAGGAAGAATTGCTACAGTGAAAATGAATGTACTACCAAAAATTTTATTCCTATTTCAAACAATTCCTATAAAACTTGAGAAAAATTTATTTGAAGACTTAAATTCACTAATTTTGAAATTTGTTTGGCAAGGAAAGAAAACTAGAATTCAGATGAGAACATTACAAGATGTCAAAGAAAATGGAGGATTTGGTTTACCGGAGTGGGTTTTATATTATCAAGCATCAATATTAACATGGGTAAAAGAATGGATAACTCTTAGAAATAAAAGCTTGTTATATCTGGAGAGGCATGATTTACAATTGAGGTGGCACACCTTTTTATGGTGTGGGAAAAATAAAGTCCATAAATATTTTCAAAACCATTATATAAGAAACGCATTATTAACAATATGGGGAAAAAATAAAAAGTAAAATATACTTGAAAATTCCAAGTATGGTGGTTGTCAACTATGGAAGCATTTGTACATTCAGATTTGGTGGACTTTGAAAAAAATCTGGATATATAGAGATATTGTAAACTCTGAAGGGAATTTAAAATCTAAACAAGAAATGGAAAATCAGGGCATCAACCTATCATGGTGGGCACATTTACAAATGCAAACTAGATATGATGAAGATGGATTTTATAAGGAACAAACGGTGTTTGATAAGATATTGTTAACTTCAGATGAGAAATAATTAAGAATATATGTGTGTGTGTGTGTGTGTGTGTGTCTGTGTGTGTCTGTGTGTATAAAAACATAAACTTTGGAAATGGAAAGCGAACAAGTTAAAGAAATAATGATAAGATGGGCAAATTTTTTTGGATATAATGTAGAATTAGAAAAATGGCAAAATTTATGGCAAAGAAATTACAAACTGACAATGTCAACTTCCTATAAAGAAAATTTATATAAAATGTTCTATAGATGGCACTTGCCACCAAAAATATTTAAAAATATGTCAGACAGATGTTGGAAATGTAAACATAAGTCAGACATGTATTATCATGTTTGGTGGACATTTGATAAAAGTAAAGAACTATTGGAAAAAGATACATACTTGGCTAGAAAAGATGTTGGGAGAACATGTAGATTTTAACCCTGAACTTTTTTTATTAGGTATAATACCAGAAAAGACTAACAAACAAAGCCCATATTTGATTTTGCATGTCACAACAGTGGCAAGAATCTTATTTGCGCAATATTGGAAAAATAAAGGAATACCATCAGATGAAGAAATAATTTAAAAAATATTAGAATGCGCAGAGATTGATTATGAGACTGAAAGAAAAAGAAACAGAATATTACCAAACCTGGGACTTATTTTATCGATGGCT
>JAKJMR010018199.1:1647420-1686272 GCA_024449315.1 Daboia siamensis | reverse complement strand
AAATCTTCTAGTTGAACATAGCAAATATAGTAACAGAAAAGTGTAGCCAAATTATTTTATTTATCAAATAGATTTGAGAATCGGACTACACAAAATAATTTATTTTAGTGAAGTATAAAAATACAATAGTTTAGAAAAGCTATGATATATACTTTTAAAAAAAAATATTAGTTTTTAAATGCTAAATTATAACAGACTAAAGTTTGAATGAATGAACATCCTGTAGAATTGAATTGGATTTAGACTGATTTTTACTTCCTGAAGAGGAAAGGCCAAATAACATATTATAACTTCCTTTCCACTGAGTGAGTCTATTGGTCCATCTAGATGTGTATTTTAACTGACTCTCTAATTCTAAATATTTGAATTTTAGTTTCTATAACTGTAACTAGTGCTCATGGGTATTTGCTGCAATTTGGAAAGAATAGATAGGTGTGCCAGGACTTCAGGTAGTGGAGCTTACCTGGCCTAACTGTGTCCCTGCAACTGATGATTTGTTTCTTGATGTAGGCATATTTGGGAGACTTTTGTATAATAAACAAATATTGTCCAGGGTCCAGGTGTTTCAGCTACTGCATTTTGGTGCTGTTATTATGAAATACAATCTTGCCAGCAGGATGGGCGGTGGGCAGGGAAGCAAGAAATGGAGCAATACAGGTTGTACTATTATTTTTTTACACTTTAGAAAACAACTAGATTTTCCACAAATAAGTATAGTTAGACTCAAATAGACCTTTATCCACTTGCTTAAGACTATCTAATGCAAAACTGATTTGCCAGAATAAACTGAACTCATAGAATGGCCTAATCAGATACCCACTGAGATTTCATAAGGGGAATATATCAAACAAGAAATTACTCCCCTGATATAGATAGATGAGTTGGAGAGTGGCTGTAGCAAAAACACTCCTATTCTTTGCCTGCTGGACATATTTTTCATTGGTAAGAGATTAGCTAGAACTATTAGCTAAAAGGAGGATCAAGGCCATATGAAAGGTTATGCTAAAGGCATCTTGTCACCTCCAAAATTTGGAATAGGTAGCAGTCTGCAATAAAATTTCTAAATTTGCTGAATGTTATACAAATGCAGTAAAATTTGTGATACAGGACCAAATATACCATTTGCTGGTCTTCATCTCTTGTACCATCAGAAAGGCAGAAATTATTGCAGATCATTAGAACAAAATCTCATAGTGTGTAAGATGTCTACTAACACCCATGATTAGCCATTTTCTTTGCTTTCTGTCCAGGATGATGTTTTCTCTGTCTTTTAAAGTTTGTTCTCTTCAGCAAAGTTTTTCCATCCTTTGTGTCATGATTTGCGCTTCCTTTTACCATTTGTCCAGTGCTTTTGTGAGCCTGTCATAGCATGACTCAGGCAAGTGAGTGCAATATATGATCCACATGAACAAATATTATGTTTAGGTATTAACTAATACATTTAATTTTGGTTACAGAGGCTTGGGTTCAACTTCATATAGGCTCATAAAGCTTCACTGGGACCAGTCACAAGCTTCTACTCTAACTGATTTTATACTGCAGTTGTGAAGATAAGAGAAAAAATATATATTTGCACTTCTATACAGACATACTATAAATGTAATAAGTAGTGTTCTGTTTCAAGCAAAGGGGGCTAGTATTGCTTGATACAGGCAGATAAACTCCATGGAAAGGGTTTCAAGCAAATTACTTTAATTCATTAGGCATTCTCTAAACATTAACTCAGAGTTACTGGAGAGATTCTTCTGAAGCAGATTTCATAATCTGAACCCAACATGTAGGTGAAAAGAGGTAGCATCTCCCATGTTGAAGGAGCAAAAACAACTCCTGTAGCTGGAATTCATAAAACCCCCAGTGGCCTGCATATAGCCAGTAATCCCAGATAGCCAGTCAGAAGTGCCTCCTAGTGGCCAATCCGAAACACAGATATGACCAAATAACTTAAAACTACATTACCCAAAAGGCTATCCCTTAAGGGAACAGTTCTTAATTCCTAAAATAGCTATTTACTCTGACCGGCACAAGTAGATATCTATAACAACTCAGTCAGATTACTTACTTCACAACATGCCTAGAACTTCCAAGAGATATGTAATAGAGGGATTGCCATATATATATATATTATCCAATCATCATTCATAGAGTATTGGTTCTTCTAGATTCACTTTGTTTCCCTTTGCAGAAAAAGAAAGCAAATCACCGATAAAGCTGGTTCCCTAACCTAGAGTTGTGTCAAAGTATAAGCTTTGTTTATAGAGCTCAACTTAACATAAACAAATGAAAAGCAAAAGGGAAAGTTGTAACTAATATAGAAGAACAAAATACAAGAGTGACATTAAGAAACATGGCTGGCTAGCTGTTGCTTATTTTAATGGTAATGTGATAGTCTGTTGGAAACTCCTAAACACTAGGAGATTTTAAACTTAATGAAATAATTTCAAAATCAACCCTCCAGTGAATTGTAACACATATTCTGCTACACTTCATGTAACTACATGTGATGTTTCTGTAATGTATTGGGCCTGTTTTACTTGAACTGTTCCATGTGTCTTTGAATGCTGCTTGAGATTGCTTAATCAGGGAGTCTGTGTAATGGTCGCAGGCTGCCCAGACATGCAGTCTCCAAGATGACCATTGGTTGGCTCTGGGGCAGGAATAGGTTCCTTCAAACCTATTGGCTGCTGCCTGGTGGCCAGCTGTATAAAGCAATGTTCCTGTTTGAACTCTCTCCTCCTGCTTGCAAGAAACCCAGTACACAACAGTTTCACACTGTGGAATGCTTGGGTTTTCAGATACAGGAATTTCCTTTCCAAGAAGCATTTGTTATTCACCACCAACAATGCCTCACCACCTACAGTACACTAGGACATTCTTCTGGACAAACTTTAATGACTGGCTATCCTAAGTAAATAACCCATGTATAACATCCTGTTGGCCATAACCCAGGAGTCATATTAACATCATGCATGAAATTTACCAGCAATCATGAGCTAAATTAACTCAATAATATATAGAACCCTAATACTTTTGGGTTCTCTCTCTCTCTCTCTCTCTCTCTCTCTCTCTCTCTCTCTCACTCACACACACACAAACACACACCACAATATCAGCTTAAAAGTATATTGCACCCTAAGATCATATTTAGTGCCACCTCACATTAATGCACATCTAGAATGATTTGGAAGGAAGAGTGGTGCTCCTAAATGCTGACACCCTAGGTCAGTGCCTCCCCAGTTTTAGCCTAAAATCAGGTCTTTCTCTCTCTCTCTCTCTCTCTCTCTCTTTCTCTCTCTCTCGCTCTCTCTCTCTCTCTCTCTCTCTCTTTCTCTGTGTGTGTGTGTGTGTGTGTGTGTGTGTGTGAGAGAGAGAGAGAGAGAGAGAGAGATTCAAGCCTATGTACATAATGTATGCTAGAATTGAAAGATGTTACCAGTAATAGCTTCCCTGTTTTTTTTAATCCTAGAATGCAAGAATAGCTAAGGTAGCAATCCATAAGAATACTATTTACCTTCCATTTTAGGAAATTTGTCCAAGTGCATAATTTTTAAAACAATTTTTAAAACATTAAAATGAATCTATATAGGAAACAGTAGATACAACACTTGTCTCACCTACTACGGTAAGTAAATAATATAATATCTGTTCTCTCCAAGACCTCTCCCAACAGAAAGAAGACATAGAGATCTTTTGGACTTGTTGAAATAAATTCTGCCAGTCTGTCAGCCAATGGATTACAGGAGAATCAGAACAGCTAAACCCTTCAATCAGTACATCTGTCCAGAGCTTTTCTTAAAAGTTTTGAAGTTTTCTAAAGCAATCAACTTTTGGGCCAAGTTTCTTTAGTGCAAACCCAAGAAAAATATGTGTTATTTTTTCCGGATGTTTATCACTTGCACATGGGGGCAGCTGCTGATTATTATTATTTTTTTAAAAAGGCTGTTGGTGTTTCTTAAGTGCCTGAATAAGCTTATGTAAAGTGAATAATGAGAGAGCACATATAGATGCCAAAGCTGAATAAACCATTTATATTAGTAGTTTTTACATTTATATAATCTTAACTGCATTAGGAACACTGAAGCAGAATAGTGTGTGTATGCACACATACTTTTCTTTATTACTTGCCTGTAAGGTAATCCACAGCACAACACATACAGAATCCACTCACTAATATGGACTTTAACTTCTCCAGAACAAATAATTTAAGGGGAGAAATTAGCAGTTACTTAGCAGAAAAATTCCTGTGGCTACAAAGAATAGTCTTTCTCCCCCATGTCCATCAGTTTGCTTGTCATTTCCTCTCTGTAGTCTTTCCTATGTCATCCCCTCTAGGCTAAATCAAGAGCAGCAAGGATAGAAAAAAGGCTGTCTGCAGATTATGGACAAACAAGTCAAGACGGTAGTCACAATGGTAGACTGTCCTGTCCTTTTAAAAGTCCTGTCCTTTTAAATGTGCAACACAGCTTGACTTTTTCCCACCGCATAAAATGAATCTATATAGGAAACAGTAAACAGAATTGTTTACTGCTACTAAACAGTATGCTTGAGCTGAGAAGAAAATGAAAAAGTAGTCCAATATTGTTTCCCAAACAGTAGTAATTTCGATGATCAAACTGAGTTTGATCATTCCGAACTAATCCTCTAAAACAGTTTCATGATTGCAATAAAGTCCTCAAAACACACTTTTTAATTTCATTACAAAACGTTCAAAATGTTGAACTCCCAAAAATGTGAGGTCGGAATGTTTCAAACTCAGAATGATTGACATACCCATACTTCTGCAATACATAATTTGATGTCTATTCATATGATAAGATTTTGTAAGCTATGCACACACACATACCCATCCCTAAATTTATTACTGGGTTTCTTCTTTAATTGCTGTAACAGTTGTTGGCTTAGAACCTTTGTCCTTAAGTTCTCCAACCAAGAAGATTCAAATAATCAAGCTGTAAATTCAACCCACATTTTTTCTAATTCATCTGCACTTTAAAATTGTAATAAAATGAAAAGCAAGAGTAAGATTGTAAGATTATTACAGCAACAAAACTTGGCATTTTCTGTGCACGAAGTAGGGTTTTTTTAAGTTTAATTTTTCTTCCAAGATGAAATATGTAAGAAAAATAATAACAAATAATTTGTTGATAGACCCCACCCCCCGTTTCCCAAATAAGTATCTATCCAGACTAGAGTAGTGTGGTTAAATATAAAATAACATTGGGAATTAACTGCACATGATGGAGCTTTGCTTGGAGAGCCAGTTAACATTTCCTTTGGGTTAATTCCATTAAGTTGGATTATAATATTTACAAGGCTCTATGAATTAAAGTACCCAAATTAGTAATGGGATCTGTGCTACTGGAATTTTGAGGATTGAAAATTTGTAATGTAAACGCAAGCCTAAAAAATGCCCTTTGCTTCAGGAACATGACTTATGGCTGGTTGTATAATCCATATTGGTGGGTGGATTCTGTATGTGTTGTGCTATTGAATCTTGGAACTCAACTTTCAAGGGAAGGAACAAAAATACAGCATCTTTGTCTTCTAGCAAATAGGGAAAAGATGCAGTTTTTGTTAAATCGATAATAGGCAATTGTAATAATGGTAAATATGATTCCTGGTATGAACTTCCTGGTTCATGGGTCACACTTTTTTCATTACAACATGAGTTCTTTCAATGGATCTGGGCCAAAGACACAGTACAGATTATCACAGTCAATAGCATCCAGCCTAGTATCATGGAGATGATATGGCATTCTTGAGTCCAATGCATAGTTATTCAGAAGATTTCTTATATATAACCAGCATGAGATAAGTCCTGTCGGTCTCATGTTACCACCACAGACATGGAAGAGGACACTAAGTTGCAGACTATTCTAATTAATTAATTAATTAATTAATTATGAGGAACACTATAATATTCTGGAAGATGCAGGTCACACATTCCTGAATTATACTCATCAAGATGATCCCAAGGAGAAACCCTAAAATGAAGTTCCAGTTACTTGCAAAGTTGTCACCAGAGCTTAGCATCTTTATTAATGGTCCAAGCCATAGTCCCAAGCTTTCAGTTGTTTGTAAGCAAAAGGGAGGGCTATACAGATGGTATCTTAACTTAGCAACATGGGCATTCTAAAAACAATGACACATGCAAAGAACATCTTCCTGTTGCATGATGCTCTATGATACTGCATGATATCTCTATTTAGGGTCTCCTGGTTTGGACTAAAAGATCTCTGATTCTCTTATTCTATGTTATATATTCTATTTCATATTGTTAATATTGTGCCATGATTCAAGGAAGAGCACAGAGGCTTCTGTGCATTTGGCAGCAATATGTTTCATAGCTCAGTGACTGGCACTTTATTAAAAAGGTGACTTTTCATGTTTCTCTGCATTCATATTTTTAAAACTCAAGCTTTCCTGGTAAACTATCCCCATAGCATTCTATCAGGATAAAGGGGCATATGTACATGTGAATTTGAGAATACTCAGTAATGAGCAAGATCAAAGTTGAGCTACTGAGTTCCTATTGGCCCACCATACTGTCTTTGCTCAGCAGTGAGTTAACTGTGATTGAGCAATGACTGGCTAAATTTGGTTCCCTGCAAGATCCAGATTTGCTAGCATATAAACAATGCCATCTTGAACATGTTTTCATTTTGGAGACAATATAGCAATGTGGGAAAATGAGAATTAGATTTTAACTGTGTGGGAATGATTTGCAGATTGAACAGATAGTGCTATAGAAGTTCCTATTTTGTAATTCTTGCTTTACTGCTCAAATGCTGGAAGTTTTATTTGTAAAAAAAAAAAAGTTTTTTCCCCGTGATAGAGCACCAGAACTCCATGCCTTTGAGTAGAAAAGGTTTTTCATTAATTATTAGAATTCATTATAGTAGCTTTTCCCAACTTGCCATCTTATAGATATGTAGGCCCATAGTCTGGAGAATGTCAATCACCATGATATACTGGCTGGAAATTCTGAAAGCTGTAGTCTCAATATATCTAAAATAAGCCAGGCTTGAAGTGACAATTATAGAAGCAAAGTAGCTACCTGGAACTGCTTTGTATGAGCTGGCAATCAATGAGGCATCGTTGAAAGATCTCTTGAGGTCTCTTTCTATCCTTAGATAAATATAGGCATTCATCAGTAGAGACGAACATCTGCAACACATGCTTGCTGGAAGAGAGAGAATTCCTGCCTCCACCAGAAGGTGAATGTCATGACCTAAGTAGATCCTTCCAACTGTATATTTGTATGATCTTATCAGGGAAATGTAAGAAAGTGAGGAGACAACAGAAGGCTTAATGGAAGATCTCCAAATAGTTACATTTATGAGTTGTCTTGGATGAAGAGAAGAAAAAGAACTACATAAATGGAATAAATTATTAAGTTTCCTCTTTTCCATATCTTCAAATGCCAATTCTCAATTCAACTATCTCCCCCTCCACACACTCATCCATTTTAATTGAGTTCTCAGTTGGCTCCCAGACCCCTCTTATTTAATGGACAAAACAAGCTGATTTGCCCAGGAAGTTTCTCAAACTCACACAGCTCTGATTCCTACAGAGATTTACTGCATGTCTATTCCCTCTCCTTGAAAGAACCTTACATGAACTAAATCAAATGAAAAACACATGGGCTAAAAGCAGCAGGATCTTGCCAGATACCCTTCTCCATCCAAAACGGCGAATTCATAGTCAGTTTGTCCTTTCATGTGTTGTTTTTTCTGGCTCTATGACCCAAGATTTTTTTTTTTACTATGTGCAGTAGTATAACAACATATTATGCAATTCTGTTTTCCAAAGAGAACACTGTGCAATTCAGGAAGTTTACTGAACCAGTTTTCCCTATAGCAAATCGGCAGAATAGGATATATAGATACTGTATCTATATATCAGACTGTCACAGTGATAAAAACCATTTTTACTTTAGGATGTTGAATGTTATTTCAAGAAATTTTATTTTAGATTTGCCAAAGCTGAATCCTGCATTTTAGGATCATTTGTACATGCAGAAGCCAAGCCAGACTTTCTTATAGTTACAAAGTTGTTAAGGTGAGTTGTAACTATGTGATGCAATTCTTAGTGCAAGTCAACTAAGCTGACTTTCTAGCATCTTATATGTGAGAATTGGTTCCCTCAACATTGGTCTTGCCCTAAATATTCTCATATCTGTAGAAGAAACATGCACATTTCTGCATATTCATCATAAAAATCTGAAAAGAAATTCTAAATTTGTATGAACAATTAAATATATTTAGTTTTAGAGTGTTTTATGTATCATTTCAATAGATTTTGAGGCAGAAGTTCAAGACTCTGATAGGGACCTGCAAATGACTAAACTTTTACTCTTTTGTAGTTTGTTTTGTTGGATAATTTTCACTTATTTGTTTATCACTTTGATGACATATTTTCAGAAATGAATGTTTAGAGTGGTAGACTTCACTTTACTCATTGTATGAGGTTGTGAAAATAGGCAGACCTTCCATTTTCTTTTTATTCTTAAAAAACAATAGAGAGGAGTTTTAAAGAACATGTCAGAAATGAAGCAAAATAATGAGTGATCTAGTGGGCTCACATGTATGAGATGTTCAATTGCCGGCTAAACAGCCATTTGGACTTGTGCATGGTAGAGAGTTTGGATTCCAACTTCATCATTCTATGAAAAGGGTGTACATAAGCCTGCAGCTTATTCACACCACACCCAGGCTATTTGCCAGACCAGTGTCTGAACTAAATGAAGAATTATTGTCTTATGCAACAATTGAATAGCATTTCCCAATCAACTATGTAGGCTTGGCCCTATGAGTTTAATATCTGAATGATTATTTAACAGCTGGCATCATCTGACTTAGCGTTGCTTTTAAGAATGCTGCTATGTGACAGAAAAACAAGGCTCTCATATATATTACTTGTCTGCTACCATTCATTCAGGCACAGTACATGAGTCTTTCTTCAGAAAGTGGTGGATTTTCACATCCATTCAAAGGACACCAGATTGAGAAAGCTTGTTACATTACATGAAGTTCCCTCCAACACATCCAGTATAAAACAAAGCTGTCTTGCATTCCTTCCACTTTCATCTACATACAAGAACAGAATAATTTTCAAAAAGTGATTTACAGCTATTATTTCTAATTGTTCAACTCAGAAAGCACCAAGGACTCCACAATTTCTGATTTATTTCCAGGCTTCGCTTTTGGGGGAATGTTGTTGAAAAGGTGATTGGGCTGTAGCTGCAGATGGCCGTGGATGAAGTGAATAGAATAGAATAGAGCTGGAAGGGACTTTGGAGGTCTTCTAGTGCAGCCCCCTGCTCAAGCAGGAGAACCTATACCATCTCAGACAAGTGACTATCTAGCCTCTTCTTAAAAATCTCCAGTGAAGGAGCATGCACAATTTCTGGGGGCAAGCTATTCCACTGGTTAATTGTCCTCACTGTCAGGAAGTTTCACCTTAATTCCAGGTTGCTTCTCTCTTTGATCAGTTTCCAACCATTGTTTCTTGTACTGCCTCTGGTGCTTTGGTGAATAACATGACCCCCTCTTCTTTGTGGCAGCCCCTCAAATAATGGAATACTGCTATCATGTCACCCCTATTTCTTCTTTTCTTTAGACTAACCAAAGCCAAGTCCCGCAGTTGTTCTTTGCATGTTTTAGTCTCCAGACGTTTGATCATCTTAGTTGCTCTTCTCTGAATTTTTTCCAAACTCTCAACATCTTTTTTGTGATATTGTGACCAAAATTGGCTGCAGTATTCCAGGTATGGTCTTATTAGGGTTTTATAAAGTGGTACTAATACCTCGTGTGATCTTGATTCTGTGCCTCTGTTTATACAACCCAGGATTGTATTAGCTTTTGTGGCTGCTGCTGCACACTGCTGGCTGATGGTTTAGTGATTGTCCACTAGGACTCCAAGGTCCCTATCACAGTTACTGGTTTTAAGCCAGGTCTTGCCCAATATGTACTTTTACATTTGATTTTTCTTGCCTAAATGTAAAACTTTGCTTTTCTACACATTGAAACTCATTTTGTTGGATAGATTGTCTAGATCTTTTTGGATCCTGAGTTTGTCTTCTGGGGTGTTGGCTATTCCTGTCAGTTTGATGTCATCTGGAAATTTGATGAGTTCCCCTTCAATTCCCTCAGCTAAGTTATTGATGAAGATAGTAAAAAGTACTGGGCCTAGGGCGGAACCTTGTGGTACCCCATTGCTTACTTCTCTCCATGTGGATGTAGTGCCGTGGAGGACTACTCATTGAATTTGGTTTGCCAGCCAGCTACAGATCCATCTGGTGGTGATGTTGTGTATTCCACCTTTTTCTAGCTTATGAAGGAATAAGTTGTGGTCTACTTTATCAAATGCCTTACTGAAGTTTAAGTATACTACATCCACAGTATTTTGCTGGTCTATTAGTTTAGTCACATTGTCAAAGAATGAAATAAGATTGGTTTGACATGATTTGTTTTTAACAAACCTGTGCTGGCTACTAGTTATAACTTTGTTTGCTTCTAGTTGTTCGCAGATCTGTTTTTTTATTATCTTTTCCAGGATCTTCCCAGGTATTGATGTTAGACTGATTGGTCTGTAGTTTCCTGGGTCCATTTTTTCCCTTTCTTGAAGATGGGAGCCACATCAGCCCTTTTCCAATCCTCAGGTACTTCCCAGGTGCTCCAGAATTTTTGAAACGTGATGCAGTGGTTCTGAGATAATATCTGCCAGCTCCTTCAGAACTCTAGAATGTAATCTGTCAGGCCCCGGTGATTTATATTTGTCAAGGTTGGATAGGTGTTCTCTTACCATGTTCTTGCTTATTTTAATTTTTGTTTCGAATTTGTCTTTTGCAGTGGTTTTTTTGGTATGTTGAGCTATGGTTTCTTTTTATGTAAAGACTGACATAAAGTATGAGTTACGCAGCTCTGCTTTCTCCCTACGGCCTGTTACTTCCTTGCCATCTTCTTTCTCTCTTTAGTGGACTTACAGTTACCTTGACTTTTTTCTTGTGGTTAATATGCTGGAAGAAATTTTTTTTTATTACCCATGATTTCTATTGCAATTCTTTGTTCTGAGCCTTTTCTTTCATGACTTCATCTTTACATATTCTGGCTGTCTGCTGATAATCGGCCTTAGTTATGTGCCCCTCTTTCCATTTTTTGTATTTGTCCTTTTTGTCTTTCAGTTTTTCAGATAGGGTTTGTTTTTCTTTTTCAGTGATATTGTGCTAGTCTGGGCTTTTATGGTTGCATTTTTGAGAGTTTCCCATGCTTCATGGGTTTTCTGCTTTAGGATTTTCATTCATGGGATCTTTCCTAGGTTCTCTCAGTGTTTGTTAAAGTCAGCTCTTTTGAAGTTCAAGACACTGGTTGGATTATTTCTGTTGCTAGTGTTTGTGTTATATTAAATTCCAGTGTGACACAGTCCCTTTCACCCAAGGTTCCAGAAACTTCAACTCCCTGTATCACTTCTTCTCTATTAGTTATAATTAAGTCCAGTATGGCTTTACACCTAGTTCTCTCCTCCACCTTTTGGATGACAAAGTTGTCAACTAGGTTGGTTAGGAATCTGTTTGATCTCCTGCTCGATGCAGAGTTTGTCTCCCAGTTGATATCTGGATAGTTGAAGTCTCCCATTATTATTGTGGTATGCTTCCCACATACTTTGTTAACTGGTTGGCAAAGAGTTCATTTATTTCTTCTGATTGATTGGGTGGTCTGTAATATACAGCTATGGTAATGTCACTTTTTTGGTCTTTTATATTGACCCATATGCATTCTGGAGAGATTTTATCTTTGATCATGTGCATTTCTGTAGATATGTAGTGTTTTCTTACATATAGTGCAATTCCCCCTCCTCTTTTTGTAGACCTGTTTCTTTTGAACAATTTGTATCCATCCATCAGTCCATTCCATTCATGGGTTTCGTCCCACCAGTTTTCTGTAATATAAACTATGTCATACCTGCCCTTATGTACTATTGCTCCTTCCAGTTGGCTTGGATATGGCATTGTGACAATTTTGCCCACACTTGTGGTTGATGTCTGGTAGGATTAGGACGGGTTGTTGTTTAGCCCTTCTGATCCTCTTTGATCTCTTAGACACATTTAGTACCATCAATCATGGTACTCTTCTGGACCAATTCAGGAGTTTGAGGAGATGGGAAGCATAGTGTTGCAGTAATTTTGCTCCTTACCTGGTCAGTTTTGGAGATAAGAGAGAGGTCCACTCCTACTCCCCTCCTCTATGAGTGTCCATAGGCTATTATTCTCTCCTCATTTCTATTTAACATCTATACAAAGCCATTGGATAGTACATTCACTGCATATAACAAGTGATCCTGGAGGCTCTGGAGGTCTAAATAGGAAGGAACAGGTTCAATTTCAACAAGATCTGGCAAGGTTGATATACTTTGGGTGCCTTCAAAAGAGTAATGTCTGATGGGACAAAGGATATATGGTCCCAGCTCTACCTACCTTCTTAAGGCATTGAAAACCTGAGTTTTCCCCTAGGAAGTTAGGTGAATCCTTTTTAAGATATTTATTCATTATGATGAATAAGGTACCTCTGGCACAACATGTTTTCATTGCTGATCTTTATTTTGTTGATTTTTTTTAGCTGATAGCTGCTTAGACTTGCATGTTGAAGGGGCAACCATGTACATGAATAAATACTTTTCAATAGTACTGTAATGTCATTTGAGAAATTTTATCTATCATTTAACTAGCTTATTGACAAACTCCTTAACTGATAGTATCATATTTTAATTTAATCTCACATTGAATTTATTTTAGGTTGAATTGGAGAAGTCATCCTTAAAAAGTTCAACTTGCTGAGCACTAGCTTTTGATTTTATTATTAATTGTTCCAGAAGCAAAGGAGTTGTGTAGACAGATTCATTATACAATTAAGAAAGTCAGAGATGAGACCTGGTCAATTGGACAGAGCTGGAAAGATCTAAGGGTCTCATTTTTGGTTTTAATATTAAATATTCTTGTAATTCTATTACACTTTAGTATTTTAATATCAGTGGATTGCTAATTCATGAAGTATATTTGTATGAATATCTATTTGTTGTTATTTTGGAATTCTATGGAAAACAATATACAAATAAAACATATGATGAGCATCTAGTAAATCACAACTGTACCCTGATATGATCTGGTTTTGGATTTGTCATTAAATTGAACAGTTCAATAAAATAGAGGTGGATGTATCATCATTTTCTTTAAAGCTGCACCCTCAAGAACACCATTTTTCTTTTAGTTGATACACAAGGGGACATGTCAACCATTACAATGAAAAAGTGGTATCAATACTCAGCAGAGACAATGACAATGAGCAGAATAAATTGTATCGTTCACATGTCAAAAGTTCACTTTTACCCAGAGATTGCTGATTCTGATTCAGGGCAACTGAAATCCTAATATCTCTGCATTACTTTTATAATTTTTTAAAATTAATATATACTTCTTGCTCCTGTAGCGTTACCCCCTCAGAGGCTGCCAAAGCCAAAGCCCTCCTAGCCCCCTCTCTCCTTCCCGTTATGCCCAGCAGCCATGCTCTCAAGGTGTTGGTGGAACTTTTTTTTAGTGGGAGCTCACGCGGGGTGAAGTGGTGGCAGGCTCTCATCGTCAATAGAGTTTACAGGAACAAAGGTGACCAACCCCTAACCGTGGCAGTCAGTGTGTGTCAATGTTCATCAACCCCCTGGCAGTCGTGGCAGCAATAGTCAATGGCTTGTAGCAGCCACTTGGAAAACAAAGGGGGTGGGGGGAAGACCCTCCAGCTCCAGGCTGCAGCGGAAAGCACCAGCAAAGATAGTCAGCGCTCCCTGGCAGCAGCTCACCATATGAGGGCAACTCCCCAAAACGTCTTCAGCTTGCACAGGTGATAATAATCAAAGTTCAGATTGCCACAGGTCTCTGAAATGGTAGCAGCCAGCCTCTCCTTCTTTTCTGTCAGCATTCGTAGCCCCAGGTCTCCGCATCCCTCCCCTTCCCTCATTCTCTAGTTAAAACCCTAGCAAACTTTCCATCTTCTCACTCTCACTCTTCCCTTTTCTTGGAATATGAGCCCTGCAAAAGAAAGCAATAAAACTCCACTTTCTCACACACTCTCTCTCTTTCCCTCTACTTCAGAGGAAAGGAATCACCCAAGAACCACAAGCTCCTCTTCGGCTTCACCTGGTCTCTCCCTGACAGCAACAACAACCACCCCACCCCACCCCCCCTTTCTCCTTCCTCCTTTCTTTCCTTCCTCCTGATCCATGCCTGCCTTGCCCAAGCCGGCTGCAGCTGTCTGAGCCTCCCACTTCTCTGTCTGGTCAGGGTCCTGCAAAGCCTTTTGGCCAGCCTCATTACACACTCCCCCCACCTGAGAAGTTTCTTTGGTCCCCCAAAGAATAGCAGATTTTCTACCAAGCATCTATATTATCTGGGGGCGAATCAACCTTCATTTCACAGTGGGCATCACTCTCTATGCTATGACCCGGGGCATCATATGTTAATCTCTTCACTAGACATATCACCCAGCTTGGCCTCTGTACTTTAGTCTCGGTGATATCACAGGTGCCATCCTCTTGTAACTCTCTACTCCCAGAGGTACTCCTCTAATTCTGATAATCGTGGGACATGGAAAGTGACCAGATCCATCTCCAACAGCTCCTTTAACTCTATGATCTCCGAGGTCAATAATCCCTCCTGTTCTCAGACTGATTCACAACCTGAAGTCCTTTGCGGGGGTGGGGGGTCGTCTCCCATTCACAAACTTTAAATATGGTTTCAGAAATATCGGGTGCAGACTGTTCTGAATCCACCTCAATACCCAATGGAGGGTGTGGTCCCAGTATCCCCTGTTGACCACAACCAACCTATACAACTCTCTTCTTCTTCAAAAACTTCAATTTCCCTTCCTGCAGACAGATTGGGTTTCCCCCTTGTTCCTAACCTTCTTTATACTGTGCAGGGCTCAACTGTGATGGCTGGATGGGCAACTCATATTGCCTCATTCAAGGGCAGTAAATGGTTTCAATGCCACACTTTCAATGGCCCTGAACTTCCCTCTGGTCATATCCGATACACTGGTAATCCCGACAGCTTCTCATTAACAACATACAGCTGGGAACCCCACCGATCTGCCAGTTTATGCTTCCCAGAGAGACCCAAATTCCTTAATAGCACCCAATCACCAGGCTGCAAATCCTGAACTCTCACTTTCAAATCATAATTCCTCTTATTCCACCATTCTTGAACCCTTGAGGCCACTGAGGCCTTTTCATAAACCCCCTTCAGATTCTTCCTCAATCTGTCTACATAATTACGATGTGACCTAACTGAGATCTCATCCATTGAGGTACCAAAGACTATGTCTACAGGTAGGCGGGCTTCCCTACCAAACATCAAACGATACGGGGAATACCCAGTGGCATCATTCCTTATGCTATTGTATGCATGCACAACGTTAGAAATATGTTGCATCCAATGTTGTTTCTGTTCTTCAATGAGTGTCCTCAGCATATCCAAAAGAGTACAATTAAACCTCTCAGGCTGTGAATCTCCTTGTAGATGATAAGGGGTGGTATGTGACTTCTGAATGCCCAGTAAGCCCAATAGTTGCTTAACAAGCCTACTTTCGAAGTCTCTCCCTTGGTTGGAGTGTATGTGCTGAGGTAAGCCATAATGTATAAAAAACATCTCCACCAGTACTTTGGCTACTGTAACAGCACACTGATCTTTTGTCAGGAAAGCCTGGGTAAAATGATCAGTCATGACCAACACATTTCCTTGCCCACTTACATCCGGTTCTAAGCAAAGAAAGTCAATGTACACCAAATCCAAGGGCCCATAACTTTGCAAATGGCCCATCGGTGCAGTCCTCGAAGGCAGGGTTTTCCTTTGAATGCAACACAGACAAGATCTACAATAATCCCCAACTTCTGTCTTCATACTGGGTCAATAGAATCGATCCATTACTGACTTAAAAGTCTTTTCCAGCCCCAGATGTCCATGCTCGTCATGTAGCGCAATCAGCACTGCTTCTCTGTGTTTCTCTGGAAGCAAAAGTTGCCACTTTTCTTCAGCCCATCGAAAGGGCCCCTCCGATAAACCACTCCATTGTGAAGCTGTAAGCGGTCCCAGTCCTTGCACAACACTTGGACTCCTCTCAACGGATCAGCAAGGAAATCCTCCCACTGACCAATTCTCAGAGCTATTTCAACCAGGCCACAGAGGGGATCTTCTGCCTGGTCCCTTCTCAGATGTTTCTTAGTCAGAGCAAACCTACCCTCCCCTCTGACCTGAATGGGATTACAATATAATTTGGGGACACCTGTAATAGTAACCCCTACCGATTCAGCCCCAATTGCTCCCCTAGCTCAATGCTCAATCCCTTGGTACAGCGCTTGGATACCATTGGGGTCAATTGTATCCACTCTCCATTATGTGCCCCTGAGTCATGAGGTCTCCTTGACAAAGCATGTGCATCCATGTTCCTCACACCCAGGTGGTATTTCAAACTGAACCTAAATCCAGAAAGGGCGGCCAATCATTGATGCCCCATAGCATCAAGTTTAGCAGTTGTGAGCAAATATGTGAGTAGATTATTATCTGTCTTAACCTCAAACTCTGCCCTATACAAATAATCCTTCAACATATCCACAACCACCCACTTGAGTGCCAAAAATTCCAACTTATGGGTGGGGTATTTTTTCCCCTGCTAGAGTTAGGCCCCTACTGATGTATGCAATGGGCTTCAGCTGTTGATCATGTTCCTGATATAATACCCCCCCAAGGCCATCCCGACTACTATCCACATGTAACTCATATGGTTGATTAGGGTCTGCATAAGCTAAGCTAGGACTGGGGTATTCATAAGCCTGCACTTCAACTGATCAAAAGCTTGCTCACACCGTTCAGTCCATTCTGCCTGAATAGACTCCCAAGACTTCCTAGGTCCCTTAGTTTGATGGACCAGATTCAAGCCACCCACCACTTCCTCTACTTCAGACATGTCAAACTCGTGATGTCACGTGCCATCACGCAATGTATTGGAGCCTTTTCGCCATTGCTGGCAATGGGGTAGATGCAGCTTCCGGATGACACGTCCGGCCTGTGGGCCAGCAATTTGACACCCCTGCTCTACTTCTTCATTCTTTAACAACTCATTGAGGGGGCGAGTTATCTTTGCAAATCCTTCCACAAACCTCTGATAATATGAACAAAATCCCAAAAAATTCAGCTACATTTTCAACCTGGCAATGTTTTTCTTTGCACTCAGAATTTGACTTAATAACATAGTTTCACAATAACCTAGAAAAACGATCACATTTTTTTCAAATAGAGAGGGTCAAGCTATTAAGGAAATTAAACCTGCACCTCTTGCTCCCCAAGTTAATGCACCTGCCAGAACTCTATCTCAGCATAACACCTGTTCATTTGCTATGCTATCTATGGTGGCATGCCCCATCATTCTGAAGAATTGCAAATTATCACTCCCATTATCATTAAAACATAAATGGCAATGGCTAAAACTGGAATTCTTAAAAGAAATTGATGGAATAAACATGACAGTTCAAGAACAGGCTATACAAACAAACAAATAAAATCAACACCAGAATGTCTTCCACGCAATAGTAATTGCCAACTATGTAGGATCAAAGATGAAATTGTAGATCTCCCCAGTATGGCTGAGACAAAATTGCTGAAATGTGTATATGCCATGTCACAATAGGGTTTACAAAAATTGTGCACTGGAATTTATATAAAAAGTTGGGCTATACTATTAACAAAAATGACTGGGACCACCCACTGAAAATGTCTTAGAAAATGAGGTCTAGATCTTGTAAGATTTTAATATTCAGATCAACAGATACTTGAAACACAATAGATCAGACATTACTATTATCGAAAATAAAAAATATGGTTCATAGATGGAGCAATATCCTGAGGTAGGGTATCCATCCTGAGGTATGGAAAATGTTGCAAAATATCAAGATTAGCAAGTTAAAGTCTTTGGAAGAAAAAGCCAACTATAATACCAATAGTAATCAAAGATCTTGCAACCACACCAAAGGGATTTACCAAAGATTTGTAAGTTTTAATTTTACTGGACTTGATATCACTGATTTTGCAAAAACCCATCTGAGTTTGGTGTATTGGTTCAGGGTGCTGAGCTAGAAACTTGTAGACTATGAATTCTAATTTTCTCTTGGGCATGAAGATCAACTGTCTAATGTTGGATCAATCACCTTTTCTCAGTCCAATTCATCTCATGGGGAAAATAGAAGACAGGAATTACATGCATGTATTATTGTACACAAGGGACGCGGTGGCTCAGTGGGTTAGGACGCTGAGCTTGTCGATCTGAAGGTCGGCAGTTTGGCGGGTCGAATCCCGAGTGCCGCGTAGCAGAGTGAGCGCCTGTTACTCGTCCCAGCTTCTGCCCACCTAGCAGTTCGAAAGCACGTAAAAATGCAAGTAGAAAAATAGGGACCACTCCGGTGGGAAGGTAACAGCATTCCGTGCACCTTTGGCGTCTAGTCATGCCGGCCACATGACCACGGAGACGTCCTCGGACAAGCGCTGGCTCTTCGGCTATGAAACGGAGATGAGCACCGGCCCCTAGAGTCGGAAACAACTAGCACGCATGTGCGGGGGAACCTTTACCTTTTTATTATTGTACACTGCCCAGAGTCATGATATGGGCAACTATATAAATGTTATAACTAAATTAATTAATACCACCTTGAGTTGATACCATCACAAGATGGACAGCTATCTAAATGTTATCAACAGATGCCATCTTGAGTTGATAAAAATAAAGGTGGGATAGAAAGGAAGGAAGGAAGGAAGGAAGGAAGGAAGGAAGGAAGGAAGGAAGGAAGGAAGGAAGGAAGAAAAAAAAAGAAAGAAAGAAAGAAAGAAAGAATGAAAGAAAGAAAGAAAGAAAGAAAGAAAGAAAGAAAGAAAGAAAGAAAGAAAGAAAGAAAGAAAGAAAGCTTGCTTTTTCGGACTTCTAACTTTTGCCACACAGTTATCATGGTTCCTAAGCTCTTGATTAGAATCCAGATCTTAGAAAATAACTAGTCTAAAGACTGAATGAATAGCAGTAGTAATGAACATAATATATGGAAGGATGTTTCTGCAAATCATCCTTCATTTTCAAGCAATGTAGGTAAAGAAAAACAAAACATCTAAAATTTCTCAGAAAAAGTTATTATTTTAGATTGATAGTTTTAATTACAATTAACTTATTTACAGATTACTGAAATCTTCCCCAATCTGATGACATTGCAATATTACATCAACCACTTGGCTTTTGCCTGTGTGTCATCTATTTATGTCTATCTGTCAATCAATCAATCAATCAATCAGTGAAAATCATTGGTAGAAAAACTTACACCAGAACATGCAATTATTTCATTATGCTATCTGATATTGTAAATTTGGAAGATATTCTTCATATATAAAGGGTTTTTTTAGAAACAATCTTGCTTTCACATGTTACCAAAATTCATCTTTTGAACACAATGTGTATAATTCATGACTCACCCATCTCTGGATTTTAAATCTGTAAGATCTTTGTGCTATCATGTATTTGCAGGAGAAAGTAGATTCAGCGGGCAAAAGTGGCTTATGCACCATCCTAATTGCTTGTAGCTGTCACAGGTTTTTTAGAGTACTTCTTTATGTTAGTATCTCCTGTGCGGTTGTCCAAGAAAAGAAAGTTGAGGCTAAAAGACTAAGCTTGTCAAGGCTATCTTATGAGTTCTTGGTAGATGCAGGATACAAAGGGACTTTGTAACTGAGTCTCTTAGCCACTGCACTGTACCAGTTGAAGTCCAATCTCTGGATCTAATGTATGATGTTGCAGTAGCTTCAGAAAAAGAAAAGGACAGGCACAACCAAATCTTTAAATTATCGGAGGTGATGCGATTTTCATCTGTTTAAAACTGTGGCTGTTCTGTTGGCTAACTGTTTTCCCATGTTTCTTAATAGGTTACTTAAGGCTAATGCCATTTCAGGAAGTTCTATGAAAACCTTTATATGACTGATTGCCCTTACTGAATAATTGAATTCCTCCTATTTTTTTTTAAAAAATCCTTATTACATCTGTGATTAATTTTTATGAGTTTCCCCAACAGCATAAAAATAGAAGACAAATTGGAATCAAATATATAAATCACATAGTTTTTGTATGACAGTGCAACTTGTTGGCGTTGGGAACCAGTGAATAATGTAAGCAAAAGAAAAAGTGTTTCACTAAATGTATTGAGCAACATGTTATATCACATATATAGTGAAGCAACAATTATAACTTTTGAGGGTGTTTAAGGAACACTAACCTGAATGGTGGTGCTCTCTGGTGGATTATCAGCTGAATGACTCCAAGTAAGAAAACATGATTTTTTTCCCTACCAGTTTCATTTGTTTGATAAGCTTATCTTTTTTCTTAAAAAACAGAAAGAAAGATGCCACTTAATTTGTGCACATCCCTTTGTCTTTGTTACACAGAAGAAAAGAAGAAGAATATAAAATGTAGAAGAATATATAGATTTTGGACAAGTATCATTACTTTTCCTTCTTCGTAACACCCTTCAGAGAAGTTCAGAGTAGCATTATTAGACACTGTAGGTGATCTATAGCTGTTCATATTTTACTGAATATCAACTCCCTAACCTCTCAGAACTGGTCATGGTTTCTAGGAAAGCTGAGAATTGTATTGGTGAAATACATTTCCCCTCTTTTCTATAAAATATGGCCAGTTGTAAATTGTGTATTATCAACAAGTAAATGTATGTCAAACTTAGCAACTATAAATGTGTGGATTTCAACTCCCATAATTCCCCAGCCAGCTTGAATTCTGGGAATTGAAGTCCACATATCTTAAAGTTGCCAAGGTTGAAAAAGGTTGTTCTAGATCAGGCATGTCAAACTCGCAATGTCACGTGACGTCGCGAGACGTATTGCAACTTTTTCCCCATTGCCGGCAATGGGGTGGGCGGTGGTTCCAGTATGATGCATCCGGCTCCCGGGTTGGCAGTTTGACATGCCTGGTCTAGATTGTTGTAGGCTGTTTAATTGAGGTGTATGTTTTCTCTCCCTATTTATGAACCTTGGGAAGTCAAGGAACAGTTCATCTTCCAGAGATTCTAGTGGGAAGAAGAAATAACCTTGAGGAACAGGAGGAAGAGTTGTGACCAAGACAATGGTTAGATAAAAGAAAAATGAATCCGAACCTGTAATCTGTAACCTGAGACTCAGGCAAGACTCTCCCTAGTTCTCATGAAGATAAGGGCAGAGAGGGGGGAAGCTTATTCACACTTGCAAAATTCTGTTACTATAACTTTAAAATAAAAATAGTATTAGCATGTATGACTTTGGTTTCCTAATCTGGCCTACCTGAAGGACTGCCAAGCGATATTAACAGGTAGGCAGAAATAAATAGAACTGATGCAGATTTTTTTAAAAAATGCTGAGTTATCTCCTTTCCTATATGCTATGCTAACAATCCCAATACTGATACATTGAATGGAGGGACAATGGCTAACCTATAGTTTGCAAAATAGGAGATATAAGCTCAAATTCTAATATTTATAGGCAGAAGCTGCCAGAAGTCCTGGGGAATTGATCTGTGTGTCTTTGGCAAAGGGAGATGGCATATTCTCATCAACTACAGAATATTTTAGTTTAGACAAAATTGCTAAGAAAGTTACCTGCTCAGAAAAAAATATCGAGAATCATCTACTTTCATAGGACGTAATCCAGCAAGGGAGATGTTTATCCAGGATTTCTTGATTGCTGACCATTAGTTCGGGCTGGCTCTTATTACATTGCACTGCTCTGGTGTAAACAAACATTCTTTACTGAAATTACATGTTGTTTCTAATTATATGAATACCGTGCCAGGGGTCTTTCTGAGTTCCACAGAAGACCAAGCACTCTTTCATGATCATACAGGGCATTCATTTTTGAAGATCATCTTTGGTAATATGGTTGCAGACAGGAAAGGATCATTTTCTTCAGTGTTTCAGAATAAGCAAAAGCTCTTTAATTTTAACTGCAATCATGTTATTTCTGTTTCATTACAATTTGGTTTACTCTTATAATTGCAGGAAGTATATCATTATAAATTGATGAATCTACAAAGACAGATATACAAAGTAGCTTAAAAAAAAGGAGATTTCCAAACAGTTAAATGTCCACTGAATGTATTGGAGTTAGTCTAAAAGAGTTATTTAATTGACATGCAAAACATTTGCTTCTTTTCATGGGTTGAGATCATGCCTATTATTACCAAAATCTCTAATCAAAGGATTACCAATATTAATTACTCAAAGTCTGTTTGTTTCATGGTGTCAAATATCACCAGATGACCCTCTGTGTGTAAAAAAGCATGACATAAATCAGTTCTGAATATGTAATGATATCAGGGAGGGCAAGTGATAAGGGGAAAAGGTAAAAGATATATAAAAAAGGGAAAGGCTAAAACATATAGGAACTGTTGCTGGAATTGGGTAAGTGTAGTTTAACGAAGAGAAGGGTGAGGGGTGACATGATAGCAGTGTTCCAATATCTCACGGCCAGAAAGAAGAGGGAGTCAAGCTATTCTCCAAAGTGCCTGAAGGCAGGACAAGAAGCAACAGATGGAAATTAATCAAGGAGAGAAGCAACCTAGAACTAAGGAGAAACTTTCTGGCAGTTAAAACAATTAACCAGTGGAACAACCTGCCTCAGGAAGTGGTGAATGCTCCAACACTGGATGTTTTTAAGAGACTGGACAGCCATTTGTCTGAAATGGTATAGAGTTTCCTGCCTGAGCAGGGGGTTGGACTAGATGACCTCAAAGGTTCCTTCCATCATCATCATCATCATCATCATTAGTAGTAGTAGTAGTAACTTATGTGAATAAGTTCTGCTCAGCCGAACTAAGAAAATGGAATCTATAATAATAATAATAATAATAATAATAATAATAATAAAGTTGGAAGGGACCTTGGAGGTCATCTAGTCCAACCCCCTGCTCAGGCAGGAAACCTTATACCATTTCAGATAAAAGATAATCCATTTCTTAAGGGAGTAATATAAACCATAAACCATAAATACTACGTATGCTAAGCACTTTGACCAATGAAATCCCATCAGTTTCACTGGAATTTAAAATTCCTAAATGTTTGGTTCATGTCTATATAAATATTTGAATGACTAAATATGAAGTAGTGATTATTATTAGGGGACACGAGGCTGGTTCCAGGCGGTTATATCTGCATCTTTGAGTGAGGGTAGTTTCCCCGCCATCTTGAAGGAGGCGGTGGTGAGACCTCTCCTGAAGAAGCCTGCCTTGGACCCAGCTGTGTTAAATAACTTTTGTCCGGTCTCCAACCTTCGCTTTCTTGCGAAGGTTGTTGAGAGCGTGGTGGCGCATCAGCTCCCTCTGGTTCTGGATGAAGCAGATTATCTAGACCCGTACCAATCGGGCTTCAGGCCCGGGTACAGCACGGAAACGGCATTGGTCGCTCTGGTGAATGATCTCTGGAGGGCTCGGGACAGTGGATATTCCTCTGTCCTAGTCCTATTAGACCTCTCAGCTGCTTTCGATACCATCGACCATGGTATCCTACTGGGGCGTCTCAGGGGATTGGGAGTGGGAGGCACAGTTTTGCAGTGGTTCTCCTCCTATCTCCTGGGACGCTCACAGTCAGTGTTGGCAGGGGGACAGAGGTTGACCTCGAGGCCTCTCGCTTGTGGAGTTCCTCAGGGGTCGGTCCTCTCGCCTCTCCTGTTCAACATCTATATGAAGCCGCTGGGTGAGATCATTTGTGGTTTTGGAGTTGGGTATCATCAATATGCTGATGATACCCAGATTTTCATTTCGACCCCAAACCACCCCAGTGATGCCCTCGACGTGATGTCCCGTTGCCTGGAGGCGGTTCGGGTCTGGATGGGGAGGAACAAGCTTTGACTCAACCCTGACAAGACTGAGTGGCTGTGCATACCAGCATCTCGGGATATTCAGAATATTCCATCTCTTTCTATGGGGGGTGAGTTATTACCCCCCATAGATAGGGCTCGCAACTTGGGCATCCTCCTAGATTCACAGCTTTCTTTAGAAGACCATATAGTAAATGTGACTAGGGGGGCCTTCGCCCAGGTTCACCTGGTGTGCCAGTTGCGGCCCTATCTAGACCGGGATGCCTTGCGTACGGTCACTCATGCGCTCGTGACCTCTCGTTTGGACTACTGTAACGCTCTCTACATGGGGCTGCCCTTGAGGACCACTCGGAGGCTCCAACTGGTACAGAATGCAGCCGTGAGAGTTATGTTGGGAGTTTCCCGATACTCCCATGTTACACCCCTGCTCCGCGAGCTGCATTGGCTCCCAGTTGTCTTCCGGGTGAGATTCAAGATGCTGGTAATGACTTACAAATCCCTTCATGGCATGGGTCCGGAATACCTCAGGGAGCACCTGCGGCCGGCATCAACCTCCCTCCGCCCAGTGCGCTCCCACAGAGAGGGCCTCCTCAGGGTGCCACCGGTCAAAGAATGTCGACTGGTGGCCCCCAGGGGGAGGGCGTTCTCTGTGGGCATGCCGGATTTATGGAACCATCTTCCGGTTGAGCTCCAGATGGCGCCTGACCTTCGCTCCTTCCGGCGCGATCTAAAGACCTACCTGTTCGAACAAGCCGGCCTGGCCTGATGGATGATGGGTTTGGGTTTTATTGCTTTTTATGTATTTTAACTTATTGTCATAGTTTTTGGGCATCTTGTTTAATCTCTTTTAATTTTTGTATTCTTGTCTTTTAACATGTATTGCCCTGTTCACCGCCCTGAGTCCTTTGGGAGAAGGGCGGTATACAAATAAAATTATTATTATTATTATATTATTATTATTATCAGTAAATGTTTCTTATATATGAATGGTTTAAAAAGCATATCAAAAGAAGGACAGGACTAATATTATATCTGTTGTTGGAAAGCAATTAGTCATAGCTCTGCTGAGTTCTGCTGAGTTCCATTTTATTTCTGAAAATCTCCACCTTTCATGTGTTTGTATGAGATAGATATACACATTTTAAAAGACTAAATAGGTGAGAAATGCTGAGATCATAATAAGGATATAAATAAGGGATGGTTTGGAGGCATGATGGTCTTGGGGTATTTTCAGAAAGTGAAAGATTAAGGCCAGATGGGGCCTCATGTCCATCTACACTAATTTACTACCTAGCCTCATAGTCAATCTCACCCTTCAGTTTCTGCATCAGCCCCAGATGTCCTGGCTAAACTACAACATATGCATTAGGAAAGCATCCAAATTTTCCTTCACAGGCTTCAAGAGGGAAAAAAGTGGGAGGAGGAGAGCCCCAGAGTGACCCCATTGTCTGTCAGCTGCAAAGGGTCAGGGCTAATGCCATGCAACTGTTCCTTTAAACTCAGTCCAAAAGTCATAAGCATGGTGTCCATGGATAGTCAAATCTTTGGCCTTTTCTTCTAAATTTTTATTGTCAGTTGATGCCAGTTCATAAGAAGAGTTTCTGTTGCATCTTTTTGGCCATCTATTGGAAGAATCTGGTTCAGCTACAACAAAAGGAACATGGGACAGAAACATAAAAATAAAGTAACTTTATATTGAATTAAACCACTGATCCATTTCACAAAATATCAGCACCAACTGGCTGAGATTTTCTAGTATTACAAAAAGCCCCCCCCCCCCCAGCCAAAGGCTGAACATAGGTGAAATGTGTGCTCTGACCATTGAATTATCCTGCAAGAAGTGTCAACTTTCAAATCTTAATGTTAACAGATAGAAAGATTTTTAAAACACAAAGCCACGGTGTTAGGCTTCTTGTGGAAACTAGACTTGAAACAAACACAAGGCACTCAGGGATACCAGTTTCTGATCAATAGGTTTATTGTAAAAAAAGTAATTATGAAAGAATTGCAATTGCTGCTGTATGTTAAATGTAATCTCTATTTATAAGAAAATCAAGGTTCAAAGCCATACACTTCTTTCTCCCATTTGTGCACTGTAATAGCTAGAAGGTATATCTCTTGATCAGGAAAAATGGATTACATCTCCTTCTTGTCCTGATAATGGCCTCATCTGGTATAAGTCTGTTTTTGCTTATGACAGTGTGAGTATTTGCTATCACATACTGTATTGGAAGAAAAATATTTTCACCTTTTGCTGAAAACAATGAGTAGGTGATTCTCTCTGGAAAGCACAATTAAAGACTGTGCTTTCTAGATCTGTGTGATAGGCACAAATTCATACTTCTAGGCATGGGCACTGAGAGAGCAAACATCATTGTTGAAACATGCTAGTATTGGCTTTCACAAATGACATCAATGAAGTGATCAGTGATGAGTTTTTGGGCTCAATGGCAATAGTCTGCTTCTGAAGATGCCACTCATAGGTGTTGGCAAAAGGCCAGAAGAAAACAAAACTAGAGCACAGTTATTTAACTGAAAGCTCATCACTGAATCATTGTCGAACCCTTCTGGAAAGTTATAAACAAGATAGTACAATTATCATCTCTTAAATAATGAATAAAGACTTCCTAAATATGTAATTCAGCTCACACTTTAACTCCAAATTTACATCCCCTCCTCAACGTATAGGAACTACAATTCAATTCAGGATTTGTATTTCTCCTAATTTTTCAACCAATTAATATGATTTGTTAAAAAAGGTACACATTAAGGATATATTACAGCTAAATGTGTAGATTAATTGGGAAAGGGACATAAAACTTGTAAATAACATGGACAAATGTTGTCACATTCTTTCCTGCTACAATTTTCCTGTATGTTATTTACAAGTTTTATTATACAGCACAGGTGTCAAACTCGCCACGTCACGTGACATGTCGCGATGTATCGTGACTCTTTTTGCATTGCCGGCAATGGGGTGGGCGTGGCTTCGGTATCATGCATCCGGCCCACGGGCTGGCAGTTTGACACCCCTGTATACAGTATGCATAGAAAGACCTAAATGCAATAGGAAACTGATTCTTTGGAGAGCAAAACACCTATGACTTTATATGTTAGAGAAAAAGGGATTTTTTTTGCATTCTTTTATTTAAAATACACACTAAAATTTTATCCTCATTCCTACTTGTGGTTTGTAAAAATGGGAAAATTGAAGCAACAAACATGTCTGCTGTCTCTCACATGCATACACACACACCATGCTACAGAGATGGATAACATAGTATCCTTGGTATGATATACATGTGGATATTGCCCTTTGCCCCTTTCAAGCTACCTGCCCCATGTTTTTAAAAGTCAATGGAAGCTTGCACATTGGAAAAACTTACTTCTACCATTATCTTCATTAGTAAAATATCTCTTTGCCCCATGGGCATTTTTAGAAAATACAAATGGATGAATGGTTATTGCTTTGTGCTCTTTGGAATGTGTTTGCCTACTTCCCAGAAGAAAGAAAAAGAATATTTAGAATTCTGGGGACATCTTGGAGGGAAAGAAAGCCTTGGTGGAGCAGAGGGCTAATGCCTCCTTAAGTAAGACCAGCTGCCTGCAATTAGTGCAGGTTCGCATCCCACCAGGCTCAAGGTTGACTCAGCCTTCCATCCTTCCGAGGTAGGTAAAATGAGGACCCAGATTGAGGACCCAGATTGTTGGGGGCAATAAGCTGACTTTGTAATAATGCCGCTTGGGGTGTGTGTGAAAGCCCTAACAAGCAGGCATATACATAGAATGAAGGCTACTGCTAAGCTTGTAAGCTGCTCTGAGTCTTCGGAGAAGGGCGGGATATAAATGTAATAAAAATTAAAAAAAATAAAAAAATAAAAGAGAATGTCTGGAATAAAATAAAGTCATAAGACCTATATTGCCAAGTGTCAGGTAATAGCTGAGTGGTTGATTGTTTTTTTGAGGATCCAGTGACAATAAACACACTAGTGAATAAGAAGACTTTAAGCTTTATTGTTAATTTTAGCAGGCAGATTTAAAGAAAAACATAAAAGCATAACATACCAAGCAAATTGATAAAATCTCCCTTCAGCTATCAGGAACTGCAGTGGAGACACATACACCCCCCCACCCCCAAGGCAGACATATCACTCAGCACCAGAGCTATATCATAGCTCCAAACTCCAGAGCTTATACCAGGGTCTTTATCCCTATCTTACACCCAAGCATGTGCCAAAAGGTTGATCAATTACATCTGGTACCAAAATCTCATGATCTAGTCACCATGATATGTTTGCATAACTTGATAGTTCATCATGCAAATTGACAGCACCTTAAATAGCTGGTAATAATCCTTATAAGCAGGTTCCACCTTAAGTAATCTATGGATTCTCTCTAATATACTACAGTAAGAAATATCTGTTAGCAGACGTGGGAGAGAAAAAAGTTAGACACTATTATAACTCAGAATAAACTCTAAACATCTAGAATATTCTTAATATGAAGGAGAAATTGAAAGATAATAGTATTATATAATATATAATAATAAAGTGTTCTTTATGAAGGTTTCTATTGAATTCCATTAGTGGCCCCAAAGACTTTTCTAAAACATTGTTAAAGTTTAGAAGATTATTGAAGGTAAAATTCTACAAAAATATTAGTTTAAACTTGACTGGTGATCAGAACATGTCTTTTTCTGTTGAACTAAAGTTTTACACAACTGACTCCTTCTGAAGCAATAAATTCATTTATTTTTCTCAAGTAGCATTAAAACTGAAAGTCTGCAAAACCACTGCAAAACATTGCTCAGTTGTCCAATATGAGATAGCATTTGAGGTTAAAGGAAAGTTCTGATGATGACTTGAAGCTATAATCAATTAAGAATAAAGATTATAAATTACTTTGAACAATGATCACTACAAGGTTCAATCTAACAACATTGTTATTTTAATGTTTTATATATATTTTACTGAATGTTTGCATGCCACCTAGAATTGCCTTTGGTGAGATGGGTGGTGGCATATAAGTTTAATACATACATACATACATACATACATACATACATACATACATACATACATAAATTTTTATACTGATGGTTGATAACTGCAAGTGAAAGATTAGTTTTGTTGGCTACCAGTTGAGTTAGAACTAGCAGTTATAAGATTATGGCCTACCTACTCTCAAGTTGCTCTTATGCTGTGCTTATTCCAGCCTGATTCTAAACTGTTTCAACAAAATTCTTTCCAATCAAAGATATTTTGGCAACATACATTCAGCCCAGCCAGCAGGCTATAACATCCTTAATCTGGATAATCCCCCTACACCTCTCACCTTTCTGTCTCAGCAGACCGATGACCAATAGCTTTTCTCTCTGTAGGCATGTCTTATAAGATGTACAGGTAGTCCTTGATTTACAACAGTTCATTTAGTGACTGTTTCAAGTTACAATGGCATTGAAAAAAATGACTTATGACCATTTATCACACTTATGACCGTTGCAGCATCTCCATGGTCACATGATTTACATTTGGATGCTTGGCAACTGATTCATACTAATGACAGTTGCAGTGTCCAGGGGTCATATAATGATCTTTTCAACCTTCTGACAAGCAAAATCAATGGGGAAGCCAGATTCACTTAACAACCGTGTTACTAAGTTAACAACTGCAGTTATTTATTTAACAACTGTGGCAAGAAAGGTGGTCAAATGGATCAAAACTCACTGAACAAATTTCTCACTTAGCAACATAGATTTTGGGCTCAGTTGTAGTCATAAGTCAAGGACTTCCTGTACATTTATGTGTTTGTGTATAAAAAATGTACGAAGAAGCACACGCATACAGTAAACAATATTTCAGGGAAATAAAAGCACTTTAAAATGTTTCTGGTGAATTTCAAACCAGAAATTTTTTAATAGTTTCCTTGTAAAATTTTGTTTACAAGGAAACTATTATAACCCATGTTTTATTATAAGTTTTCTCAAAAGGGCAGCTCTATAATACATTGGAAACACTTTTCTTTTATTCCCACCACAATAACAGCACTGTAATGCAGTTTAGGCTGTTATACCATAGTAATAATAATAATAAAGTTGGAAGGGACCTTGGAGTTCATCTAGTCCAACCCCCTGCTCAGGCAGGAAACCCTACACCATTTTGGACAAATGGCTGTCCAGTCTCTTCTTAAAAACTTCCAGTGTTGGAGCATTCACTGCTTCTGGAGGCAGGTTGTTCCACTGGTTAATTGTTCTAACTGTCAGGAAGTTTCTCCTTAGTTCTAGGTAGCTTCTCTCCTTGATTAGTTTCCATCTGTTGCTTCTTGTCCTGCTTTCAGGTGCTTTGGAGAATAGCTTGACTCCCTCTTCTTTGTGGCAGCCCCTGAGATATTGGAACACTGCTATCATTTCGCCCCTCGTCCTTCTCTTCATTAAACTAGACATACACAGTTGCACTCATTTCTCATGCTAGTAAAGTTATGCTTAAAATCCTACAAGCTAGACTCAAGCAGTATGTAGATTGAGAACTACCAGAAGTACAGGCAGGATTTCGAAGAGGCAGACGAACTAGAGATCAAATTGCCAACATATGCTGGATCATGGAGAAAGCTAGAGAGTTCCAGAAAAACATCTATTTCTGCTTCATTGACTATGCTAAACCCTTTGATTGTGTGGATCATAACAAACTGTGGCAAATTCTTAAAGAGATGGGAGTACCAGACCATCTTATTTGTCTCTTGAGAAACCTATATGAAGACAGAAACCTATGTGAAGAAGGAGAGTGCAAAACTTGGGTTGAAACTTAACATTAAGAAAACCAAGATCATGGCATCTGGCCCTCTCAATTCCTGGCAAATGGAGAAGAAATGGAGGTAGTGACAGATTTTATTTTCCTGGGCTCCAAGAACACTGCAGATGGGGACTGTAGCCAAGAAATTAAAAGATGCTTGTTTCTTGGGAGGAAAGCCATGGCAAATCTAGACAGCACACTAAAAAGCAGAGATATCACCCTGTCAACAAAAGTGCGTATAGTCAAGGCTATGGTCTCCCCAGTTGCAATGTATGGCAGTGAAAGTTGGACCATAAAAAAGGCTGAGCGCCAAAGAATTGAGGCCTTTGAACTATGGTGCTGGAGAAGACTCCTGAGAGTCCCTTGGACTGCAAGGCGATCAAACTGGTCAGTCCTAGAGGAGATCAAGCTGGACTGCTCTTTAGAAGGCCAGATCCTGAAGCTAAAACTCAAATACTTTGGCCACCTAATGAGAAGGAAGGACTCACTGGAGAAGAGCCTAATGCTTGGAAAGATTGAGGGCAATAGAAGAAGGGGACGACAGAGAATGAGGTGGAGTCACTGAAGCAGTAGGCGTGAGCTTAAATGGACTCCAGAAGATGGTAGAGGACAGGAAGGCCTGGAGGAACATTGTCCATAGGGTTGCGATGTGTCGGACACGACTTCGCAGCTAACAACAACAACCGAATTCCAGCAACTGTTTCTTATATGTTTTAGTCTCCAGTCCCCAGATCATCTTTGTTGCCCTTCTCTGTACTCTTTCTAAAGTCTCAACATCTTTTTTACATCGTGGTGACCAAAACTGTTTCGAAGTCACCATGTGTCTACCTAACAAATGCTATATAGGTCAGGAGTACTTTTATTCTAACAGCTATAGTAACAAACTTTTGCAAGTCTCAATGTGCCTCCCCCTCCCTTTATTTTTGTATGAACTAAGGAGGGCCTGTCTGATATGTTTACTCAACCTAATTTTCTTGGCCCAGATTCAAACCCCTCTTACCTGACCATTGGTACCATATCACCTTGGTAATGGCTCTTCCTCCTCTCTTTTAAGTCTATTCCCTCTGTCCTCTTCACCAAAGGACCCTGGTGGTTAAGTAGGCTGCTTGACTCTCAGTTTCCACAATGCCTATCTGATGCCTTAATGACAATGCTACACAAATTTCTTCCCCAGCTACAACCTCTCAGTGTCCTTGACATAGTATTTAGCATTTATTGCTCAGTTTTCTAGCTATAAAGTTAAGAGGCACTTCCTCAAAACTACAGAACTAAGATGCTTAGATGCAATTACCTCTCTTTCTCTCTCTCTTTTACATTCTAAACAAAGATTCACTTCTGCTGTTTGTCTTGTCTTGTCCCTGCCCACTGCTGGCTTGCTTACCCAAACAATTAATACTACAGGAGAAAATCTTGATTTCACCCTATGTGTTTTTATTACACTTGCTGTCACACTAAAAGATCAATAAGGGAAGCATAGGATAAGTTAGTAACTTAGTACAAGTAACTTTGCTTCTCCTGGCTTGGCTATCTGACAAATGCGAAAGTCCTGTCAATGGCATGAGAAAGGGAGTTCATGCAGTATGTCCCAAAGTCTATATACAATTGCTCTTTTTCGTTCTCTTACCTACACCTGACACGTCCTATCTAATATACTGGCAGGCTGTGAGAATATCATTAATACCCCAGAATAGAATTCAGAGGATGTGTGGCATAGTTAATACTCATATACACGTGCATCTAATCACACTAAAGTCATTAACTTCTTTCACTGATGCACATACACAGACACACAATCTTAAACTTTGGCTACCCTTACTTAGAGTTCTTGCAACCTTTCCTGTTTGAAAACAAGATTGGTCCTCAATCTGTCATCCCTGAATCATTTTTTCCATTTGTTCAAAAGTGTGTGGTTAAGGCATATGCAAAGTCACATTTTTTTTCAAGAGTGTCATTTTCCAACTGCATTTAGCTTCCACCTCTTGAGGATAGTCTTCTATCAACCCTCTCCAGAGTGGGAGGAAAAGAAGAGAGCCAAACAAAAGTGGAGTCTTAAAACATGTCATCCTGGCCAACACTTCACTTGAGCAAATTGAACCTCATCCTTGCCATTGGTTTGTTCTTAAGTGAGCAGATCAGATAAAGAAGAACTAGGAGTTGGCTAGGAAAAAAATAACTTGAGAAACATTTTTCATAACCATGTTATTGAAGGAAATGAATAGTGCAATTTTATAGAGTTGCAATGACTGAAATTAAAATCATAATGTAGTTCAGAATGCAATTGTTAACAGAACTTATAGAAAGGGGAGAATCTGTTTTCTTTCAGTGATTACAGCTATAGAGACAGAGTAATTTATTCTTCCACATGTTGCTGAACCACACCACTAACATTTTTCAGCAAGGGGTCCTGAAAAATGTAGTTTGCCAATATTCACTACTAGTTCTCCACTCCTTGGTTATATACTTTCTAAAAATTCAGCAATATGCCTCCAGGATCTGGTTTGGAAGACTATCATTAGATTACAACTAAATAAAAAGTATGCAACATAAATAGGACACAATGACCAATAATCAGTCAGAAATTTGGAATTCAGAAATGGCAGGAAAGGGTTAAATCTCAGAAGGTTAAATAAGGCATCAAAAATGCTACAAGAAAAATCTCAAAGAGATTAAAATAATTAGTACCTTAAAAATGGAGGTTGTGTATTTCAAGAAAGCGTTTGGTGGACGATATGGCAATACCCAAACACGCAATAGAGAATATAAATGTTGGATTTAAACATGATGTGACTACATATAAGGAAATTTTGAGCTTGGAGAGGAATGTGTGGTGTTTGAAGTCATATAATCTTTTACGAGAAAAAAAGATTGTACAAACTTGGTTTCAATATGGACAATTACAAGCCAGGTGGAAAGAAGATCAGAAGATTGGTTTTTTGATGGATGATGAAAATTTGGTAAAACAAATTAGAAATCAGGGACCAGCGCATATTAAACGGATATATCTTGCATTGATAGAGATTGACTCAGAAACAGAAATTGTTAAGGATTGTATGATAAAATGGGCACAGAATATTCAGGAAGTTATCACAATGGACACTTGGGAAAAGATCTGGGTGAGAAATGTGAAATTTACGCAAGCTCAAAATTTAAGAGAGAACTTTTATAAAATGTTTTATAGATGGCATTTAGATCCTAGAAAGTTAGCAAGTATGTATCCGAATTACCAGCCCAAATGTTGGAGATGTGGTGGCGAAGATGCAACGTATTTTCATATATGGTGGACTTGCAAAAAGATCAAACCATTTTGGATTAAAATTTGGTGGAATATGCAGAAGATATTCAAGAAAAGGATAAAGTTTTGTCCGCAATTGTTTTTACTGGGCATTATTACTGATACTATAGTGTTGGACATTAATTTGATGTTGAACTTAATTACGGCAGCGAGACTCTTAGTAGGGCAATATTGGAAGAAGGAAGAACTGCCGACTATAGAGGAATGGACTTTAAAAGTTTCCAACCTGGCGGAACTGGCAAAGATCTCAGCATATTTGAAAGATCATTCTCAACAACGATATATTGTGGAGTGGAAGAAATGGATTGATTACATCCAGAATAAATATGGGACTAAAAAGTTTCATCTAGCATTTGAATAAGTATATTGCTTGTAGTCATTTTATAAGAGCTAAAGTGCGAGAAATTTAATAGTTTATTGTTGTTAGCATATGAGAGTTTATGATTGGTTATTTTATTTTTATACCTTGTATCTAGCTCTGGGAAGTCCGGGGGGGGGGAGGGGGGAAGGGGAGGGCGAGAGGGTGGTATAGGGTTGGGGAGGGTTGGGGGATGGGATGTAATAATTAAAATGTATTGAAAAACTTTTCAATAAAAAAAAAAAAAAAAAAAAAAGAAAGCGTTTGGTAATTTAAAAAGGTGTTTTGAGAAAGTGGACCCTTTTCTTTGCTCTCTTATTTTAGATATGTCCCTTGTTATAGAATTAAACTGGAGAGCCAGCTTGGTCTAGTTGTTAAGGCACCAGTTTGGTTGTCAAGGTACCAGGCTAGAAACCAGAAGACTGATTTCTATGCCTTAAACATGAAAGCTGGCTGGGTGACTTTGGCCCGTCACTGCCTCTCAGCCCAACTCATCTCACAAGGTTGTTATGGGAAAAACAGGGGAAGAAGGAAGGAGTATTAGGCATGCTTGCTATTCAATGGAATGTGCAAACCAAAAAAACCCAGCTTGCTTCAGTAACCAGGTTAAGTGTGTTGTGGGAATATAGACTACAGTACTTTTGATCTTACATTTTTTTGTTTTAGAACAGCAACCATTGCACAGAAAAGGAAAACAATGACAATCTAAGTTAGGTTGCAGTCCTATAAATCAGTGATTCTCAGCCTTAACAAGTTTAAGACGTGTAAATGTCATCTCTCAAAATTCCCCAGGGAGTATGTTGGTTCATATATCTTAAGTTTTTCTGATTGAGAATCACTGCTATAGATACAGTACTTACCTGGGAGTGAGACCAGAAATAAATTCTTGAATATAGTTTATTCAGAATATAAATATGACTATGATGTGTTTAATGATGAATAGACATAGTTCCATTATTAAAGAGTGCAATTATTAAAAGACAAAAAATTTAAAGGTTTTTCAATAGTGGCATCAAAAAAGTCATGGTCTGAGTTTGCTACTATTCACTTATTAATGAAAATAAAAAAGATTTTGACTATAAGTTCTCAGAGCAGTGAAAGTAGCTACCATGGAGCTATTTAGAAGAAAGCTGCAAGCAGCTTTTGTTATTATTGTTGCTGTATGTAATCAAGATAGCTAATGAAAAGTTCTCTCAAATCAACCCAATGTCATCATGAGATAGCTAACAATTTGGCAGTTGAAAGCAAATAACCTCCGTTAAATACATCCAGCCTTACTAATGAGGCCAACAGAAGACATCAAAACCAGAATGAGCTTTCACTAGCCTTTTTTGAAATTCTTGAGGTAAATTAATAGACAATTCGAAAGGGGAAAATTGTGGTGACTGCGGAAATCTTGCACAACCTATCCTTGAAACAAGAACACTTATTTCAAAATAACACTTATGACAAAAGTGTTTTTGCTGAGCATCTTTAAACAACTAGCAATTGTTTGAATTCCTGCTGCATATCCTATATCCCTTTTAGTTAAAAGTAAAGACCATTTATCAAAATAACTTGCAAAAAGTTAGCTAAAAGGCTTGTTTTTTGATTGTTATAATTTGTTTTTTTTTGTTTTGGTGTTTTTTTTATATAAAAAAGACATGCATTGCTGTTGTTATTGCTTCATGGTCTCAATAGTCTCTTCCAGCTCTAATTCTGATTAATTGTTTTTTCTAACTCAATGCTTAATGGTTTTGTATAACAGTCTAGAAAACAATATTATTCCATAAAATCACAAGAAACACCTCTTATCAGTGTTTCTCAACCTTGAGAAATTTAAGATGAGTTCAAGTCAACTTTATTTATCTACTGTATAGTTCTTTATGAATCAAGACAACTGGACAATTTTCAAGAAGTTTTATATAACTTTTATTGGAGCCACACTAATCTGCCCCCAGTTGTATGGATATAAATAGGGATAAAGTTCTTTGCTAAAATGCAGGATTCTGTATTATCCTTAGGTTTTTACATTTCTTGAAGAAATCACAGAGATCTGGAACTGCTTTTGAACCGGTAAAAGATCTGGAGGTAATCATAATGAGAAGGTGGTACATAATAGGTTACTCCTATTATATAGTGACACAGTGATTGGCATTAGAAAGGGCATGCTGTCAACTGGTATTTATTCTGCATGCTAAATTCTTCCAAGTATAGTTTTAATACATACATGTGTATTTAGGAGAGCTGTTGACTGAATTCTGACAAAGTCCTGATAGATCTCCATCCTTGGTGGCCCTTGCTTGAATGTTAGGATAGCCAACTGATTGGGGAGATCTGCTTTCTGGTGCTCAGTTCTGAGGAAAAAAAACAAAAGGAAGAAAGGAAATATCTGAATTTGGATTTTCAAAGGAAGTGAATGAACAATACCTTTGTAGAGCAGAAAATGTTAATGACAGAACTATTTGAATTATTTCAAAACATATGGGGAAAGCAGTTGCAGATCCTTAAGAAATACAAAAATGTCACTGTATTTTATGGGCACATATTTAGAGATAGTAGATTTTTAGAGAAAGTAGATTTTTCCCCCCATTCAAAAGTGAATTTCTATATGTTAAAACCTTTTGTGCCACCTCCCATGCTACTTGGAAGATCCATGCTACTTGGATTAAGCTATCATAAAGAGAATAAAAATTCCAGTTAAAGGATCTCTACACCAAAATGTGAAAAGTCTCTGTGATATTGCTTTATTCCCAAAATGTCCATGTCCTTGATTATGACAAAATTAGAGAATTTTAGAATAATACCACAGAGTTAGCTTTGCTTTTTAAAAGATTTTGATAACACTTGTATTTCCTTTCCTGTTGGGAGTCAAGGCCAAATGTCACAGGAAAGCCCTTGATGAATTAAAATGTGAAAAATAATAATGATAATGTGCATTTCAAGAAATAATTACCAAAATTTACAGGAAATAAGAGACAGGAACCTAAGAAATGCAGTATCAGAAAGCTGAAGAATTAATGGTCATAAGATTGTAGAAAGGTACTGTAATACGTGGTGGCTCAGTGGGTTAGGATGCTGAGCTTGTCGATCAGAAGGTCGGCAGTTTGGCGGGTCGAATCCCGAGTGCCACATAACAGAGTGAGCTCCTGTTACTCGACCCAGCTTCTGCCAACCTAGCAGTTCGAAAACACGTAAAAATGCAAGTAGAAAAATAGGGACCACTATGCCTTTGGCGTCTAGTCATGCCGGCCACATGACCATGGAGATGTCCTCGGACAAGCGCTGGCTCTTCGGCTTTGAAATGGAGATGAGCACCAGCCCCTAGAGTCGGAAACGACTAGCACTCATGTGCGGGGGAACCTTTACCTTTACCTTTACCTTACTGTAATAGCAATAGCACTTAGACTCATATATCACTTCATAGTGCTTTTACAGCCCTCTCTAAGAAGTTTACAGAGTTAGCATATTGCCCCCAACAATCTAGGTCCTCATTTTACCAATCTCAGAAGGACGGAAACTGAGTCAACCTTGAGTCAGTCAGGATTGAACTCCAGGCTTTGGGCAGAATTAGTCTACAATACTGCATTCTAACCACTGCACCTCCTTGGCTCCATGTTATAAGAATATTTTAACCCAGAAGTCCCCAATCTTTTGAGCACCAGGGACCGGTTCTGTGGAGAGAGGTTTTCTGCAGACTGGAGGGGGCATGGTTTCATGTACTGCCTGCATCCCATGAATGGGGCTTTGCTTGTTTGTGTGGACTGGTTTCTGGCATGCCATGGCTTGGTGCTGGTCCATGGACTGGGGATTGGGGACCCCTGTTTTAACCTAACCCTGTGCAATGTGCAGGAAAACCAATCAATTAAACTATTCACAAGATGTGGCCATCTTTTTAACAGCCTTCAGAAATGGAGGATTCAGAGTTTCCATAGGGAGACTGTTTCACTGTTACACATATCTTAACTTTTTCCTTATATTTAAGTGACATCTATGGAGCAGCAATTTATTCATTGTTCATTGTTACTGTAGTCAGGGAAAAATATTGACAATCTTCCCTGTAGCCTCCCTTTATGTACCTGCACACAGCTGTCTCCTCAGGATTCTTTCTTCTGGCATGATATTCTCAGATCCTAGCTAAAATATGGCTTAAATGAAGTTTCTGAAGTCATAAATTCTGAAACTAAGCCCATCCTCAATCAACCTAATTAGAAACCTAGTATTGTTCTGCCAAAAAAAACTCCACCCACAAATAAGTTCCATGTTTGATATAACGATTGGGGAGGGGTTGGCTGACAATACAATAGGACAAATTTGCTGAATCTGATGCTTTTACAATGACTGGAAATGATAGGAGTTTACATTTCAAAGCATTTGGAGAACATCAGGTTAAAACATGCTTATGTAAAGAAACAAATGTCCAAACAATTTAAAGAAAAAGCCTAAATGAGGTGGAAGAAACAGATAGATAGATAGATAGATAGATAGATAGATAGATAGATAGATAGA
>JAKJMR010018199.1:1626759-1647410 GCA_024449315.1 Daboia siamensis | reverse complement strand
AGATAGATAGATAGATAGATAGATAGATAGATAGATAGATAGATAGATAGATAGATAGATAGATAGATAGATAGATAGATAGACAGACAGACAGACAGACAGACAGACTGACAGACATTGTAGATCCAGTGAGTCTATGCTTAAAGGGAGAATTCTACAAAATAGCAGTTGATCTTCCTGTCTAAATCTTCATCATTCTCAGTTATGTAAGCATTTACTTTAGCTATAACCACATGTAACCAAAAAGAAAAAGAAAAAAAGAAAAATCCATTAAAATGCCAAACTCCATCACAAGGGACAGAGGCATTGGGTTATATTCTAACAACTCTGAAACAGAAGAAAGTGTTGCAAAGCACTCTGGACTTCTATTACAAACCAAAAGGAAGCAAAAATAATACTCATGTAACAACAGTTTACATAATCTATTAAGTGCTTAAATAATAATATAGAGGGGGAGTATGAATGCTTAATCCCATGAGTATCTGCAAAAAAAGATTATGGAGAATACACACCTTTGCTTTGTTCTCTTCATTAGATAATACTTATCTCATATCTGTTTGTTTACAGCAGTGTGCATGCACAAAATTGAGTTGAATAAGATTGACTCCAAGTACATCTAAATAGGATTGCAGTCATAATATAAGTAGAAAATAATTAAGTACTCACTACCAATAGGATTTGTTGAATTTTTCCAGCAGGGAGGGACCTTTTTGAAGGGACAGATCTTCTATCTGCAGACCAACCAGGGACTGTGTTAATTCTGTGCCAGTCATTGCTGATCTGAAAAGCAAGTTGGGATATCAGCATCTATGTAAACAACATTGTCCAAAACAACTATAGTTCAAAAGTCTCCTCCAACTGATGTTTTTATTTTTCTTTGTGAAGCATATCATAGAGAAACTATAGCCCAAGAAGTACCTGTTCTAATAATGATGATGATGATGATGATGATGATGATGATGATGATGATGATGATGGGAGGTACCTTGGAGGTACCTAGTCCAACCCCCTGCTCAGGGAGGAAACCCTGGCCTATACCATTTCAGACAAATGGCTGTCCAGTTTCTTCTTAAAAACTTCCAGTGTTGAAGCATTGACAGCTTCTGGAGGCAGACTGTTCCACTGATTAATTTCCCATAGACTGCAGTTAAAACATGGCATAATACTGTATTAATAATAAATATGAATATATTGTCAGTGGTTCTCAGTGTTTGGTATCCTGTTCCTGCAACTATATATCAAAGAGACTGAGTCCCACCATGACAGAAGCAAAAAAGCTCACTTTTCCTTTATATGTTTACAGGTATTCTGCTTTATACTCATCATTTAGAATAAGTTTCAAAACCTTAAAGTTTCAGTGATAATTCCTCTGTTCCCAATCTCATTCTGACAATGCTTTAATGAAGTGAGGTTTCTGCAGGCATTACATATTCAGCATGACAGTCTGCAGAACTCCTGCAGAGAGTTGCCTGACCACATGTTGATTGCAGGAAACCAGCATCATTTGAGGAATGTCAGCAGGAGGCACTATTTAATTGGAGGGCTCATAGGGTGAATATTCTGAGTACAACAATGCTACATCATGGCTGGAGTGGCTGCATTGCAAAACACCAAATAGCTTAGCAACTTTGGAAAACTTTACATTGAATTCTGATCAGTACAGAATCTGCTTCACTTCAGAAAGTTACCTGATTCAAAATTTATTACATTTATTTATTTATTTTATTGTATTACATTTATATACTGCCCTTTCCCGAAGGGAATCACTGAGCCAAATCTAACACAGAGAGCTATTCTTAATTACTCTATGCCTTTTTCAAAAGAAAGTCATAACTGAGCAGCAAGATAAGAAAGTTAAAAAATCCACAACACACTTTGGAATCATCATTCACATGCTGAATTATCAAAAGTGAGAAAAATCATGGGCCCATCATATTTGCCAAACAGTCATCCATTCCTATTCCTATGTCCTTCAACTGTATGTTCTCTCCAGTCTACAAGAAATGTGGTTGGGCTGGAAAGATAGAGATGCTGTTCCTGCTTCAGCAGCTTGATTGGTTTCTATATTTGCTGGCAGAAAGTGAAGCCATATTCAATATAACATAAAGTGGAACCCACTTTTGTTCCAGTGAGAATATAAACAGGGGAATTTTTCAGTTTAGCTGAGGGGCACTATATAAAAAACTTGACTAATAGCAATAGCTGTAGCACTTAGACTTATATGTCGCTTCACAGTGCTTTACAGCCCTCCTCTAAAAGTGTTTACAGAGTCGGCATATTGCCCCAAACAATCTGGATCCTCATTCTACCGACCTTGGAAGGATGGAAGGCTGAGTCAACCTTGAGCCGGTGAGAATTGAACTACCAAACTGCCGGCAGCTGGCAGTCAGCAGAAGTAGCCTGCAATACTGCATTCTAACCACTGTGCCACCATGGCTAAGGACTTAACTCTAATTCTGATGATAATATTTCTTAAAGAGTACTTGCTTTTAGAACTGAGTATGGCTAGGAAATGAAATTGGGGTGAGTGGCAGTCTGTGTGAAACAGTCCAAACTTCCAGCAGCCACCCTCAAAAAGAAAACTAGAGGAAACCTACATGTAGTCTAGGGAGCTTCCAATATACAATATGTTCTTTTTAATAATAAAATACACTGAATAAATATCCAAAGATTAGCCTTCCATCAACCTCATTAACAGGAAGTACTTCCTACTACTGGTAGCTTCAATTTAGGATTTTGCCTACATTATCCCTCAGCCCAAACCCTCAGCTCATGTTCCATCATTATCATGGAAAAGTATCCTTGGGACTGTATTTGAATGTAGCTGTTATGGCCTGGACAGTTACTGGTTTCTTTGTTTATTATACTTGGGGGATAGCTGTTGCACAAATTGGGGGTAATAGGGACAAACACAATTCTTACCTCTTGTATGTGGAGAACATTTAACATCTGCAATCTGGCAAGCAGGTCAGATCTACTAGGAAGAACAGTCTGGTTAGGTTTCTGGGCTTAAGCCCTGTAGGGCTTTAAAAGTCAAAGCTAGCACTTTAAACTGTATCTAGAAATGTACTGGATACTAATGCAGTATCAGAAATATAGATGCCACATAGCTGTAGCCGCTATTTTCTGCCAACATGAGAGCAGATTTTATACCAATCACTGTTTCTGAGAAGTCTTCAAAGGCAACTCCATGTCAAGCACATTGCACAAGCCTGGACTAGTTGTGATGACAACATATGTTATTGCTGCCAGGGCTTTCCTCTCAAGAATGAAATTGATCAAAGTCAGTGGATACCACCTGCAACTCCAGCAACAGCTGTGAGTCCAGGAGGACACTCAGGTTGCATATCTGTTCCTTTTGAGGAGTGTTAGTCCATCTAGATCACAGGTGTCAAACTCACCATGTCATGTGACATGTCACGACATATCGTGACTCTCTTTGCATTGCCGTCAATGTGGTGGGTGCGGCTTTGGTATAATGAAACCAGCCTGCGGGCCAGCAGTTTGACACTATTTCTGCCTTGTTAGTGCTTAACCTTATCCTATTTTGCTCCACACAGGCCCCAGTAGCCTTCAAGCCTTCCATAGCAGTTCTGATTAAACCTTGAATGGTGATGTACAACTGTAAGACAAGGATGGATATTTCTGTGGCCGTATTAGAATGTCTACCAGGCTAGCCTCTCTTTCTTCACAATCACGACTAATATTAGCTACTTAGGAAGAAGTGGAACCATTGTAAAACAATGCTTCCATTCGTAATCCTTCAGCAGCTGCTATGTTTAGCCAGTGGAGAGCAACTTACGTCCACCTCTTTCTACTTTAGCAGGGCAGCACTGTTCAAAAGAACTGGGTTGTTATTGTGTAAATGTCCCTTTTGCTATGATTGTGTTGAGTATGTGCATTCCTCTTAATCAGCAAAAAAGTACAATGGTGGCTGGTGAACTCTTTTTCCAGGAATTTATTCTGTTCATGCATAAAACCCATTCATTTTATATGATGAGGCAAGATAAGAAAGCATTTTTATGGGAAGACAAGTAATATTTTGCTAGACACGTCAAAGTGGAGAGTGTTTTGAAAGTCTTAGAAGTGTTATGGAGATAAGAGAAGATTCATAATTTTCAAAACTTTAAAGCTTTGGGCATGAGAAATTTGTGTTGTGTTATGTAGAAAACATTATAACAAAGTCCAAGTTTGATGTTTTCCATTAGCAGGGGGAAGGAACAGAAAAAGCTGATAGATGCCAGATGGCATAGAGAGATTTAAAATGGTCAAACACATTTATAGGTTTTCTAAATTTATAGCAGACGATATGTGATCTGCAGATAAGTGAAACCTTCAGTAACAGTACCTGCGCTGTTTTACGAAATATGGATGACTGGAGAAAATTAAATATTACTTATGAGCCATCTCAACATGGATTTGATTCTGCGGTGTAGAATGTAATATATGTATATGCATATATGTTTACATAAGTTTGTAAATGTGAATGTATGTATATGGCTATATGTGTGTTTCTTTAAGATATTTCTCAAAAGCTGATATTCTTTTTTTATTAATTTTTTTTAGCACAGCTATGCTGAGACAGAGGATACTGATCTAAGACCCTTGATTCTGTGATGTAGAATAGAATAGAATAGAATAGAATAGAATAGAATAGAGCTGGAAGGGACCTTGGAGGTCTTCTAGACCAGCCCTCTGCTTAAGCAGGAAGCCCTATGCAATTTCAGACAAGTGACTTGTCTAATTTCTTCTTAAAAACGTCCAGTGATGGAGCACCCACAATTTCTGAAGGCAAGTTGTTCCACTGGTTAATTGTCCTCACTGTTAGGAACTTTCCCCATTTCCAGGTTGCTTCTCTCTTTGGTCAGTTTCCAACAATTGTTTCTTGTCCTGCCCTCTGGTGCTTTGGAGAATAATTTGATGCCGTCTTCTTTGTGGCAGTCCCTCAAATACTGAACTACTGCTATCATGTCACCCATTTCTTCTTTTCTTTAGACTAGCCAAACCCAAGTCCTGGAGTCATTCTTCATATGTTTTAGTCTTTGATCATTTTAGTTGCTCTTCTCTGAACATTTTCCAAAGTCTCAACATCTTTTTTGTAGCAGGGTGACCAAAATTGGTTGCAGTATTCCAGGTGTGGTCTTACTAGAGTTTTATAAAGCAGTACTAACACTTCGCTTGATCTTGATTCTATGCCTCTGTTTATATAGCCCAGAATTGTATTAGCTTTTTTGGCTGCTGTCCACACTGCTGGCTCATAGTCACCTGATTGGACTCCAAGGTCCCTCTCACAGTTACTGTTTTTGAGCCAGGTCTCACTTAATCTGTAGTTATACCTTTGATTTTTTTTCTGCCTAACTGTAAAACTTCGCTTTATTTCTAGTTCCCTCCTCCACCTTTTGGATGACAAATTTGTGAGATAGGATAGGATAGGATAGAATAGGATAGGACAGCACAGCACACCACAGGACAGCTCAGCACAGGACAGGATACAGCTGGAAGGGACCTTGGAAGTCTTCTAGTCCAGCCTCCTGCTCGAACAAGAGAACCTATACCAGGTTGAGGTTGGTTAGGAATCTGTTTGATCTCTCACTGGCTGCAGAGTTGGTCTCCCAGTTGATATCTAGATAGTTGAAGTCTCCCATCACTACTGAGGTATGCTTCCTACATACATTTGTTAACTGGGTGGCAAAGAGTTTATCTATTTCTTCTGATTGGTTGGGTGGCCTCAGTGGTGGGATTCAGCCAGTTCGCACCACTTCAGCAAAACCAGTAGCTAATTTTTTGTTGCCCAGGCCCAGAATGGACTTCCGGAAGTGGCATCCACACAGAGAACTGGTTGTTCACATATTTGAATCCCACCATTGGGTGGCCTGTAAAATATACCTATGGCAATGTCACTTTCCCCCCCTTTTTATTGACCCATATACATTCTGGAGGGATTTTATCTTTGATCATGTGCATTTTTGTAGATATGTAGTGTTCTCTTACATGTAGTGCAGCTCCTCCTCTTTTTGTAGATTTGTTTCCTTTGAACAATTTGGATCCATCCATCAGTCCATTCCCATCTTGGGTTTCGTCCCACCAGGTTTCTGTAATTCCAATACATCATACCCTCCCTCATGTACTATTGCTTCTGTTTGTTTTCCAAGTTTTGAGCATTTGTATATAAGCATTTAAGACTTTTATGCCTGTCTGTGGGTATGTTTCCTGCATCTCCTAATTGTTGTTTGAGTTTTCCTTTTTTCTCATCACTCCCTACCGCATTGTTTGATTTGTTTTCTTTGGGTTTATGATCGGTTTTGGGTTCTAGAGATTCTAAAGGTTTGTCACCCTTCCCCTTCAATTTTAGTTTAAAGCCCTTTTAATGAGTTGGGCCAGTCTTTTTCTGAGTACACTTTCCCCTGTTTTTGTGAGGTGTGGCCCATCCCTTGCCAAAAGTCCCTCGCCTAGGAAATGCAGTCCATGGTTCAGGAAACCAATGTTTTCTTGGCAACACCAACACTTTAGCTAGTGGTTTATTTCTAGAATTCTTTTTGTATGTAATGTAATATATGTATATTTATTATTTATTTATTTATTTATTTCGATTTATATATGCATATATGTTTATGTTTACTACGGTATGTATATATGTATGTATATGTCTATATATGTACGCATATGTCTATATATGTATATGCATGTATGTGTATGTATATGGCTATATGTGTGTTTCCTTAAAAGCTTCTCAAAAGCTGATATTCATTTTTTATTAATTTGCTGAGATAGAGGATACTCATCTAAGACCCTTTCAAACTTAACCTTTTATATGGACGAAAAGGTTATCTAATTGAAAAGGTGTAGAATAGATGGTCCCTGGCTCAAAAGCAGTAACTGTGGTACAAACTTGGTTTCAGTACGGGCAATTACAGGCTAGGTGGAAAGAGGACCAGAAAACTGGTTTTTTGATGACTGATGAAAACTTGGTAAAACAAATTAGAGATCAAGGTCAAGCACATATAAAAAGGATATATCTTGCATTGATAGAAATTGATTCAGAGATGGAACTTGTTAAAGATTGTATGATAAAGTGGGCTCAGAATTTTCAAGAAGTTATTACAATGGATACTTGGGAAAAGATTTGGGTTAGAAATGTAAAATTTACACAGGCCCAAAATTTAAGAGAGAACTTTTACAAAATGTTTTATAGGTGGCATTTGGATCCTAAAAAATTAGCAAGTATGTATCCGAATTGCCAGCCCAAATGTTGGAGGTGTGGTTGTGAGGACGCAACATATTTTTATATATGGTAGACTTGTAAAAAGGTTAAAGTTTTTTGGATAAAAATTTGGTGGAATATGCAAAAAATATTCAAGAAAAGGATAAAGTTTTCTCCGCAATTGTTTTTATTGGGTATTATCACAGATACCACTGTTGTAGATATTAAATTGATGTTGAATTTAATTACAGCAGCGAGACTTTTAATAGCGCAATATTGGAAGAAGGAAGAACTGCCTACTATAGAAGAATGGACTTTAAAAGTTTCTAACTTGGCGGAGATGGCAAAGATTTCAGCATATTTGAAAAATCAATCGCAACAGAGATACACTGTGGAGTGGAAGAGATGGATAGATTATATTCAGAATAAATATGGGACTAAAAAGTTTCACTTAGCATTTGAATAAGTAGCAGATTTATGTGATGTATAATTAGCTTGTAGTTATTTTATTAAGAGTTTAAGTGCAATAGAATTTAATATCTTATTGTTGTTTGCATATTTTAGATTATGTTTGTTTGTATTTTTATACCCTGTATTTAGCTCTGGGAAGTCGGGGAGGGGGGAGGGGAGTGGAGGGTTAGGGAGGTTTGGGGAGAGAGGAGGGGGAGGGGAGGGGTTTTGTATTCAAAAATGTATTGTAAAACTTTTCAATAAAAAAAAATTATGGGATGCAATTATTAGGTCAAGAGTATTTTAATTTGGATTTCATGATTTTAAAATCTATTACTCCATATAAAATTATTAGCAGCTTTTATTATAGAAAACTATAACTTTTTTCTACTTCTATTTTTACATAAACCTTGATCTCTTACTCTTATGTAAAGTGTGGTGGGGCATTTCCTAGTTCAGGAATTGTATGTAATGTCCGGACTGCTCCCCATTAGAAGGCTTCAAATAGGTTCTAATTCATCCCCTGTCTCCGCGTTGCTGAAATGAGGACTTTCTTCCACAGGCACCGACATGTCTGGAGTCTTATGCAGGAAAACTTTTCATTCAGAGGCGTTCAAAAGGTGTTCAGAAATGCTGAATGGGTAAATGTCTGCAATAGAATTAGTATATTTATGGGATGTCAACAGAAGTAGGGTTTATCTGGAGCATGAGCACTTAAGCTTTTTCAATTCTTAAATATGGATTATCCTAGAAGGTAATTTTATTATGGCTTATGAGGTTATAAACACTAGAAAGGCATGATGCAGATTTATACAAATAAAATATACTTGAAATGAAAAAAAATGTGTTGGCTCCAGATTTGTTCAGCTTTTCTTATTAATTTTTGATTTTCATGTCTTCATGTCATGTATATAAATATTTGTGTACATTTCTCCTCTAGCATTTGTAATTTTGAGTAACGTCTTGTCAGAAAAAGAAATACATAACATGTTGCTTTAGAATCAAGCGTCCTTCCCCAGGTTGCCTTTGATCTTCCACAATTCAAGGGCAGAACCCAGCACTAAAATGTTGCCCATTTTTGAAGGACATAAAATCATCTCTTCAAGACGAATTGTTCTAGGCTCAAGCTGTTGACTTCCTTCAGGGGATCATGAGAAATGCAAAGTGTTACTTTCTTCTTCCAGGAATTCATCAGCTTCTTCTTAGTAAATGTTCTTGTCCCCTCTCCCACTCCCAAAAAAAGCTGTTAATTTGTCAAACTGTAAAACATTTTCTTTAAAAGTTGGACTCCTTAAGAATTTGGCACCATAAAAAAGTTGTCTTAGATGATACTATGCACCATTTAAAAATACATTTTAGTTACAGATGTTGTTTAGTTTTCTATGATGAACATTAATTTAAAAAAGACACAGAGAGAAGAGCTTTCAATAGAAGGCTCACTGAAAGTTTTCCATGTTTCATTTCTGCCACCTAGTGGGCACTAATAACCAATTTTAAAAAATTAGGATTAACAAAGAATATATCAAAGCTGCAGAACCCTGAAATGTTAGGAAAAAATAGTACTTTTCTCTATATCTTCAGTTACTTTATGTAACTGATTTTTATGTTTGCTAACTGATGTATTTACATCTGAAGGAGCCAGGAGACCATGCAATAAAAAAACCACCTCCCTTTTTATAGTCCCTTAATTTGGGGTAGAGTGGGGGCAACTGGATGGAGCTGAATGTTTACTGGCCGGATGCCCTTCCTGATGCCACACAGAATTCCCAGCAGATATTTTTTCTTTGCATCCTAAGATAGAAACATATGCCACTACCTAGGACTGAACTCTCAACCTTTGGAGTGGGAGGCCAGCATTTTCAATACAGTACTAGGCCACCACACCACTCATAGGTCAGCTTTACATCCTCTATAATACATTGGCTTTAGCCAATTCATTCTAGTGAAGTCAGAACCATAGGTTTGTGATTTTCTGTTGGCTTGGGAGAAAAATATATTACTGCCTTCACATATCATAATAAAAAAATATTTGGTTAACCAACAGGAATTAGTTCTGCTTCTTGTCATTTATAGTAGAGAAAATCATTCCATTTTCTTATCAATTATTCACAAATTTTAAGTTTTCTCAGGATGGTAATTCATAACTAATTGAACAATGGTTTATTGAATTAATTCTATTAACTGGATTTTCAAAAATAGATTAATCATAACAGATTAAAATTACACAAATATTGGTTCTGTTACACTACTGTGATGCCCAGTATGTTGTATTCAAGATGTTTGTCCTTCTTAATTTGGAAATCCCATAATGTGTTAGTTCTCAGCCTGGAGTACTTTTGTCAACATTATGATCATATATGAACTTTGGGGCATCAAATCTATTCTTTCTGCATAAATTCCAATTTATCATTTTGGCATATAACATAATAACAGAGTTGAAAGGGACCTTGGAGGTCTTCCAATCCAACCTCTCCACAAGTAGGAAACCCTGTATCATTCCAGACAAATGGTTCTCCAATCTCTTTTTAAAAATGTCCAGTGAGGGGGAGTACCCACAACTTCTGAAGGCAAGATTAATTCTTCTTACTATCAGGAAATCCCCTCATTTCCATATTGGTTGTCTCCTTGATAAGTTTCCATCCATTGCTTCTTGTCTTGCCTTCTGGTGCTTTGGAGAATAGGTTGACCCACTCTTTTTGTGGCATACAATGCAATCATATTACATTTTTAATCTGGGCAACTTTGCTATAGCCGGTGATTGAACAGAATCATCTTTCTCTGCATAATCTACATTTGTAGTTGTTTCCTTTTTTATTTTTTGTTTTTCTAGCATTTGTTGTTAGGGCTTGTTCTCTTTCTACCTTCTTGATGGATCCATTCAGAAACCATTGCCAGGTTTTGTTACTATTCACCTTGCCTTCAATTTCTTTCAGGTATTCAGCATGCAGAAATATATATTATTATCTAAAGTATCTAATTCTACTGTGTCCAGTCAATGAAATAACTCTGTGCAGTAGTGTGTTATAGAGACAGCCCAGATATTAATGGGTTTGATTATATTACACTATGCAGCTTTAGTTTTAAAACTTTTCTATTTTATTTATTATGTTACATTTTTTGGTTTTATTTTTCACTTGGACACTCAAAGTATCATTTTCTTCTCTAAATTGCTAGAATGTAATTTGTAATAACCTAAAATTAGGTTATTCCCCTTTTGCTCTTTTCGGCAATAGAAAGGTAGGATCTACCTGGGCTGTTAATTTCCTAGAGGCTTGCAATACTATGCCCAAGTATTTAAAACATTTGACCTGTTCTAATTCATAGGAATCAATTGTCCACCTCTGTATTTGTCTTTTGGTAGAAAAAAAATAAGAGCAATGATGCTAAAATATATCTTTACTGTTTAAATAAATTCAGAAAGATCTACTCCCAGTCTTACTCTAAGACTATTTTTATCATATAGTTTATGAATTAGGAACAAGAGTCTTTTGTCTATGGAGGATCTGCTCTGAATGTCTCAGAGTCTTACCCTTGAGATATTGTCAAAAGCTCCCTTGAAATAAATAAAGGCCACATATAGATTCAAGTCAGAGTGGTTTGTATATCTGTCTGCCAAATGTTAAAGCAGTAGGCAATGGTTGATAGAAGATCATCCTGGCTGAAACCCTGCTTGCTCAGGCTTGAGACCAATGACAACATGTTTTGAAATATATATGGGGAGGCCACACTAGGCAAGATGACAGGTGAAGCATAACATACAAGACTCACCTCTTTAGTATGTGCATGCAACACTGATGTACATACAAAGGGGGGCAGAGCTGGCATTATGACGTCACATGCACCATCTTGCTTGTTTTGACCCTTCCCCACAAATATCACTGAGGTAAAAGGATTACAAAATAAAATGATACTTCAAGGCTTTGCCATGTTCTACCATCAGTCACTCTGGTCGTACTTTGGAAATTGCCTAGAGATTCCACGATGGGTGCTAATAGACTAACAGTAGTTTGCATCCTGTAGTTACTTGCAGTTTAGGCCCATCATCCTTACTTATACAGATGTAAATTTCTCGTTTTAACTATATATACTGTCCAAAGGGATTTCGGGAAGGTGAGGAGGCCAACTGACATCTCATATAATTCACAGCTCTGCAATATAACATACTTAATAATGTACTATTTAATAAACATTTTAATACATGTAACCTGAATACAAACTTTTGTTGGGTTAAAGATAATCAAGGGTCTTCAATTTTACACTGGATTGTCAAAATATTCCTGTCCAATGTTATATTCTAAGAGTATTTGTTTTGACAATGAAGATTGTTGGCAACTTTATTCTCTAAAACCGTAGTGAAATTCTGGGCTTTAAAACACATGTAGATTGAAATACTATTTTTTTTTTTATGTTGAACATTCTGGACATATGCAACAATGCATTGGCATTTTCCCCATTCCATGTAATTACTTTTCCAAACCATCCTGTTGAACTGGATGTCATCACTGTCAGAATTAAAAACCTATTTTTTAAACATACCGAAGAAGCATACATTTTGTAAGATATGGTCAGAACTTCACATGTGCATAGACAGAACAGCTAGAGGAAAATTTTGTGTTGATTTATTTCTTCCATATTCGCTACCACCCTATCCCATAACACACAGAATTTCAGGAACCAATATATGTCTATTGGAGGGGGGGAGAGAGATGATAGATGGATGGATGGATGGATGGAGGAATAGATACCGTGTTTCCTGAAAATAAGACCTATCCCGAAAATAAGCCCTAGCTTGATTTTGGGGGTGGGCCTAATGCAGCAGCTTCCAACCTTTTCTATACCCTGCACCCCTAAAATGCTTTTGGTATATTCTCACGCCCCTTACAAAAGTTCAAAATAATGAATTATGCAAATACACTATAATTTTGAAACTTCTAAAACTAAGTTTTCGCACTCCCTGGAATATTGTCTCATACCTCCGGTTGGGAACCCCTGGCCTAATATAAGCCAGATGATATAAAATTTGTCACTATTGTTGTTATTATAATGGGGTAAATCAATTCAAGTCTATTTTTATTGCAACAAAAATAATTGCATCTGATGAAGTAGATCTTTGTTTTCAAATATGCCATCATAAAATATATTGATGTTAAAAGTGTCCTAGATTTGTTAGAGATCTCAGAATATGTAAATCTCCCTATGAATCCAGTAAGAACTATGGGCATGTAACATGTGGGACTCTGCTATATCTTGATGGCAAGTAAAAACCAACTAAGCAACTAAATTTGGGAACAATCCAACTAACAGTTCTCTTATTCCTCAAATGCATAGAGGTTAAGAGATTTAAGTAAGAATTGAAAGCCCCCATTTTATTACCTTACCTCGGCTCTGAACCAGCTAATTTGCCTTTAAAAATCCATTCGTCCTTCAGCATTGTTTCTTCATCACATCCACAGAGGATAATCACACTGATCTATTTATCTTAGTTTTTCTTTATTTTGTCTCACTTTACCTCAGAGCTTAAGTACATGGGGATTAAATTTTTTTTACCTCAGGAACAACTTAGTGAAACACCTTGGTTGGCGAGATAGCTATGTCTTAGAACAGTGTTTCCCAACCTTGGTCGCTAGAAGATGTGTGGACTTCAACTCCCAGAATTCTGTAGCCAGCAAAGCTGGCTGGGGAATTCTAGCAATTGAAGTCCACACATCTTCAAGTGGCCAAGATTGGGAAACACTGGCCTAGAATCACCCGATCAGATATATAGTTGAGCATAGACCCAATCTCATGCATTAACCACTGGGCCATGGTTTATTGCAGGGAATATAGTGGGATAACTTTATATCTTTAGTCTTTTCTTTACTGGACATTCCATCTTTTTATTTGGAGAGTAGTATGCTACTGAATAATCAGCTGCCAGGGAACAATAATGGAAGAGATATCAGTTTGGAATTCAGCATCTAATTAACCTGGGGTTGGCTACTGCTTGACCACCGAGGTCAACAGAATGTTGAATTGTAGAGACTGATGCTCTGATTTCTTAATCTTGACAACTTTTAAGATATGTGAACTTCAACTCCCAGAATTCCTCAGCCAACCAAGCTGACTGGGGAATTCTGGGAGTTGAAGTCTATCCATTTTAGAGTTGTCAGAGTTGAAAAACATTGCATTGATCTATCAGGGCTCTTCCCCCTTCATGGATTACTGCCTTCTCGTGGCAAAGGGGCTTGCGTAATTCAATGAAGTTATGAGCTATGCTGTACAAGGCAACACAAGACGGAAAGGTCATAGCCGAGAGTTCTGACAAAACATGATCCACTGGAGAAGGAAATGGCAACCCATTCCAGTATCTTTGCCATGAAAACCTTATGGACAGTACCAAAAGGCAAAACGATATGACGCTGGAAGATGAGCCCCTCAGGTTGGAAGGCATCCAATATGCTGCTGAGGAAGAGCAGAGGGCTAGTACTAGTAGTGCCAGAAAGAATGAAGCAACTGGGCCAAAGCCGAAAGGACGCTCAGCTGTGGATGTGTCTGGTGGTGAAAGGAAAGTCCGATGCTGTAAAGATTTTTTCTCCATAGGAATGTAAGATCCATGAATTAAGGCAAGCTGGACCTGGTCAAACAAGAGATGACAAGACTGAACATCGACATTTTAGGTATCAGCGAATTAAAATGGACAGGAATGGGTGAATTTAATTCAGATGACTGTCAGATATACTACTGCGGATGGCGTAGCCTTCATAGTCAATAAAAGAGTAGGAAAAGCAATACTGGGATACAATCCTCAAAATGACAGAATGATCTCAGTTTGAATCCAAGGCAAACCATTCAATATCACAGTAGTCCAAGTCTATGCCCCAACCACCAGTGTTGAAGAGGATGAAATTGACCAGTTCTATGAAGCCCTACAGCACCTTATAGAACTAACACCAAAAAATGGAAGCCAAAAGATAACCGGAATAACAGGCAAGTTTGGCCTTGGAGTACAAAATGAAGCGGGGCACAGGCTGATAGAATTTTGTCAAGAGAATACGATGGTCATAGCAAACACTCTTTTCCAACAACCCAAGAGACAGCTCTACACATGGACATCACCAGACGGTCAACACAGAAATCAGATTGACTATGTGCTCTGCAGCCAAAGATGGAGAAGCTCTATACAGTCAGTAAAAACAAAACCAGGAGCTGACTGTGGCTCAGACCATGAGCTTCTTGTTGCAAAGTTTAGGCTTAAACTGAAGAAAGTAGGGAAAAGCGCTAGGCCAGTCAGGTATGAATTAAATCATATTCCTGTTGAATATGCAGTAGAGGTGACAAATAGATTTAAGGAATTAGATCTGATAGACAGAGTGCCTGAAGAACTATCGACAGAGGTTCGCAAGATTGTATAACAGGTAGCAACCAAAACCATCCCAAAGAAAAAGAAATGCAAGAAAGCAAAATGGCTGTCTGAGGAAGCTTTGCAAATAGCTGAGGAAAGGAGGAAAGCAAAAGGCAAGGGAGAAAAAGAAAGATACACCCAAATGAATGCAGAATTCCAGAGAATAGCTAGAAGACATAAGAATGCCTTCTTAAATGAACAATGCAAAGAAATAGAAGAAAACAATAGACTAGGGAGGACCAGAGATCTTTTCAAGAAAATTGGAGAGATGAAAGGAATGTTTAATGCAAAAATGGGCATGATAAAGGACCAAAATGGCAGGGACCTAACAGAGGCAGAAGAGATTAAGAAGAGGTGGTAAAATTACACAGAAGAACTATACAAGAATGAGCTTAACGTCTCTGATAATCACAATGAGGTGGTCACTGACCTCGAGTCAGACATCCTAGAATGTGAAGTGAAGTGGGCCTTAGAAAATCTGAGCAACAACAAAGCTAGTGGAGGTGACAGTATTCCAGCTGAGCTATTCAAAATCTTAAAAGACGATGCAGTAAAAGTGCTACACTCAATTTGCCAGCAAATTTGGAAAACTCAACAATGGCCACAGGATTGGAAAAGATCAGTTTACATTCCAATTCCAAAGAAAGGCAGTGCCAAAGAATGTTCAAACTATCACACTATTGCACTCATTTCACATGCTAGTAAAGTTATGCTTAAAATCCTATAAGCTAGATTCCAGCAGTATGTGGATCGAGAACTACCAAAAGTACAGGCAGGATTTCGAAGAGGCAGAGGAATGAGAGATCAAATTGGCAACATATGCTGGATCATGGAGAAAGCTAGAGAGTTCCAGAAAAACATCTATTTTTGCCTCATTGACTATGCTAAAGCCTTTGATTGTGTGGATCATAACAAACTCTGGCAAGTCCTTAAAGAGATGGGCGTACCAGACCATCTTATTTGTCTTTTGAGAAACCTATATGTGGGCCAAGAAGCAACAGTGAGAACTGGACACGGAACCACTGATTGGTTCAAAATTGAGAAAGGAGTCCAGCAAGACTGTATACTGTCGCCCTGCCTATTTAACTTATATGCAGAGTACATCATGAGAAAGGCAGGCCTAGATGAATCAAAAGTTGGAATTAAGATTGCCGGAAGAAATATCAACAACCTAAGATATGCAGATGATACCACTCTAATGGCAGAAAGTGAAGAGGAACTAAAGAGCCTCTTGTTGCGGGTGAAGAAGGAGAGTGCAAAACTTGGGTTGAAACTCAACATTAAGAAAACCAAGATCATGGCATCCGGCCCTCTCAATTCCTGGCAAATAGATGGGGAAGAAATGGAGGTAATGACAGATTTTATTTTCCTGGGCTCCAAGTTCACTGCAGATGGGGACTGTAGCCAAGAAATTAAAAGACGTTTGCTACTGGGCAGGAAAGCCATGGCAAATCTAGACAGCACACTAAAAAGCAGAGACATCACCCTGTTAACAAAAGTGTGTATAGTCAAGGCTATGGTCTTCCCAGTTGCAATGTATGGCAGTGAAAGCTGGACCATAAGAAAGGCTGAACGCCAAAGAATTGAGGCCTTTGAACTATGGTGCTGGAGAAGACTCCTGCGAGTCCCTTGGACTGCAAGGCGATCAAACCGGTCAATCCTTGAGGAGATCAACCCTGACTGCTCTTTAGAAGGCCAGATCCTGAAGCTAAAACTCAAATACTTTGGCCACCTAATGAGAAGGAAGGACTCACTGGAGAAGAGCCTAATGCTGGGAAAGATTGAAGGCAATAGAAGAAGGGGATGACAGAGAATGAGGTGGCTGGATGGAGTCACTGAAGCAGTAGGCATGAGCTTAAATGGACTCCAGCAGATGGTAGAGGACAGGAAGGCCTGGAGGAATGTTGTCCATAGGGTCGCGATGGTTTGGATACAACTTCGCAGCTAACAACAACAACAACATCAGGGCTCTTCAAATGCTTCTAGCCATGTGGCTGAGGATATGGACTTTATTTTCTCACTGTTTCAACTGGAAAATATTTGGCCCAAATTGAAAAAAATGTATAAATTAGCATTATCAAAAGAAAACAATCACTCCTACAGTTTGATCTGTGTAGCCCTTAATATCTATTTATTCAAAATAAGCATTAGAAATTCATTTAGAAATATCACACGTCAAACATAGCACATAATATGACAATAGCTATCTTAACCAAGAATATTGTATTGACTTTTTATTTATAATAACAATAATTCAGTGGTGCATGTGCCTGTTCAGAAGCAAACCCCACAAAGTATGTTGGAACTTACTTCCAGGTATATAATATAGGATTATATACCTAAATTAAGTGTCATAGATCCGTAAACATTGGCACATAATATCTGCAGTGTATGCCGTTTCAGCATACACAAACAACAGCACAGCAGAAGGCTGGACAGCTCCAGGCTATAACCGTTTATGCGGGAAAAGCCTGAATGGATCGAGGAGTTGACAGCCCCAGGCATGGTCAGCCCTGGCGGGAAGCCAGGGTTTAAATCCATTGGCCACCTGCACTGACGGGAAGCCCAGGTTTGAATCAATTGGTTGTGATTCACCTGGGCAGGTATAAATAGACGCCAGGAATCCCTGTTTCCCCAGCTTCATTCTGTTCCTGAATAAACACATCGTTACCCAGCTCAAGTGTCCGTCTCTCTGTGAACCAGACGACTTTGCAATATCCCTCCCTCAAAGCCCTGGCATGAACTTCACAGCCCCTAAACAAGGTGTTCTTGAATTTAAAATGTTAGAGAATGGAAAAGATATTAAATGCACGAGGAGTAATCATATTATAGTTAATTAACTAAATAAACTAAAACTTAATTATTTTTTAAAAATAGGCCAGGCTCTGTGACTTCTGTTTTGCATTCCTAGCTTTCCTCTCAAGGGCTAAACATATGCTTCAGTCCCCAATAGTTTATGCAACCCTGGTTCACAAAATAATTTAATTAGAAAACATGTTTGGGAAACATGCATTTATCTGGTAAAAAAAGAACATCTTTCTTCTTTGTTAACTGGTTCCAAAGCCAGAATTTGTGTCACAAGTAAAAATAAAAAGGCATCTGTCTCCCTGACACCAATGAAGCTTGAGGTGTCCTTGCTAAATAAAAGGATTTAGGTACACAGACTATTCATTACCTTGATTAATCTTCTCAGGAAATATTATATTCACAGAAACATTTTCGTCATCATTTGCTTTTAGAAAAAAATCCCTCTCCTTGCGCAGTAAATGGCTGTATCTGGCATTGGCTAGCCATACTTCAAATTTAGAGAAAAATATAATCCCAGTTGTACCCAAAACAACAAGACATGTAAGAAAGCTTAGAACCATGAAGCAGATCACCTGACTCTTAGTGAGCAAGGACTGCCTGTTTTCAATTGTCTCTTTTATGGTCAGTATTTCCTTCTCTTGCTGCTGAGCTGGTTTATGTTGCCCTCTCAAATGCAGGTGGTGATTCTGATTCTGTCTCTGTTTAGCCACCACGTACACACTTGTGTTTCTAGTTGAAAAATTACAGGTGGCCCCAACAAAGTATGGTTTGCAAATACACATGAAGCCTCTGCCATGGTGTCCATGACATATCCCACCATTTTTACAAGGGCTACTATCACAAGCTGGGATGCGATTACTGCACAACACACCCCCATAGCCAATAGGACAAGAGCAATGGAAACTCTTTCCAATATCTGTGCACACGCCTCCATTTTCACATGGGTTTGGTTCACAGTCATCAATATCACGTTCACAAAACTGTCCAGTAAATCCTGGAGAGCACATGCAAGACGCATAAGGTGCAAACCCATCATTGTCCAAACAACTTCCTCCATTTTGACAAGGTGAGCTGCAATTCCAAAGAAGAGGAAATGAAAATACATGAACAAAAGGTGATAGTTTGTAATTCATACCACTAGCAGTTCTCTATCACATTTATCCCCCCCCCTTTTTTTTTTAAACAAAACGCTGGCATGTATAAAATGAAATGTTTTAAGCTGAAGGCAAAAAACCACCGCTGGAGGTGTTTTAGTAAAATATTTCAAACAATCCATTTCAATTGTTAATCTAGGCCCACATAGGCCACTGTTTCATTTTTGTGAAAAGGGGTACACAGCTTGACTGCCTGGGATCATAGGCAGCTCTTTCCAATTTGCTTTGGAAAGGCTTCATCCATATCTTCTTCCTGGTTGGGTGTAGATGAGTAGATATAGCTGTATTGCTTTTATTCTACAGTACTGCAAAATTCATTCATTCTGAGCAGATCTTTTAAAAATACAGTAGTTCTCTTCTTCCTTTTCTCTGCTTTTGTTCCTTTTGAAGAAATTGTATCCTTCAGTCGCTGCATTCCAAGAGAATTATCATACCATATGTCTGCTATGTTTATTAAGTCATTTTTGCTTTTTATACTAAGAGCTCAGAATCATCTTATTTCCCATGGTCTTAATATAACTAATGAAAGTCATAAATTTTCTGAGCCAATATTCTGATTTTTCTTTGTGTGCTTTCAAAAATCTCATTTCAGCAACTTCTACGGTGCACAAATCTTTATGAGTTCTTACTGCATTTCCACCACTCCTTGGTTTGTATCTAAAGTCTTCCTGATCAACATATTTTTATCAGTTCCTGCAAGGTACATCCCATTTTGTGCCAGCACTCTTTCTACAAAGTTCAGACCATGATTCTGGAAACCAAATCTCTTCCATTGAAAGCAAGTCAGATAATAAGTTACTGATAATTGAAGTTAAATACCTCAAAAACCTAGGATATGATCAGTCTAGAGCCAATAGGGCATATTCTTGTGCTATGGCTTTTTTTTGTAATGTTAAAAATGAATTGTGAAGAGTAAATACTAAGAACTGAAAAGTTACTGGTGACCAACAAATATCTGTAATGCTATTAGATGAGAAAATATTTTAAATGTTTCTCTTTACTTTTATGCTTTGTGTCCTCACGCCTTTCATCTATTTCATGTTATAATTTACTATAAAAAAAGTAAAAAGAAAGAAATAGATATTGCAATGGGGGAGGGGGGAATTATATAGTCATGCTTAAAAGTCTAGGGTTTGTATGATAAGTGCTAAGATTCTTGTCCAAAGTTGCTATTATGGAACATAGTTGAGTAGAGACTTTCAGATCAGGTTTAAAAACATCATATAAAAAATGGCAGTTAACAGTTTGAAGTCTATTTTTTTCTGAAACAATGTATACATGTTCTTTATTTATATGGAAAGTTATGACAAATATTGAAAACATAGCTATTGGAATCTTTGTTGGGATTACTTCCCAATTACTTGTTTCAATACATGTAATTCTGCTGGAAAGAAATGAGAACATACAGAATCTACATACAGTCTACACTGTTGTCCTCTTGTCAGCTGTGATGCTACCCACAACTTCCCAATCAAAAGGACACTCTCTGTTGTCTTTTTTTTTTAACTCATGAACTAAGAAATTTAATTTTAACCATATTAATTTGTTTTATTACTAGAGAACAAACACATTTGCAGCAAAACAGTCTCCTTTAATGGCAAAAAGCCAACTCTTCTTCTTCTTCTTCTTCTTCTTCTTCTTCTTCTTCTTCTTCTTC
>JAKJMR010018199.1:1572760-1596008 GCA_024449315.1 Daboia siamensis | reverse complement strand
TTTTGAATTGTCTGAAACAGTTCCTTTAATGGCTTTATCATCTCAAACTGTAGATTTTTATAATACACAGCAGTCAAACCATCAGTGCCTGGTGCTTTACCTACTTTTAACTGTTTAATTGCCAAGTATATTTCTTCCTCAGTTATCAACTGATTCATTTCTTCTTTTTGGTCTTGCGTAAGAACCGGGATGCTAAAATCTTTCAAATATAAATCAATGTCCGTTTCATTAATCTTATCACTAGCATATAATTTAGAAAAAAAATCAACAAAGGTTTCCTTAATAAGATTCTGTTGATACACAATCTTTCCCTTATATTCTATTTTATCTATATTAGAAACCCTTTGCTTCTTTCTTAGCATATAAGCTAACCATCTGCCTGGTTTATTGGCATTGCAAAAAGTATTATGCCTTGCAAACCGTAGATTAGTTGCCACCTGATCAGCCATTAACTTATCAAATTGTCCTCTTAACAGCTTAATAGTCTCTTTAATCTTCACATCCGATGGATTCAAAATTAAAGCCTTTTCTTTTTCCTTAATCTCTGTCTCCAATTCTTTCCTCCTAAATTCCAAGTTGCGTCTATATTTATTATTAAGATATATCAACACACCTCTCATATACGCCTTACTAGCATCCCATACCATTTCCATAGAAGTACCCTTATGCATATTCGTTTCAAAAAAAACCTTCATCTGTTTCTTACACTCTTCCACGTTTTTCTGATTTCTGAACAAATTCTCATTTAAACGCCAGGAACGTCGTTCTCTACTGTCTTTTCCAATCTCTAGCCAAACTGGGCTGTGATCAGACATAGTCTTTGAACAAATCTTTATCCTCTTAGTTCTAAAAAAAAGGTCATTAGACAATAGTATAAAATCAATCCTGGAAAAAGATTGGTGTCTATCAGAAAAGAAAGTATAGTCTCTTTCTTGTAAGTTCCTTTCCCTCCAAACATCACGTAATTCCATATCGTCCATCATTTCAAAAAAAGATTTAGGCAATTTCGCATGACTTGGGGTACTTCTGTAAGATCCACTCTTATCCATTTGTACATTCAAAACACCATTCCAATCTCCCATAAAAATAAAAGATTTGTAATCCAATTGGGTAATCCTGCTGTGTAACAAACTATAAAAGTCAGCTTGCTGTTGATTGGGCGCGTATAATCCAACCAAAAGAGTTCTTTTACCTTCTAGTAACAAGTCCACAATAACATATCTTCCTTGTTGATCAGCTTCAATTAACTCTGCTGTAATTGTATTCTTGACATAAATAACCACTCCATTTTTCTTGTTAACTGCAGAGGCAATAAATTGTGTACCTAGTCTTGAATAGGCCAATATCACTTTTGAATACGGACTACAAGATATTTGTAGCTAGTAGACTGATGAGGGTATTGGTTTTAGCTAGTAGACTGATGAGGGTATTGCAACAGGTAATTCATGGTGATCAAACTGGGTTTATAAGTGGTAGACAAATGAAAAACAATGTGAGACATATAGTTGATTTGTTGGAATTTTTGGAAAGGAATAACCAGATCTCTGCAGCATTGATCTTTTTGGATGCTGAAAAAGCCTTTGATCAATTGGATTGGAAATTTTTGCTGAAAGTATTAGATAAAATGAATTTTGGGGATGAATTTTTACAACCAATCAGGGCATTATATCAAAAGCAAACAGCTCGAATAATAGTTAATAATAGTTTGACTGAAGTGTGTAATATTGAAAAGGGTACGAGGCAGGGTTGCCCGTTATCACCTTTATTATTTGTTTTAACGTTGGAGATATTACTGATTAAAATACAGAATTCGGAAACAATTAAGGGAATTCAAATAAGAGATCAGGATTACAGATTGAGGGCCTTTGCGGATGATCTGGTTATTACGTTGACACACCCAGAAAATTCTGTTATGGAATTGATGGAGTTAATATCGCAATATGGGAAAGTTTCTGGATTTAAGATTAATATACAAAAAAATAAAATGTTATCTAAAAATATGACAGTTTTACAAAAGGTAGCTTTATAAAGCTTAACTGGATTTGAAATCGTTGAAAGGGTTAAATATTTGGGGGTATACTTAACACCCTCAAATGTTAAATTATATAAAAACAATTATGAAAAGTTATGGAACAAAGTGCAAAAAGAATTGGATAGTTGGAAAAAATTGCAATTGTCATTATTGGGAAGAATTGCAGCAGTAAAAATGAATGTATTGTCAAAATTTTTATTTTTGTTTCAAATGATACCCATTCTTAAAAAGGATTCAAATTTGGAGGAATGGCAGAAGGGTATTAATAAATTCGTTTGGGCAGGGAAAAGGCCACGGGTTAAATTTAAAATTATGCAGGATACGCGTGAAAGAGGTGGTCTAAAAATGCCCAATCTTAAATTATATTATGAAGCTGCTGCATTATCAGCTATAAGTGATTGGATTAATTTGACACAGGGGAGATTATTAAATCTTGAAGGGCATGATTTGTTATTTGGTTGGCATGCATATTTATTGTATGATAAGAAGGTAGACAATGTGTTTAAAATGCATATTTTGAGGTATGCTCTGTTGCGAGTTTGGAAAAAGCATAGACAAAAGTTAAATTACAAGATACCTTTATGGGCAATACCCAAGCACGCAATAGAGAACATAAATGTTGGATTTAAACATGATGTGACTACATATAAGGAAATTTTGAGTTTGGAGAGGAATGTATGGTGTTTGAAGTCATATAATCTTTTACGAGAAAAAAAGATTGTACAAACTTGGTTTCAATATGGGCAATTACAAGCCAGGTGGAAAAAGGATCAGAAAATTGGTTTTTTAATGGATGATGAAAACTTGGTAAAGCAAATTAGAAATCAGGGACCAGCACATATCAAACGGATATATCTTGCATTGATAGAGATTGATTCAGAAACAGAAATTGTTAAGGATTGTATGATAAAATGGGCACAGAATATTCACGAAGTTATTACAATGGACACTTGGGAAAAGATCTGGGTTAGAAATGTGAAATTTATGCAAGCCCAAAACTTAAGAGAGAATTTTTATAAAATGTTTTATAGGTGGCATTTAGATCCTAGAAAGTTAGCAAGTATGTATCCGAATTATCAGCCTAAATGTTGGAGATGTGGCGGTGAAGATGCAACGTACTTTCATATATGGTGGACTTGTAAAAAGATTAAAGCATTTTGGATTAAAATTTGGTGGAATATGCAGAAGATATTCAAGAAAAGGATAAAGTTTTGTCCGCAGTTGTTTTTATTGGGCATTATTACTGATACTACCGTGCTGGACATTAATTTGATATTGAACTTAATTACGGCAGCGAGACTTTTAATAGGGCAATATTGGAAGAAGGAAGAACTGCCGACTATAGAGGAATGGACTTTAAAAGTTTCCAACCTGGCGGAAATGGCGAAGATTTCAGCATATTTGAAAGATCATTCGCAACAACGATATATTGTGGAGTGGAAGAAATGGATTGATTACATCCAGAATAAATACCGGACTAAAAAGTTTCATCTAGCATTTGAATAAGTATATTGCTTGTAGTCAACATATAAGAGCTAAAGTGCGAGAGACTTAATAGTTTATTGTTAGTAGTATATGGGAGTTTATGATTGGTTACTTTATTTTTATACCTTGTATCCAGCTCTGGGAAGTCGGGGGGTGGGGTGGGGGGAAGGGAAGGGGAGGGTGAGAGGGTGGGATAGGGTTGGGAAGGGAGGGAAGGGTTGGGGGAAGGGATGTAATAAATAAAATGTATTGAAAAACTTTTTAATTAAAAAAAAAAAAAAGAAGCAACAGTGAGAACTGGACATGGAACCACTGATTGGTTCAAAATTGGGAAAGGAGTCCGGCAAGGCTGTATACTGTCGCCCTGCCTATTTAACCTATATGCAGAGCACATCATGAGAAAGGCTGGGCTAGATGAATCAAAAGCTGGAATTAAGATTGCCGGAAGAAATATCAACAACCTTAGATACGCAGATGATACCACTCTAATGGCAGAAAGTGAAGAAGAACTAAAGAGCCTCTTGTTGCGGGTGAAGAAGGAGAGTGCAAAAGTTGGGTTGAAACTTAACATTAAGAAAACCAAGATCATGGCATCTGGCCCTCTCAATTCCTGGCAAATAGATGGGGAAGAAATGGAGGTAGTGACAGATTTTATTTTCCTGGGCTCCAAGATCACTGCAGATGGGGACTGTAGCCAAGAAATTAAAAGACGCTTGCTCCTGGGGAGGAAAGCCATGGCAAATCTAGACAGCACACTAAAAAGCAGAGACATCACCCTGTCAACAAAAGTACGTATAGTCAAGGCTATGGTCTTCCCAGTTGCAATGTATGGCAGTGAAAGTTGGACCATAAGAAAGGCTGAGCGCCAAAGAATTGAGGCCTTTGAACTATGGTGCTGGAGAAGACTCCTGAGAGTCCCTTGGACTGCAAGACGATCAAACCGGTCAGTCCTAGAGGAGATCAATCCTGACTGCTCTTTAGAAGGCCAGATCCTGAAGCTAAAACTCAAATACTTTGGCCACCTAATAAGAAAGAAGTACTCACTGGAGAAGAGCCTAATGCTGGGAAAGATTGAGGGCAATAGAAGAAGGGGACGACAGAGAATGAGGTGGCTGGATGGAGTCACTGAAGCAGTAGGCGTGAGCTTGGATGGACTCCAGAGGATGGTGGAGGACAGGAAGGCCTGGAGGAATGTTGTCCATAGGGTCGCGATGGGTCGGACACGACTTCGCAGCTAACAACAACAACAAGTTACCATTAGTTTGGCAATGAAATATCTGCAAGAAAATGATCAACCTCAGAGAGCACCAAGGACTCTGCAGTTCAACTTTAAGCTACAAATATTTTCTTCTGTTGGTAACTGGAGTATGTGCCTGAATATAAGGGCAGCAGACTCACTGATCAAGTGATTAGCTAATGGTAGAGTTCCATTCCTCTGCGGAAATGTCAGTTATAGCCTGCACTTTTTGGAGAGATAGGCACTTAGAATTTTGCAGTTAAACTGAATAAACAGGCGGGCAAATAAGCAAAGGGGAATTTTGCAATGGCGTTGAATGCAGGAACAGAACATGGACCTTCCACTTCTAGGATCTAGGCATCCAGGCAAATTAATAACTGAGGGAGGAATATAATCAGTGGTTTTTTTGTAAAAGAAAAAGGTGCCGGAAATCACACATGTCATACAACCCGCCTTGCCTACCCTACAAGGTTCCATCCAAAAAAGGTGCCGGAACTCCGTTCTGAGCACTCTGTGAGAAAAAAAAGCCCTGAATATAATCCTTTACATATACATTTAGATCTAATGAACACCCTCCCCCCAAGTTATTTAACTTTCATGAAGCTAGAAGGCTAGAAAGGGATAGGATGCTTTCCAGTGTACTGCACCAAATATTAAATGTATTACTATTTGCCCAAAGCTATGCTTGGTGTAATATGCTCCTGGCTATCAGGGAACAAAACTATTTCATTGAAATTGGAGGGTGGGAATGGCTAGAGATGCTTAGAGAGTCAGAGAAATATAAAGATGAGACTGTCTAGCATGAGACAGCTTTATCTTACTACCAGGACGATAGCTTACTAGAGACCCTTGTGGAAAGAAGACATCAATTTGAGGATAATGGAGACAGAGCTTAGGGGCAGCCCAATCCTTTGGTGGTAAACACATATTTCATTGTATCAAAAGTGGATGAAGGGTTGGAAGATGGAGAGGTTTTGTTGCGGGTGATTAAGTCATTAGAAATACAAAGAGATCTATGTGGGTATAAATTACATGTGATTTCCTTGCCTGATGGGATATCCTATTCCATCTAGGTGAATCCTATTTATCTAGATATCCTGCTTCATCTAGATAAATAGTGAAGAGTATTTTCAACAACATTAGGAAATCTAATCAGCTGTCATGGAAGCCAACATTTAATTGCTAGAAAGCAGAATAAAGTCTAGAGCTTCCAATGTAATATTCTCTGAGTGAGGGATCAGACAGCAATATTAGGTACAGGAGATTTGTTAGACACTAGAGAAATTTTGGGGAAATGAAAAATGGGCTCTGTTTAAATTGAAGTGAAACCAGGCTATTAGCACATAATATCAAAATGATGGCAGAGCAGCTATTAAACTGATCTAAGGGGGGCAGTCAACAGTTCTGAGCCATAACCACCATAAAATGCTGTAGATTTTTTAGAAAACATTATGAAGGATGGAGCAAACATTGGAAGTGGAAATGAGACTTGGGGGAGGAAAAGGAGAAGGGGAGAGAGAGAGAGATGAAACAGGCTCACATAAAATTTTAAAAAGTCATGGTGTTATCAGTATTTCTAAACAAATGTTAGGAATCTCCAAGTCAAGATGTAGAAACTTGGTTACAACTGAGATCATAAGAGTGGGTACAGCAGAAACCTAAAAAAACACTGAGATGTGGTCATTTCTGAACACACATTCTATAGAAAGAACAGAAAAGGAAACACTGGAGAAGATGTTTCTATCAAAGAAGATATAAAATCTACCATATCAGAAAATACTGGAAAACCAAATGCCTCCATGGATTCATTATGTGACTGTGCCCAATTTTGTGATCTTTTTTTTTTATGGTGGTCACTAAACAAACTCATTTTAGCCAATAGAACTTTTTTTGCCAGAAAGCAGAAGTAAACACCGTTTTCTGGCAAAAAATATTATAAATTGAAATTATGTGACTGCAACACCCTGCAAATGGACCTAAGTGTGGGTCTGTTGTCAAGCACCAAAATGTGATCACATGGCTGTCTGGGGGGGGGGGGGCATGCAGCCATCAGAACTTTGAAACAGGTTGTAAGTAGCTCTGGAAAGATCTGCCATAATTTCAAATGGTTGTTATGCTATTGGTTGTCAGGCAAGGACTACCTGTAATTTGAAATCTGAAAATTACACTTTTCATAAACTTCAATTATCTTGTTTTTTAATTTGCAAACTTATTAATGCCATTTGAATTGCCATTTCCTACTTCATTTTATGGTTTGACACTGGAGATAGGAAACTGTAGGTCTATTGTACCAACAGGAAAATATGGGCCTACTAGTTACAAAAGCTTTCTCCTAGGCAAGTGCCTATGTCACTTACTTGTGATTTTTCAAAGATATAGTTAATGCACATTATAATTATGCCTGTCTTAGTACCATTCAACTTATGCATAAGCATAACATAATTATAGCTTCATTATAGAGTTCTTGCTTGCAGTAGTTTTTCTAGCAGGAAAGCTACTGCACTGTCATTAAACTCTCAGATGGAAATTAGGCTTAGCAAGTCTTTCTTTTTATGTTAATGTGAAAATATTTTTTTAACTGTACATTCACTAACGGTATACACTCCTATCAAGCAATAAGACTTAACTGCCTTGGAGAGGATAAAGATGTCCATACTGAGCTATAATTAATTGATTTTTTCCTTCCAGCTGATCAAGTTAAATCCTCAAAAAAACAGATATTTCTTCAAAGTTTTTCTTTTTCTTTTATTTTTCTAAAGGTAATTTTTCCACAAAAGGAGATTTCCAGAATAACCTGATGGTATGGCCATCAAGTAAAGAAGTATAGAATGTCTAAGAAGAAGATAATACATAATGCACAAATGATTTGTGAAGGACTTTGTGGCTTGTCTTTTCTATCACTCAGCTGTTTATTAGCAATGTACCTATCCTTTGAAGCAAAAATAACACAGAATTTATATAGCTTTTGATTGATCAATTGCTTGTTAGTAACCCAGGATAGAACTAATGCCTACTAAAGTGTTGCCTACCACTAACATTTGTTAGTGAGAATAATGCACACAAATGCATTCTCCTCCTTAATATGTAAATTTGACTTCCTCTTAGACAGAGGCGTGCTAAATTCTTAAAATATATAGGTGTCTTGTTTTAAGGACAATACAATAGTTCACATAGTGTGAATTGGAAGTGATAGCTGGGGATCTCTTGGGCATTTTAAATATGACAGTCCCCATAAGCACTTTAAAAAAAGATAATTAAGAGAAGGAGTTGTATATCCATGTTTCTCTAGCAGATATGGTTTTTAAGAATAAGAGAGCTGAAAGACTAGGCATCTGAACAATGAAAGGTGTTTCTCTGGGATTCTAACACTGTGTAGTGGATTTTCTGATTTGAGGAAAGCCTATGTAATTTGTTAATGAAGTTAATACATGAAAATCATGTATTTTTGGAAATCTTTGAGAAGCTAAAGAATCATTTACTAAAAATGTATACAATACAATTCAAATGAATTCAGGATGGCATGAAATGCATATAAGGACTCCATCTCCTCTTTAATCATTCAATATCCAGGGGAGGAAAAACCCAGTATTTTTAGATGGACAATTCTTTCTGTTTTGGGTTAAAATCTACAACATTTACCAATAAATGTTGCAATATTAATACAGTGCACATGACATTTATCCAGAAAATTTAGACATTAGTCACAGCACATGGGATTATAGCAGATCATTGGGTTGAGACCCTATGTTTATTTTTGAAAAAGCTAATAGTGGGAGCTTTTGTTTTCAATGCCTTGATTCTCTAAGTCAGGGGTGCCAAAGTGCTGGCCCGTGGGCCGGTTGCATCATATGGAGGCCGCGCCTAACCCAGCTCCAGCAATGCAAAAAAAGTCACAATATGTCACGACACGTCACATGACGTAGAAAGTTTGACACCTGTGCTCTAAGTGTAGCAAAGGGCTAAACAACCTGAGTCTGTATAATCTTGAGAATGAAGAGATTTAAAGACTTGATTGTTGCTGCTGAATTCCATTTCCCATTATTAGCCATCAGTAGAGTTCCTTCTGTAAAAAGGGGGATATAGGGATTAATAATTACATATTATATTTATTTAATATGTCCTGCCATCATTTTGGAGGGAAGATGAGGTTCAATATTCAATTCAAAGGCCAAATGTGGTCCTTCACTTGAAAACAGTTGTACATTCCTAGTCCAGACTTTGAACTTTGGAAATCAGGGGTATTGGGAATTTATATCTCAGTTTATTTACTTTGTTTATTTGATGAGTAATCATATGCATCATCCTTGATTGGGACAGTGGAAGGTCCAAAGCAATCACTGGGAAAAAGAAGTCAGGATGAGTTCAATTTTTACTTTATATTAAAAGTGCTGGCGGAAATGGCAGTTTATAAATAGTTCTCGCAGGAGATTCAGTTAAATGTTTTCCATTTTACTTCAGTTTGAATTAGAATGTGCATCACAGTTTGTCCTAATTTTCTTTGATTCAATGAGAAATGAAAGCAGATTCTTTGATGTCTCTACCAAGATACCTTTTGAAATGCTAACTCAAATCACGAGCACAGTACTCCTTTTCATCTTATTGATGTTCTCCTTTTCAACTAGTGACGAAACAGTTCTAAATTAAGAAATATGTGCAAAGAAGAGTGTGGGGAGGGAGAACAGAAGAAAAGAAGTATTCAGAACCTTAAGTGCTTATTATTGAACACTGCTTTCCATGTAACACAAATCTTAGATGTACACTGAGATTTCCTCCCCATATATTTACTTGAATTTAATTCAGAGAGAAGTAATTGGGATAATGCTACACGATTCTGGTTTATATGGTTCTGAACTTTTAGTTTCTCATTTATTCGTCCTTGGGCTGGCCTTAATGGCAAGATTTCGTCCTGTCATTTCCTTATCATTTTGTGCATCAAAACATTACAAGAGATGAGATGTTACGAAAAGGCAAAAGAAAGAATAAGGTAACACCCTTCCCCCCAAAACCTGCCAGGCAATCACTAGCATTTGCTGGAAAAGAGCTGTTATATACAAATAAAAGGTAAAGGTAAAGGTTCCCCCGCACATGCGTGCTAGTCGTTTCTGAGTCTAGGGGCCGGTGCTCATCTCTGTTTCAAAGCCAAAGAGCAGCGCTTGTCCGAGGACATCTCCGTGGTCATGTGGCTGGCATGACTAGATGCCAAAGGGGCACGGAACGCTGTTACCTTCCCACCGGAGTGGTCCCTACTTTTCTACTTGCATTTTTACGTGCTTTCGAACTGCTAGGTTGGCAGAAGCTGGGATGAGTAACAGGCGTTCACTCTGTTACGCGGCACTCGGGATTCGACCCGCCAAACTGCCAACCTTCTGATCGACAAGCTCAGCATCCTAACCCACTGAGCCATCGCGTCCCTTCTTAAATATAAATAGATAAATACAAATTGTATGTACTTCCTACTTAACTAGCACTCTGTTCATGAGATATAGATATATCCAGAGGATAAATTCACAACAATGCAGAATCTCCCTTTTGCATGTTCAGCAACACATGGACAAAGAATATCACGAGATGGAATCAATATTAAAATGCTGTGCATTTGATTAAGGAAATGTTATATGCACAAGAATTTGCAATAGGGCAGGAACAGAACCAACATACCCTAAAAAAAAATAATCCTAGCTAGGGAAAATCCTCACATTTTTTTTCTAGCAAGTTCTCATTCATTTTGATGGAAGAGTACTTATAAAAGTAGCAAAAGAAAAAGAGAATTGCCTTGGGTGAGATGGGCAAGCATACAAGTTTTTCAGTGGAAGAGCTGAGGTTTCCTTAGATACACTCTTGGTTAAAGGGAGGTCAAGTGGGTTTTATTGTATAATAATCTCTCAACCATATGCAGCCTTCTTAGCTTCTTCCACTTCCATTCAGGCATGAGGAAGGACATCAGAAGGGAATTCCTTCCATAGCGGTGTAGTACTCACACGACTAAGGGGGAGTTCTGCTTCTGAGACATTATTGGAGAATTCTGGAGAAATTGGTCCCTCCATTTCTCCATCCACCAAGTCAGCAGAGTATTCCAAAAGAAAATACACAACCCTAAGAAAAACAGGTTTTGGAGAGATTTAAGGCCATTTTATCTGTACTACAACAATCCAGATAATCACTGAATGGTAACAATGAGTTTTCTTTATCTCCTTTCTACCATCTAATCATTCAGCTTTTTGTAACCCAGATGTGGTAGCCCTACATTTATTAAAAGGCTTTTGGGAGAATTTGAGTAAAGTTCAGTTCTTCGTTTTTTACAAGTTCCCATGTTTGTGGCCTCTATTGTCTTCTCTGAAATGAAACTATTACTTCAGATGCTTAACGGAGAAGAGGGATGCACTTCCAGTCAGAAAGGCATGTAAAGGATATGATTATGATGGTGGTGTATATAGTATTATGTATGATACACAGGAAGTGAATAGATAACCCACCAACTTGAACAGGAAATTGGATAGTCTCCCTCTCCTTATTTATCCATTTATTCCACTTTTTATCATCTTCTCAGAGCACTCATAGTGTTATACCTATGCATAATAATAAAAGGAACCATCACCCTCAACACAAAACAGCATAACATCGATGTAATATATGCTAAAGAATGCACAAAAATGTAACATGTTCTCACATTTCTTTAAGTCAGTAATGGAAAATAATGGAAAATAACCATTTAATCAATAAGTGCAGTTTATTATCCTTCCCCGTTATAGAAAGACCTGTCAAGAGTTAAAGCTTGGTGAGTCTTATTATAAATTAAGACATAGTATTGCATTAAAAATGATACAGCTACTTTGGCATAAACTGCACTGAGCAATACTCTATTTAGGTCCACATGACATAGAAGTATTATTTTTAACAATTCAATCTCATTTTGTGTTCTGGTGCAAGCAGAGAAATGTTATGACTCACCTATATCTAAAAGGTATCATTTAGTCCAATAACACTTTTGTGGGGGGCAGAGGTGGGAGGAATAGAATGCGCCATTCATTTCAAGGCTATGATTCATGAATCATTTAAGCCAAAACGCTTGTATTTAATCCAATTTTATTCTTTTAAAAGGAATCAGAATTACAGAAAAGAAAAGGAATAACATGCTCCAATAATTGTAGATTAATAGTAAATTTTAATTGCCCTAAATCCATGTGCTCTAGCTCAGGAATAGATAGAATCTGGCTCAGGTAATCTCTCTCCATGCCTCCCTCCCTCTTTTTTTCTTTTTTCTTTATTTATCTAGGATCTCTGCCTTCACCCCTTAGTTCTTGTACAAAAGACCAACAGTTAAAGAACCTGGAGTCCAGACATTTACTTTGAATATCAGGACTGGTTGGAGCACTAAGCCCTTCTATGTGAGAATCCGGTTTTGTTCATGTCACAGTTTTTTCACTTAAACTATGTCATTTAGACTAAGGGTGTGCAGGAAGGATCATTTTCCTGCTTTTATTATTCAAAAGTGGAGAATCAGAAATTTTCCCAAGTCTGTGTTAAGTTACCCAGAAAGCTTGTATTTGATTACAAAGCTCTGTTGATCTTAACGTTGCTCTGACATAACTTGATTTAGGGCCATGCTTTTTATTTATAGGTTAAATAGGGATCCAGTGTTAGTGTTAATTAGTACTGGATAACAGAATAATAGAGTTGGAAGGGACCTTTGAGGTCCTCTAGTTCAACCTCCTGCTCAAGCAGGAGAATTTATGCCATTCTGGATAAATTTTTGTCCAATCTCTTCTTAAAAACCTCCAGTGATGGCACAACCACAACTTCTAATGGACTGTTCCCACTGACAAGAAATTCCTCCTTACTTCTAGGTTGAATCTCTCTTTAACAAGCTTCAACCCATTGCTTCTTGTCCTGCCTTCAGGTGGTTTGGAGAAGAGTTGACTCCCTCTTCTTTGTGACAGTCCCTTAAATATTGGAAGGCTGGTATCATGTCTCCCCTAGTTCTTTGGTTGGTTAGATTGGACATGCCCAGTTATTGCAACCATTCATTGCAACCTGTGAGATGTGGCTTTGATAAAATTAGGAAGTTGAAAGTATCATTAAATGGCATTTAACCTAACCCTCTGAATAACAGAATAATAGAGTTGGAAGGGATCTTTGAGGTCTTCTAGTCCAACCCCCTGCTCAAGCAGGAGAATCCATACCATTCTGGATAAATTTCTGTCTAATCTCTTCTGCACTACAGAGCATCTCTGACAGGTGATAAATCAGGCTCCTTCCCAATGAAGAAGAATTAACCATTTCAGCTGGCACTTTTCATGTGATTGACAGCTTGTGTAGTCAAGAATTTCTTCCTGATGTCTAGCTCAAACCTATTTCTTATAGTTTTAACTCTTTGATTCTAGGGACCACTGATATTTTTTTCAATAAATTGCTTCACATCAAGATACAATGCCCTTTGATCTGCCACAAAGCAACACAGTTCCCCTCCAGGAATGCTTCAATCACTCTGGGATTCTCATCTGCCAGTTGCACAGCTGGCAGAAGCTTCTGCACCTGCATGTTGCAAACAGAAAAAGGCAAACACAATAAGGTGAGGAAAAAATGTTGCAGCTTTGAGAGACGGTCTGCATGACTCACTGCAGAGACAAAGAAACTGCCAAAATGCCTTACGTATATATTCTTCTTAATCTGTCCTTGCTTCTTTTCAATATGAATTGAAAATCAGATTTAAAATAAAATAATATATAAACCTCCCTTTTCTCTGATCATCAATTGTTAGCAATATAGCACTTCCCCCCCAAATTTTGTTTAATATAGATGGCATTTAATCGTGATGGAGACAGACTCATCACTTGGCTGCAAGCTATTTAAGAGTCTTATAATATAATAAATGTCTTGAGGATTTCTTGACAAAGCACGCATTTGATCAGTTATTTCATTCAGGCCAGTCTAACTGAAGTGCTACCAGTGACATCACATTACCATATAAAACCCCAACTTTGTATTTTTCAATGGCTTTGAAAGACAAGGGCTGCCATTTGCATGATTATTTCAAACCACCAACTGAGAAAATGTAGAAATGTGCCCATTACCCCTTTTATGCTGAAGTGTATGAATATAAATTAACTGTCTTACCAGTAAATTAAAGTCAAGTCACAGAGTAATATGGCATTTTAGCTCCAGTATGATGAAGTTGCCTAAGGTAAATCTATTTTGTAAGAAGATGTTGAGAACTGCATTTATCTCAGGTTGATACAGTAGAATACAGTAGGGATTCTCAGTGAGTTACTGGAAACTTCAAGGAAGGCAGTATGAGCAATGGGAATTATCTCAACAAAGGCATATATCAAATACTTCACCTCTGAAATCTAAATTAATTAGCAAACTTCACACTACCCTAAAATACATATGACCACAGGTACAATAAATAAAACAACTTAAAGTGGTCCAGTGCTAAATATAAAGAACACATATCAATGATTCACTATTGCTGATATGGAAGGAATTTATCATTTTAACGTTGCATAATGTGTCCCTTAACTATAGCCATTTAGGGAGTGTCTATGTCTCTTTATATGATGATATAAAGTACTTTGAATACTCAAGATACTGTCTAGAAAAATATGAACTTCTCTGAGAAGGAATGATCTGCGTAAAGTCATGTTAACAGGCCTATAAACTTCAACGAAAATGCATAAAAAAAGAGGATAAATCCAAACCATCTCCCCAAATCCATCTCCAGTTGGTTACAAACAGTTATAACCAACTCTTGTTGCACATTATTGAAGACTCAAGTAAATGTGAAATATTTTGTTATTGTACAGGACAAGACAATGCTGTCATTTCTCTTCTACTATTCTTTTTCTCATAGTATTTTCTCTGAGTGAGTTATTGTAAGGACAAAGCCATTTCATGCCTGCATTGAAATAGATAAAGAAAATTACAAATACATTGGACTGGTGAGTCCTTTGAAAGCAGCCAGTAACTTTCTGGAAGATCCAATGCGTGTCTTTGAAAAGGATTCCTCAAACTGGAAGGGCCACCAAGCATATCAAAAGGGACTACACACAATTTCCCTATGATAGGAAACTTTGTAACAGGGAAATGGCCAATGCAACTTCTTGGTGTTTGTCTGAGGCCTTCTTTTGAAGAAGGACACAAAGCAATGACTTGCGGAAGTCAAAGAAGAAGATTGACTCTCCCAGCTAAAATCAGTGAGTAGGTTGTTAAAATATAGCAGAGTGAAGAAAGGCTTGGACTAAGAGCTAAAAGGCAGAAACCAAGTAGATACAACTCTTCTAATAGTGGATAGCTCTTAGAGCTTCATTTATTTTTGGTTGTGATCTTTCCCTCCCTCTTTTTTACTGGAAGAACATAGAAAAATTGTTTCATATTCCCAATCATTTGGTGCTCATGTAACTTCTTGTCTTTTATAGTTTAGCCAAAATTAAAATTAAAAATTATAGTTTAGCCAAAATTAAAATTAAAATTAAAAATTATAGTTTAGCCAAAATTAAAATTAAAATTAAAAATTATAGTTTAGCCAAAATTAAAATTATGGAGCTAATCAATTTCTATGGGCCAATCAAATATTCCAAAAATATATTTGCATTTGGTCTGAACTGAGATATGTGAGATATTGGTTCATACATTTTAATGAGAACTTGTTAAGGTAAAAATCACCTTAGTAGAGGGTTTTAGCAAAAACCTCACTCATCTGCTTATTTGGACCAATATAAACAATATCATCAACATAAACAAGAATTATCTCATACCTGTTACCGGATCTTTTAGTAAACACGCATTCATCTGTTTCGGACTTAATAAAGCCCATTGAATTTAGTTTGTCAGAAAGACATAAGTACCACATTAAACCAGACTGTTTCAGACCATAAAGACTTTTGTGTAGAAACCAGGTATCCCCTTCTTGCTGTCGGAAACCTGGAGGACCTTTCACATAGATGTCCTCGTCAAGATCAGCGTGTAGATAAGCTGTTTCAACGTTGAACTGAAAAAACCTCTAGGCCAAGGACAGTTGCAGTGGCTAATGCGATTTTCACACTCTCGGGCTGCACTGTGGGTGAGTATGTATTTGTATAGTCCTCAGGATAACGTTGAGCGAAACCCTGGGCTACGAGTCTGGCCTTGTACAACGACTCACCATTCAGCTTCTTTTTGATCCTGTAGACCCATCGAGTACCAATAATTTTCTTGTTTGCTGGAGGGCTTGCAGGTGTAAACACTTGGAGTTTCTTTAGACTGTCCATTTCAGCCTGCATTGCCTCAAACCATTTATCTTGTTCTGCCTCAGGAAGATGTTTGATCTGTGTGAACTTCTCAGGTGGAAGTGTAACGTTACAAATCAAAGGTACAGGTGTTTTGTTACTTGCCACGAATAACGTTTTGGAGGGATTCCCTTTGTGGTCCTCTTGGAACGTTTTGGACCAACCGTCCATTCTTCTTCCGTGTCGTCCTCGTCTTCATTATTGTCGCCGGCAGCAACATCGGCGGCTTGCGAAGATGGAACAGTAGGTTGAGAAGAACTCGTGGAAGGGACAACCTCCTGTGAATCTTGACCATCAGGTTGTGTGGCATCAGCAGCATCATCTCTAGGAAAATAAACTCCAGGATCATTAGAATGAATCCTGGACCAGTCAGCATCTTCCTCAAAAGTAGCAGATTGTGAAACCACAATAACATGATGAGAGTCAATGTATTTGCTCCATTTTGAATTATCGTCAATACCCATAAATCTCATCCTTTTTGCTGCAGGACCCCCTTTCTTTCTTTGGGCTAAAGGTATATTGACCATAGCATAGGAACCAAAAATATGGAGATGTGAGAGATCAGGCTTGGGTCCATACAACATGAAATAAGGGGTCTGATTTATCACACTACTCCAGGTACGGTTGATGATATGGTTAGCATATTTGATAGCTTCACCCCAGTATGGAAGATCAAGGTTGGTGTCTTCAAGAAGGCAACGCATCATGGTTTGCAAAACCCCATTTCTGCGTTCTGCCACTCCATTCTCAGCTGGCGTATAAGGAGCAGATGTCTGATGTACTATCCCGTTCTCATGCATCCAGTCCTGGAAACGCTGACACATGAATTCAGCACCGCGATCACTCTGGATTCTGGCAATGTTGACCTCGAATTGGGTATAGACAAGACTAGCAAAGTCTTTAAAGATCTGAAAGGTCTCAGATTTTTCTTTCATAGGATATACATATCCATATCTAGAATAATTATCAACGATTGTCAAGAAATATCTTTTACCACCAAGTGTTGGTGCAAAAGGACCAACTATGTCAGTGTGTACCAAATCAAAAATGCGTGTTGACAGGTGTGTAGCGTGTTTTGGAATTGCTGCTGCCTTGGATTTGGCTTTCTTGCAGACAGCACAGTCCAAGAACACCTTACACCCCTTTAGATCCAAACCTCTTGCGAACTCTGGCATCTTCTTCAGAACACGAAAACTGGCATAACCCAATCTTCTATGCCACTTATGGATATACCTGGAATGCAAAGGTTTACCTGTTAGTGAATTCTCAACATTAGCATTTTTATTAGGAACCCCAGGCTTGTGGTGAGCAACCTGTGTCTTTTTTGTATTTTTATTATCTTTAGGAACCTTTGGAGTAGCAACAGGATCTCTCTCTGGGATGTCTCTCTCTGGGCCTGTGCTTTTTGGAACGTGTATACTTGCCTGCTCTTGCTGCTTAGACTTTGGTTTTATGTAATAAACACCACCAATCAACATGGTTTCAGCAACAATATCTCCATCTTTGACTATATAACTTGCTTTTTCAAGATGGTGGACCTGAAAATGAGAAAACTTAGACAAATGACTCTGACTAAGCAAATTACTACTGGCAGACGGAACATAGTAAACATCTGGAATGAGAGCACCGAGCTCTTCAATATAAACAGTTCCTTTTCCCATGACCTGAACAGGATGATTTGAAAAAGAGTAAAGTTCACAAAGTTCAGGTTCAGGCTCATGCAGCTCTGTGTAAAGCTCTTTTCTGTAGGTAACATGTAATGCTGCTCCACTGTCCAAAGTCCAAAGAAGTCGTCTGTCGTATTCTGGTTGAGGCTGTGGATCGTTGGTCACAACCAATGTGACAAGTGGAGCTTGTGGATCACGCCTGGAACCACGACCACGACCTTGTCGTCCGCCTCTACCTCTGCCTCCTCTGGAATCTGTTCCTCTGGGCTGGTATGTGACGGGCACTGGAACTCGTTGGGGACAATTCCGGGTGGCATGTCCCACACGATTGCAGATGTAGCATCTTGGCATCCTTGGAATGTAGGCCCTTCCACAGAAGGCACGCCTCACTGGAGCTCTTGATGCAAGTGGTTCCCTTAAATGTGGCGCAGCTTGCATAAGTGCCTCTTCTTCGGTTAAAATTCTGCATACATGATCCACTGTGCGTTGAGCAATAGGCACTTGATTAATTTTGGAAATGGCATCTTTCCACTCATAATTCAAAGAATTGATGATAATGCTGATCATTTGAAAATCATCAATAGCCTTTTTCACCCAGTTCTTTTCTAATACCTTTCATTTTAGTCAAATGTGCTCCAATATGTTCACCAGGTTGTAATCTGGAACCATGGAACTCAGACAAAAGTAAACATGTAGACTCAATGGATGTAGGCCGGTAACATGCTTCTAATTGAGCCCAAATTTGTTGGGCAGTTGCATCATGTGAAAACGTGAGCTGCAATTCAGTGTCCATTGACATCAATAATGTTGTGCATGCTCTATTATCCAAGTCCCATATGTCAGGAGTCCATGGCTGGGCAGGAGGATTAAACACCATCATGCGAGTACCTTCTCTGCGTAGCAAAAGTCCAACCTCACTGACCCATGCCCTGTAATTCTGTCCTGACTTCTTTAATTTTGAGTCACCAGCCAGTGGTACAATCGAAGGTATTTGATGAGGAATATACAATTGAGGTACTGGCTGTGCAGGTCTTTGAGCTGCTATTCCACCCAGGCCAGCAGGAGGCGCTGGCGCTGGGGCTGGTGCAGTAGCATAACCTGCAGATGACACTGGCCTTCGCATATAAGAACCTGGTGGCAATTGCATGTGGGCTAAATATGGCTGTGCTCTGCCAGGTAGAGGGGCTTGCATAGAAGCAATAGTAACAGGAATCCTAGCACCATCAGGGGCTGGAGCCTCAGATAACGGCAAAAATCTTGTATCTGTGAGCAAAGATTCCTCCATGGACAGTTGAGAAAGTGAGAGCTCCAATTCACATCTTATTGCAGCTTCAGCAGTAGATGGTGCTATAACAGTAGCTTCAGGCGTCACTGTGGCTCTGTATGTCCTTTGGGACAGCCCATAGTCATGTGACATAGGAGCCTCCGGTTCCCATTCGTCTGGCATGACACTCAATGATGGGCGTGACTTTGGCTTTGGGGAAGAAGGAGGCAATATGGCTTCTTCTTGTGGGTGTGGCAATATGGCCGGTTCTTGCTCATAACACCTCTCATATTGCTGAACCATTGACACATATTCCTTTGCCTGCTGCAAACACTTTTCAAAAAACCCAATTTGTGCACAGTAGCCTTGCATAGCCCTATCTTGCATAGTTTGCTCGGGGCGTGAAGGAGCAGAAGGAATTTTCTTTGGCTGAACTTTAGGTTTCGCTCCAAGCCTTTGAAATTCATCTTGAGCCCCTGGAGTGTGTATATTATCAGGAGCAGCTGCCAGGGAGCCTTGGAAAGTAGAAAAAAGAGCGACTGACCTTGCATCGTCGACAGGAGCAGGTGCATCTTCTCCAAGGCATGTGGCTGAAGTGATCGGAGTTTGTAAAGTTGAAGGGAGATGCCCCACGGATAAACTCCTAGCCTCCCTTTTCAGCCTTGGCTTCCTTCCTGACATGTTTCAGCAGTTAATCACCGCTGCCTCACCAGCACTAACTAACTGATAACAGCCGCAAAAACATGCATCTCTAAAGACATAAATCAAACCATCCTCTGCTACCAAATGTTAAGGTAAAAATCACCTTAGTAGAGGGCGAAGGACCGTGCTTCAGAGAATGCATGATGTGCATGAAGGAAGGAAATAAAACACGACGCATAATCTTACTAAATACCTTTTAATTACAAAAATATACAAACTAAATATATTATAAAGAAAGCTAGCTGATTACATCCTAATGTAATAGACAGTAACAGCAAAAAAAAAAAAAGGAGTAACTGTGAGAAACGTTTTCTAGACATGCGCACATAGCAGTCTGAAACCATAAACATAACTAGTCATATGGGCTTCACTATGGTTACCAGATAAGTGGTATCTCCACAGGTGCAGAGAGCAGGGAAAATGTACAGTTAGAAATGAACTTTTCTGACGAACAAAAAAAACGTGCAGTGACAGAACTTACCTAGTACGAATGCATATGTGAATGCACTTGTATCTCAGTATTCATTTTTGTCTAAAGATAATGGTATAGTTTGCCAATTTAAAAATGGCAGAAAAATTCATACATTGAAGAGAGGTGTGGAGAAAAAAATTATACATAAGTGTGACTAGTGTTTTATACTCATCTGCTTGCATTTGTTAACTTGAAACAAGTACAGGTGGTCCTCAACTTATAACAGTTCATTTATTTTATTTTATTTTATTTTTTATTAGACTTATATACCGCCCTTCTCCCGTAGGACTCAGGACAGTTCACAAGGTTTTTTAAAAACAATACAACAAATTACAAAAATTAAAAACAATTAAAATGATTACATTAACCTTGAAATAAAACCCCAATTACAATTAAAATACAATTAAAACCCCAGTTAATACTCTCAGTCCAGGCCAGAAAGCTCGAAGAGCCAGGTCTTCAGGTCCCGGCGGAATGAGCGAAGGTTAGTGAACATTTAGTTAATGTTCAAAGTTACAATGACACTGAAAAAAGTGACTTATGACCGTTTTTCACAGTTACAATCTTTGCATCATCCCCGTGATCAAAATTCAGTTGCTTGGCAACTGGTTCATATTTATGACAGTTGCTGTATCCCAAGGTCATATGATCACTTTTTGTGACCTTCTGACAAGGAAAGTCAACAGGGAAGCCCGATTAACTTTACAACCTTGTTACTAATTTATCAACTGCAGTGATTCACTTAACAACTGAGGCACAAAAAGTCATAAAATGGGGCAAAACTCACTTAACAAATTTTTCACTTAACAACAGAAATTTCAGGCTCAATTGTGGTTGCAAATCAAGAACTACTTGTGCATCTGATTGCTTTAATTTTTTTAAAAAATTCCCCTAAAGAGCAGTAGCTGACAGTGAGTCTTTCAGGCAAAGTGAAATTATTGTTATTTTCTTTTGTGTTTCTGGTGTGAAAATACCCTCACAATACAGGTGGATGCAGCATGCAAGAAACACAGTATCATTTTAAAATTAGATAACTTGGCAAAATTGCATACATACCTTCAAAATAAACATTTTAAAATAAATGTAGAACATGTGTATACATTTTTATGGAAACTTTTAAAGACATTTCAAAACTGATACCAAAATAGGTTGAACTAAATTATAGTTTAGAAAGAGAAGAAACTGAAGAAAAAAATGAAAGTGCTAAATATATTCATTTTGGGATGTGGGCTTTGTCAATTACAGGTCAGATTTCTATTATATAGTCTTACTGATGGTTTGTTCTTTCTTGGGATAATAACTGTATGGACAATTTCTTCTGAGATTCTCTCAGGCCTCTTGAGATTTCAGCACTTTCACCCCTGAGACTTTTAGCTCTCTTATGTAAATCATGAAATTTCCTGTAGGAACTCTGACATCTCATGAGGTTTGGTCATCTGACAAGCAGGTAGACATTTGGCCTCAGGATGACACTTAGTTTTATTGTGATTCAGTTAGGCTGTAAATTATAGTAACCACATGTAGATAACTTTGTTGGCAATGTTTTGCAGGCAGGAATAAATCATGCATTGTATGAAGCATATGAATTTAATGAGTCAGAGCAGAAACAAAGAGGAATATCCAACAACTGGAAAAAGCTGTGTTTGACAGGGTAACATGGAGAGCACTGGCCTATAAAGTCACCAAGACTCGGACATTACTGAATGGTTAAAAAACTAGTCCTTGGACAAATGCTGGCTCTTCGGCTTTGAAACGGAGATGAGCACCGGCCCCTAGAGTTGGAAACGACTAGCACGCATGTGCGGGGGAACCTTTACCTTTACCTTAGGCCAGTCACAAATATTCCATTCTTGAGAAGGTGTTAGAGAAAATAGAAGCTGAGCAATCTCTGTATCTGGATGTATCTGGATGAAAATGATATTTTGGTCTAACTACAGTCCATGTTTACTCAAGAATAGTACTGTTTTGATATATGATATATGATATATGCTGGAAATTAAAGATGAAAAGGAGAACCAGTTAGTTTTCTTGGGCTTCATAGTATTCTTATGGAGTTTTTGGCAGAAGTGGGCTTAGGGGCAATTTCTATATTGGTTTTAGTTCTTCCTCTTAGGATATGCCCAGAATGAGAAGTCCTGAGAAGTTCAACATCTAGATATGAAATCCATAATGTCCCCTATGTTGTTAAACATTTACATGAAGCTACTGCAAAATGACGCTGAAATGTGGTCTGATGACACCCAGTTCTACTGTTGCCTATCTTCTAACTCCAAGGAAGTTAATAATATTCTAGAATGTTGCCAATTTTTCATAATGGGCTAAATAAGAGAAGTAAGAGAGGAATTGTATTTATATACATTTTAAAATTAACTTAAATGAAATTACACCAGCTTTAGTTGCATTTTGATGTTGTCTTCTAATATTTTTCATGGTGTTTTTTTAGCCACATCCACATTCTTAATATATGTGTTCTGTACTCTTGAAGACTAGGTTATATATCTAGAGGGAAAGGATTTTATTGTGTTTTCCAAATGTTATGGGCAGAAAAAGCAACGTGCTTTATCATTTTCCTTCAAATTTAGTGCCAGCTTCAAGAGTACAAGGAATTTGATGGAAGATTTGTCATTGAGTTAAATGAGAGCAGGGATCAGTACTATCATTCCAGGCAATTAAATTAAATAGCATGATATTACTTATCAGAAAGATGAAGATATAAATCAAAAGATGGAGCAGCTCAGAAAAGTAAAAGTATTCAGGCAAGCTGTAGCTAAGAGCTGTTATAAATCAAACTGTAGGCATTCAGCTCTGAAGTGTGGTACTAATTTTATTGTCTGACTGACTGTGCAACTGTACATGTTTTTATTTTCATTTCATAAAACTGCTTGTCTTATCTGGGAAAATATCCTCCATAATTCTATATTTTTTGCATTTAAATAATTTACGACATGATTAAACTTAATGGGTTTGTTATGGAGTAGCAATCACTCAGTAGGATATAAAAATCCATGGGACTCTCTTTCACACACTCAAATAACAGAAAAATGGCAAAGACAAAAAATAGCACAGTATATTGCTGAAGTATATAATATATATATATATATATATATATATATATATATATATAT
>JAKJMR010018199.1:1427402-1567760 GCA_024449315.1 Daboia siamensis | reverse complement strand
TGCTGCCGCGGCCAATTTGCGGAGCCACCGCCTTCGGAAGAAGACGGCAGCTCCGCAAATTGGCCACAGCAGCAGGGTTGTAAACGGGTGGCGGTGCGCACGCACCTCTCCGAACGGGCGGAGGTGCGCGCGCAGCTCTTCAAACCTTTGGAGAGCTGCGCATGCACCTCTGCCCATTTGGAGAGGTGCGTGTGCACCTCTCCAAACGGACGGTGCCACTCTCCATTTGGAGAGGTGCGCGTGCACCACTGCCCGTTCAAAGAGGTGCGCGCACACCAGGCAACTGGGAGCCGCATGAGATGGCTCAAAGAGCCGCATGCGGCTCCGGAGCCGCGGGTTGCCAACCCGTGGGCTAGTCTAAAGAAAAATAGAAACAGTAGTGACATGCTAGCAGTATTCCAGTATTTGAGGGGCTGCCACAAAGAAGAGGGCATCAAACTATTTTCCAAATCATCAGAGGGCAGAGCAAGAAACAATGGTTGGAAATTAACCAAAGAGAGAAGCAACCTGGAATTAAGGAGAAACTTCCTGACAGTGAGGACAATCAACCAGTGGAACAGTTTGCGTTCAGAAATTGTGGGCGCTCCATCACTGGAGGTTTTTAAGAAGAGACTAGACAGTCACTTGTCTGAAATGGTATAGGGTTTTCTGTTTAAACAGAGGGCTGGACTAGAAGACCTCCAAGGTCCCTTTCAGCTCTATTCTATTCTATTCTATTCTATTCTATTCTATTCTATTCTATTCTATTCTATTCTATTCTATTCTACACTGCAGAATCAAAGGTCTTAGATCAGTATCCTCTGTCTCAGCATAGCTGTACTAAAAGAAATTAATAAAAAAGAATATCACCTTTTGAGAAATATCTTAAAGAAACACACATATAAACATATACATACATACACATATACAAACATATAAACATCTATTCTATTCTATTCTATTCTATTCTATTCTATTCTATTCTATTCTATGTTTTCTAAAACTGAACATATAATTACTTATTTCTATACAGGCAGTAGTGGGATTCAGTTGGTTTGCTTCGGCAGAACCAGTAGCTAAATTTTTGTTGCCCTGGCCCAGAATGGATTTCCGGAAGTGGCATCTACACAGAGAAAACATATTTATGAAAGTTGGTGGAAGTTCCTGTCCCAATTGTGGTCATAAGTCAAAGTCTATCTGTACCATAACAATTCAGACAGAACATAAAAATGTGAGATCCAAATCCCAAATATATTTCCTTTAAAAATCATTCTTGAATTTGAATGGAGAGATCATAGAGAAAGATTCATTTGAAATGTTTGAATATTACTGACAGTCCTTGTGAAATGAGCTTGCCTGCAGTACCATGTGACAAAATAAATGATAACTGAGATGTATATCTTCAGATTAGGGAAATTGTGAGATGTGGAATATAAAAGTCCCAATATTTTATATCTTTCTCTTTTCTTCTAGCTTTCACATTCTCCAAACTTTCTCCAGGGAGATAGATCTTCATCTAATATGTTTAAAATACAATAATTTGATCCTGGTCATTTGCATATGAAATCATAATTTGGAGTTGATTTGGTTAATGATCCATTTATTTGTTTTTCTCCTCTGGCCATTGTATTCTCTGGAGAATTTTTCAACATTAAAATTCAAAAGAATCAAATTTTTTTCTAACCTGCCTCTGCAGAGTCTAACTTTTGCTTCCATTGAGTTTCATAACTTTTGCTTCATAACTTTTGCTTCCATTGAGTTTCACATTGCTTACATTATTCTGATATTTATTTCTCTAGTAGCTCTTTTATATACTGAATGGAATTCTTGTTATCCTGCCAATTTCATGCCTGTTGATGATTAAATGCTATCGAATTTATGCCCTGAGTAGAGAAAGTAGATTCAAAGTTATACATTGCTGTGCTTCCTTATGTTATCTATTCTTCTACAATAAACTACTAACAGTTAGGACCTTGACACCTCTCATGTATGAGATTTGTTGTTTTGCATTCTAAGGAATGTTTCTGCAATGAATTATACTATGTATCCCTAGAGGTTTTCTTGCTTCCCTATCACTTACAAAGCAATTCTCTCTCTTGGGATCTATTTTTTATATAAATTTTATTAAACTTTTACAGAGAAAATTAAAAGCTAACACAAAATAGTACAGAATTAAAAAAAATTAAAAAGAGAAAAAAGAAAGGACAAAAGTGCAGGAAAAAAGAATTAAAAAGAAATAGAAAAAGCTTTTAGTTTCCTTTAAGCCAGACATGTCAAACACAAGGCCCAGGGACCGGATCTGGCCCATGAAGTGGTTTCATGTAGCCCATGAAGCCATCCTGGAAACAGTGAGGGAATGGCTCCTGCTGCCTTGGCCCCAGCCCAGGCCTTCTGGAAGCCAATGTACAATTTTGTGGTGGTCATCTATGCTGAAATACATTCAGTCTTAGCTCCACAAGGCTGGCTGGAAACAGTGAGGAACCCGCCTGTGCCACATTGGCACTGCCCCCTGGGCACATGCTGGGGAGGTATCACCCTTTGTGAGGAATGAAGAAATGCACCATTGCCTGGAAGTGGCCAGCACATGGCCCTGCCTACTTTGGGCAGGCTAGGAGCTGGGCAGCGTTGCGCTTCTCTTCAGATTCATACCACCCGGCTCAGCCCCTCAGTACTGTGAGAAGAGTGCACCGCTGCCTGCCAAAACCGGGCAGGCTGGGGGCTGGGCAGCACTGCATAGGTAACATCAACTACTGCAAAACTACTATAACATAGACTACTGCAAAAAGGCCTGCCCTGGACCCGGCTGTTTTAAGTAACTATCGTCCAGTCTCCAACCTTCGCTTTCTGGCGAAGGTTGTTGAGAGTGTGGTGGCGCATCAGCTTCCTCTGTTCCTGGAGGAAATTGATTATCTGGACCCATACCAATCGGGTTTCAGGCCCGGGCACAGCACGGAGAAGGCATTGGTCGCGCTGGTGAATGATCTCTGGCGGGCTCGGGACAGGGGTTGCTCCTCTGTCCTAGTCCTATTAGATCTCTCAGCGGCTTTCAATACCATCGACCATGGTATCCTACTGTGGTGTCTCAGGGGATTGGGAGTGGGAGGCACCGTTTTATGGTGGTTCTCCTCCTATCTCCTGGGCCACTTGCAGTTGGTGTTGATGGGAGGGCAGAGATCCACCCCGAGGCCTCTCGTTTGTGGAGTCCCTCAGGGGTCGGTTCTCTTACCCCTCCTGTTCAACATCTACATGAAGCCGCTGGTTTCGGGGTGGGGTATCATCATTACGCTGATGATACCCAACTTTTTTTTCTCCACCCCGAACCAACCCAGCGATGCCCTCGTCATGATGTCCCGTTGCCTGGAGGCGGTCCAGGACTGGATGGGGAGAAACAAGCTTTGTCTCAATCCTGCCAAAACTGAATGGCTGTGCATCTCGGCATCTCGGGTTAACCAGACTATTCCACCTTTAACGAGGGGGGGGTGAGGTGTTACCCCCCGTTGATAGGGCTCGCAACTTGGGCATCCTCCTGGACTCACGGCTCAATTTTGAAGACCATATAGGAGCCGTGACCAGGGAGGCTTTTGCCCAGGTTCGCCTGGTGCGCCAGTTGTGACCCTACCTGGACCGAGATGCCCTACACACAGTCACTCATGCGCTCATGACCTCCCATTTAGACTACTGCAACGCTCTCTACATGGGGCTGCCCTTGAGGACCATTCGGAGGCTTCAGTTGGTGCAGAATGCGGCCGCGCGAGTTGTGATGGGGGTTTCCCGATACTCCCATGTAACACCTCTACTCCGCGAGCTGCATTGGCTTCTGGTTGCCCTCCGGGTGAGATTCAAGGTGCTGGTGATGACCTATAAAGCCCTAAATGGCTTGGGTCCAGGATATTTGAGGGAACACTTGCTGCTGGCATCAAGTTCCCTTCGTCCAGTGTGCTCACACAGGAAGAGTCTTCTCAGGGTGCCAGCGGTAAAAGACTGCCAGCGGATAACACCCAGGGGGAGGGCCTTCTCTGTGGGTGCGCCTGCCCTCTGGAACCAGCTGCCCGTGGAGCTTAGGACTGCCCCTGACCTTCGTTCATTCTGCCGGGACCTGAAGACCTGGCTCTTTGAGCTCTCCGGCCCAGGCTGAGAATTTTCAACTGGGGTTTTTATTTTTTAGGGATAATTTAATCTTTTTTTAAAATTGTTTTTAACTTTTGTATAGGTTTGGTTTTAAATACACTGTATACTGCCCTGAGTCCTTCGGGAAAGGGCGGTATATAAATCTAATAAAATAAACTCATGCTGCTCATGGCATCCCCTCCCACAGAGCCTACCAAGCTGGATATGTGAAATAGGCGAGGGCCATGTGCTAGCCAGTTCCAGGCGATGGTGCATTTCTTCATTCCTCATGAAGGATGGCACTTCCCCAGCTGTGTTTCTTGCCTATTTTTCTCCCTCCCTCATCTCAAATATTTTCCCACCACAAGGAAGGAAGGAAGGAAGGAAGGAAGGAAGGAAGGAAGGAAGGAAGGAAGGAAGGAAGGAAGGAAGGAAGGAAGGAAGGAAGGAGAGGGAGGGTCTGAAGGAAGTCCTGCCTTAGTCCTTCCCTGCTACCCTTTCACCATCCCCTTGCCCCCTCCTCCTGGCCTATCCTGGGGGGGTCTCCGATCCTATTGCTAAGGAAGCTTTGGATACAAAGCCAGGTCTCCTCACATGGAGAGGGAGTGGGCCTCCCTCTTGACTTTGCCCTCGTACCCATCATGAGCAACCTGGCTAAGGAGAGCAAGCATAGCAGCAGCAGCCTTGAGGAGGAGGTAAGTGCAGCTGGGCACCACCTTGGGGAACTGGGGCTGGGCTTAGTGCAGTGGGTGCTTGAGGGTTTGGCTAGGCATTTGACCTCCACACCACCATCCAACCCCCCCCCCCAAGGCCAGAGAGGAACAGTGAGGCTCCTTCAGTGGACCATGCCTTGGCACTTGCCCCGGTCCCATCTCCTTTTGCCAGAGACCCTCAGATCTGTCCCACTCCTGCCCAGGCCCCCATTGGTACCCTTGATGCGAATGATGTAGAACTGGCCATGCCTACCCAGTAGGCCATGCCCACCCTGGCCACACCCACCTGGCCCGCCAAGGGCAACTGCAATGCTGATGCGGCCCTCAATGAAATTGAGTTTGACACCCCTGCTTTAAGCAAACACAAGTCAGAAGTGCATTTTTTTCCTGTTTCATGCAAAAAGTTTGAAAGGGATTTCCAGTCAGCCATAAATGTAGATAGCATCTTTTCTCTAATCAAAGAAGTTAATTTAGCCATCTCCATAAATTCCATCATCTTCACCAACCATTCTTCCATTGTGGGTAGTGTCAAACTTTCCTACTTGACCTTATAATAATGTTGCTGCAGTTATCATATTTAAAACCAAAATTCCATGACTTTTTGCTAGTTGCCTGCCCATTAGTCTCAAATGAAAAGTCTCTGGTTTTAATTGTACTTTAAAATCTTCTGAATTAATATATCTATTTGTATCCATTCTTTTTAGCTTTTTACCCATCCACCAAATATAGAATGTCCTTCACATTGTTCATATCCCCAGCAAAGATCTGAATTACCTTCATGCATCCTAGACAATTTTTCTGGTGGCAAATACCAACAATACATCTTTTTGTAAAAATTCTCTTTAATGTTAGAAGAGAATGTAGATTTCAGTCCTTTCAACCACATATTTTCCCATTGATCCAGTTGTTTATTTAATTAATTTTTGAGCCCATTTCATCACACATTCTTTCATTCTCTTTGGATTTCCTACTAATACATATGCATGGTCCCTGTCTTTGAACTACCTTCTATACAGGCCAATGTAATTTTGAGGTTCTTGCTTTTATTTCATGTGGGTGTAAGAAAGCAGTGATTTACTATAATCGAGTAGCCTTGGAAAATAAAATTATTTTTTAAATCCTCTCCAGTTGTTGGCCTTTACTGGGTGAGCTTTCCACCAAATTCTGTACTGTCAGTACTAGCTAGTAGCGACCTTTTAGAGGTTCTGAATAACAGATGTTGACTATATTTGATATTTCTAGGGCACTCTTTGCCAAATCAGATTTTTCCAGTGTATTAAGACCACAATTCACAAGATCTATAGGCCTCTGTGGCTTCAACTACTGTCATTGAAATGTCTTAAGATTGGCCATATAGATTTGGAATTCTGAGAACATGAGTTGCATCACAATACAAGTCCCCAGGTTTGAGAAACTGGTGCCACATAAACTAAGATATGGGCATAACTAGCTTTGCCACATGTGTCTGCAAATAGCCAAAAAGGACTGTATAGTTGATTAGTAAGTAATGCAAATAAGTAAGAGCACATATGATTTCTTGCAAGAGATGTGAGGCCACCATACATAGTTGATCTGAATAGATTTTGCTTCAAGAGATGAAACAGGAAATGATACCCATCCCCATAATTTCAAAGGAAATTTTGCCATATCAGAAGCAGAAAAACCTACATTTATCTTACTTCCAGCTGGCAATGAAAATACAATAATAATGAATTAACAATTTGGGGGTCTTTTGCAATACTCAAATCCAGCGCCTAAAGCATTCATTTCATTATTTCTAATGATAGGGTAGATCTACAAAATTATAACTACATCACAAATACATGCATCTGTATTCTGGGGTTCTGGTATCAAACTAGATAGGACAATGCAAAAGAAAGATGGGCAGATTATCAAATTCTATTCTTTATTTTCAAAGCTTAAATTCATTCCCTCATGTTTCCAGATTATTTTATTTATTTATTTTTACTAAGAAATCCACAAGAAAATCTATGCATTTTTTAAGATGCATTTTTTTCCTGATCCATGAGAATGTTTGGAAGAAATTCCCTTTTAATACAATGCACATTTTATGCCACTTTTACAGCTGTTACTGACAGTTATGCTACTGATAGCACATTCTCCAGATGTGAGCAATTAGGAAAGAGTTCAGGGTGAAAAAGCTGAAACATAATTTCAGAAAGGGCAAAGAGTCCAGGTGCTGAGATATCAGAGAAAAAGTGATCCAAGAAAATCTGCCTTAATTAATTCACTGATACTGAGTTAGAAGATTCCTATTGCAGACTTTTAAATTCTATATTTACTCCAGACATAGTATTAAAGATTTCTTACTGAATTCTTTGTCATTCTTCAGGGATATCCATAGGAAGTTGTCACAATGGTGGCTATCCTGGTGCAACTGAAACTTTGTCTATTTTTTGTGTGTTCCATATACAAGTAGTGATTCATTTAGTTACCATTTAAAGTTTCATAAAGCACTGTAAAAAGTTACTTCTGCCATGAAAGGTCAATGGGGAAGCCAGATTTATTTTACGACTATGAGATTCACTTAACAACTGCAGTGATTCACTGAACAAAAATGGCAAAAGGGTTGTAAAATTGAATGTGACTGACTTAACAACCACCTTGCTTAGCAATGGAAATTCGGGTCCCAATTGGGATCATAAGTCAAGGACTAGTTGCACATCATACATAAAAGCAGGTGGAGCTTAGATTGCACTGTCACAGCTGCCATTTTGATTATTTTTACCATACTTTACTGATTCCTCTATTTTTCTTTCTTCCTTGGTCCGGCCAACTACATGGGGGTTAATAACAGGACTCCACATAATCCATTGTACAACATCCAAAACTATGCCAGGAGCTGTGGCAACTCCTCCATCATACTCCCATACCTGTTTGCTTTTGTCTTTCCTGTTTGGCCTGGCAGCATTGTTTCCTAACAGAGGCATTTTTCTCTGCATTTTCTCATTTGCTTGGAAAGGTAGTGCATAATTTGGAAAATTGTGAAAATGAAGGAAAATTGTATTTCAGATCATATACTGTTTTGCAAAGGGCATATTCATATTAAAATGTATGTGGAACACATTCATCCACTACCACCTCTGAGAAGCAAATAAGCCGAGTCTGGACAATTGATGACTACTTGTGATTCAGTTACAGACTGTGTAGTTCTTTAATGGTTTTCATAACAAAGTCCCTCTGACAAGGCAATATTCACACACCCTGATTATTTCAATAGAGGGAACATCACTGCAAGCCAAATGACAGCAACATTTCAGAGGAATCTCACTGACCTTTGCCTGGTTTTCTCCTTAGGATGTGATTTGGGATTTGATTACCTGCCATTAAAGTTGTATTATTAGTCCCTCTGAGCAGATGATCTTGATGGCTGTGGAGTCAGTTATGGTTCCCTTGAAATAAACTGATTTTGGGTTTCCTCTAATCTATGTTTTCATGTAGAAGATTACATACACTCGCTGTCACCTCAATCCTTTTCCATCATTCTGGCTGATTGGCAGTAAAAGGAGGCCAACAAGATTTTGTTGGCCAGCATGAATTGCTACTTTTGACAAGGAATGCCTTTTACAATTGTCTGATTATTTGCTGCTCCCATTTTTCATTGGGTTCTGGATCACCAGCTGGATAGATGATTTACTTGTGATTTATCACATGCCTATAAAGGTCAATCTCCTCCTATCTTTCTTGTTTACACTCCTTCCCTCTTTTTCAATGTATTTTTCTGTGGCCATCACAGCATTTTGGCTGGTGTTTCTCAATTTTCTGATCATTAGACATCCCAAATGTTGTGTTTCAAAAAAATAAACAAGAAAAAAGGAAGGGCTTTTTTACTATAAATCTCCTGTCAAGATTAACATAGGAATTACTACAACAGAAATCCCTAAATTATATTTCATCCTCTGAAAGGTTTTGTTGCATATTCTTAAGTACCTGGATGCATTTTACTTAAAATTATCTGATCAGTACAGTATTTATAAAATATATTACATCTTGATCACACTGACCACAATCAATAAATCAGTTATTTATTGTTGGGTTTTACTGTGATTTTTTTTGGAGGGGCCCCTGTAGCCAAGCCGTTAAAGACACAGCTGGAAAGCTGACAGCCCAAGTTCGAGATCCAAGCACTGTGCAGTAGGGTGAGCTCTCATTCTTGCCCATCTAGCAGGTTGAAAGCATGTAAATGTGAGTAGATAAATAGGTATCACTTCGGGGGGAAGATAACAGTGATCCATGTGCCTCAGAATATAATCATGCTGTCCACATGATCACAAAAATGTATTTAGAAAATGATGGCTCTCTTAGCTAAGAAATGGAGATGAGCACCATCCCTAGAGTCAGACATGACTGGACAGGGAAAACCTTTATTGTGATTTTAATTTGGTGTCTGATATTTTTCTTTCTTTCTGTTTTTGAGAGGGTCTATGACTGTAATAAAATATATTTTTTGTCAGAGTGCTCTTAGGCAAGATATTAGCAGGAATACCTCTATTTTGTAATATGGAAGTAACTGTATCATATATGGTATTTTAAGGAATTTTGAAATACTATCCCATTTCATACATAGATACTTGGGATAACAGATTTTTCTAAGGGTCAGGAGACATACCTAACCTGGCTGATTCTCTTGTGCAGAAAGATTTACACTTTGGCGTCTGGAATAAATGGCATTTGCTTAACTAAGGAAATGCCAAAAGACTTACCTTCACTCATCTTTCAAAGAAGGAATCTGCTAAGACAAAATGAAAACAGGAATTAAACTGACAGCACGCAATGAGTAGCAAGAGACTCTTAAAGCAGAAACATGGGGAATATAACATGCAACAGTAACTGACAACTGAGTGGGAGAAAGTAACACAAAATTTATGTTATTTGGAAAGAAATGAAGAGAAAGAATATGGTGGATTTCTGTGAGGAGCAGGAAGAGAAGGCAATACGAATTCTGAATCAACCTTGTGCTGCTGGACAGTTAGTTTCTAGCTATAAGAGCATTCAGAGGCAGGGAAAAAGAAAGTGTATAGCTTACTGTCTTCAAAATTTTAAAATTTATATTATGTGAGAATAAAATCTACCTTTGGTTCTATAATGCAGATGTGAGTTGCATTACTTCTCTCTCACACACCATACACACAGACAAAATCTCCTTTTTGTGGTACAGATTACCCAAAAAGACAGTGTTGCTTCTTGGAAGCACTTCTAAAGGATGGATTAAAGGGGGGAGGGGAAGGGTGGCCTGATCCTTGGTATAAAAAAGGGCGACATACAGTATAACTTTGATCACTGCTGATTTCAGAAGAGGAGTTCTGCAGCTCAGTTCCATAAGGAAGAACTTGAAGATTGGTGAAGCAGTCTTCAAAGAAACAGCTTTAGTAAACCTAAATATCTGTGTTTTTTGAAAGGCTAGTTTGGAGTATAAACTGAGTTGAGTAAACTCTGTTGGAATTTTTGAGATTAAAAATATAGGAAAAAATCCTGCTGGATTAAATCAATTTTTAAAAGGATACTTGAATTAGTGGATGGGACAAGAAAAGTCTAGAAGTCCTTACCTTTTGAGTTGACCTAGATAGCTAACTTTTTTTTAGCATTTCAAGAAACATTGTTTGTTGCAAATTGAAAATGGATCGGAATATATGCATTTTATTAAACCATTTTATATTTTTTCCCTATAATTTGAGCACTGTCTTTTTATGACAGCCAGTCACATGTCCTTGAGAGGTCTCCTAACCAGGCATGAAGTCACTATATCTCTTCCCTTTTTGTTTGTTTTAGAAGTCTAAAATAGTAGTTTTCCATCATCTCTACTAGATCAATTCTCCGGGAACATGTTTAAGCTCCTTTTAGAACTATTCAGCGCAGTGATACAGTGATGGGATTCAGTCAGTTTGCACCAGTTTGGGAGAACTGGTAGCTAGTTTTTTGTTGCCCAGGCCCAGAATGGACTTCCGGAAGTGGCATCCACACAGAGAACCAGTTGTTCACATATATGAATCCCACCACTGCAGTGATACCTATCTCTACTTCTTATAGCTGTTAAATCCATATTTAATCATATTTCACATGTCAATCTGCTGTTTGTCTGGTTTTCAGGGTCATACTCAAGTTTGGTGTTATAGGAAGAAGTTCATTCTTTCTATTTACTCTTTCCATTTCAATCGACAAAATTTTTTTTCAATTACAAGAATATTTGAACATTTTTAAAAGCAAGAAATATAACCAAGGAGTATCTTTCCCTATTGGATTCATTGTTTATTACAGTCTGCTTGATATGAAGCAGATGTTAGGTAACAGGAACTATTACTTTAGTTATCTTGGTTAACTCTGTGAAATTAAAGTGAACTACGCCTTGATGTGTATCAGGAATATTAAAATGTTCAGCCTGGCTTCATTAATTTCAACACTGCAAAACATAACAGATTTAAAGAAATGTGCTACAGAGCTGCCATTAAAAAAATTAAATAAAATCAGGATAGCAATAAAGAAGCAGTGGAAGAAAACAAATCCACTCTATAAGATGCAGTAATAATCTCAGCTCTTGTAATAAAGGCAATTGAATTGTGGAATAAAGAAAAGAGATGAGGCATTACATCCCATTATGGGAATTGTATCTCTTAATATCCATTTGGTCTCATGTGAATATAGTCAGTGGAAATAGGTTTGAAATAAGCAAGACAATGGAATTATTTGATAATCCAAATACAGTTTGGAAGAACAAGTTCTTAATAAAGTACTTTAACAGCCAGATCCAATGAGCTGCTCTTTTAGAAAGCAAGGACTTCACTTATATTTTTTTCTTATGGAATCAAACCATCTTCATTAACCATAAAGAAATTTCACAGATTAAAACAAGAATACACTAATAATCCCTTATTTTTGTACTCTTTTATTACTATGCTTTTATTACTATGCTAATATTAACAACCTATGATATGCAGATGATACCACTCTAATGGCAGAAAGTGAAGAGGAACTAAAGAGCCTTCTGTTGCGGGTGAAGAAGGAGAGTGCAAAACTTGGGTTGAAACTCAACATTAAGAAAACCAAGATCATGGTATCCGGCCCTCTCAATTCCTGGCAAATACTGTAGATGGGGAAGAAATGGAGGTAGTGACAGATTTTATTTTCCTGGGCTCCAAGATCACCACAGATGGGGACTGCAGCCAAGAAATTAAAAGAAGCTTGGTCCTGGGGAGGAAAGCCATGGCAAATCTAGACAGCACACTAAAAAGCAGAGACATCACCCTGCCAACAAAAGTGCATATAGTCAAGGCTATAGTCTTCCCAGTTGCAATGTATGGCTGTGAAAGTTGGACCACAAGAAAGGCTGAGCACCAAAGAATTGAGGCCTTTGAACAATGGTGCTGGAAAAGACTCCTGCGAGTCCCTTGGACTGCAAGGCGATCAAATCAGTCAGTCCTAGAGGAGATCAACCCTGACTGCTCTTTAGAAGGCCAGATCCTGAAGCTGAAACTCAAATACTTTGGCCACCTAATGAGAAGGAAGAACTCACTGAAAGGAGCCTAATGCTGGGAAAGATTGAGGGCAATAGAAGAAGGGGACGACAGAGAATGAGGTGGCTGGATGGAGTCACTGAAGCAATACATGTGAGCTTAAACATACATACATACATACATACATACATACTTACATACATATATATATATAAATTATTCAAATTGCTAATAAAGAATTTGGGAGGCTGAGATGATCATTTCGATTGCTATTGTTATATTACATGCTATAATGCTACCTGAAGGCCTATCTACTCTGCACCCTTGATCTGTTCCTCTACTGTGATGGAGGTTGAATCTGCTGTGAATCGGGGAGTACAAAGCAGCATTTCTACATTCCATATTTGTGCAGATAATGTGCATAATCCTTTATGCATTAGTTTAGACTGAGTGATGTTCTAGTTGATTGATGGATGGATGGATTTATTTATTTATTTTAGAGGTTGGTTGATACCAGATGTCTCTAGGAAACTTACTTTAAAAAATTAAGAACAATTACAAAAGAAATTTACCATGAGTCCAGCAAAGAGACATTTAAAAACAATAAACAATAAAATAACCTACAGGGCCTCAACACTCTCTTCCTCCACTCTGCCCCAAGGACTTGGATAACAGCCAAGCTTTCAATGATTTTCTGAACATCATCATAGTGGGAGCTATATGGATCTCTGGAAGGATAAAGTTTCAGAGTTTCTAGGTTCTTTTGACATGGAAAAAAATTATTGTGTTTCCATGACAACTAGCTAGTACAATGTACAAGATGTAGAAGAAAACTCTTATAGCTATAAAAGACACAATAGCTGAGCTCAATAATCAACTTTTTTTGTTATAACACTTCAAAAATACTACTCCCCATTCCAAACAGATCTTTATTGACTCTCAGTATCTGCTTGATCCTTTTTGCTTAAATCTAAGATTAAAAATAAAAATAATAAAATTGTAATGTCCTAACTATATAATTTGCATTTAATGACTCATTTGTAGAGAGCTCAGAGACTTTAAAAATCAACAGAGAAGTTCTGTTTGATTTTACCATATTAGACAAGAACACCTTCCACTGTTTCTTTCCAGGTCATCTTCTGGAAACATTCACACATAACCACAAATGTGTTAATGCTAATTGGTTCTGTCATTTTGATAGTGCAAAGAACAAGGACTATTGTTTTCAGGATGTAGTAAAAAAAGAAACAACCTCCTTTTCTATTTTCTGTTCTCCCAATTTAAATAGCTATGGTGCAGTACATTGATCATTATATCTATATAAGGTGATAAGAGCAGTATTTTGTTTCTGACCAAAAAAAGTATATATTATGTTAGATCAAATCGTCAACACCAAAATGTGTACAGATTTATCAATGCCCCTGGATAGAGTAGATCAGCCTAAAATCATATGATTGTGTTTCTGCAGTTCTTTCTACACAAGTGGATTGTGAATAATCATTCATGATTTGGGCATTCAGGCTGGTGTCTTCGGCTTAAGCTGAAGACACCAGCCTGAAGAAGTTGAGTGGGACCTCGTCAAAACGTCGCCAAGACACTATCAATCTTACATGGGAAAGGACCTGAAATGCCAAGACCTACATATCTGTACCCACGAAAATCTACGAAAACAAATATATTTATTAAATTTTTATACCGCCCTTCTCCCGAAGGACACATGGCGGTGTACAGGGCAATAAATATCGAAATACAAAATACCAAAGTTAAAAAAGATTAAATAATAGGCCCAATATAATACAGTAATTAAAACTATGCTAAAACCAAAACCAAAACCCCCAAACCCATCAGACCAGGCTGGATTGTTCAAATACATAGGTTTTTAGATTGCGTCGGAAGGAGCGAAGGTCGGGGGCGATCCGGAGCTCAGCCGGCAAGCGGTTTCATAGGTCTGGCGTGCCTACAGAGAACGCCCTCCCCCTGGGGGCCACCAATCGACATTCTCTGATCAGAGGCACCCTGAGGAGGCCCACTCTGTGGGAGCGCACTGGATGGAGGGAAGTTGACACCAGCAGCAGGTGCTGCCGTAGGTAATCCGGACCCATGCCATGTAGGGCTTTATAGGTCATTACCAGCACCTTGAATCTCACCTGGAGGGCAACTGGCAGCCAATGCAGCTAACATGAGAGTATCGGGAGACCCCCAACACCACTCGCGCGGCTGCATTCTGCACCAGTTGAAGCCTCCAAGTGGTCCTCAAGGGCAGCCCCATGTAGAGAGCATTGCAGTAGTCCAAATGAGAGGTCACAAGCTCATGAGTGACTGTACGCAAGGCATCCCGGTCTAGATAGGGCCGCAACTGGCACACCAGGCGAACCTGGGCGAAGGCCCCCCTAGTCACATTTACTATATGGTCTTCTAAAGAAAGCTGTGAATCTAGGAGGACTCCCAAGTTACGAGCCCTATCTATGGGGGGTAATAACTCACCCCCCATAGAAAGAGATGGAATATTCTGAATATCTCGAGATGCCGGTACGCACGGCCACTCAGTCTTGTTAGGGTTGAGTCGAAGCCTGTTCCTCCCCATCCAGACCCGGACCGCCTCCAGGCAATGGGACATCATGTCAAGGGCATCACTGGGCTGGTTTAGGGTTGAAATAAAAAGCTGGGTATCATCAGCATACTGATGATAACCAACTCCAAAACCACGAATGATCTCACCCAGAGGCTTCATATAGATGTTGAACAGGAGGGGCGAGAGGACCGATCCCTGAGGAACTCCACAAACGAAAGGCCTCAAGGTCGACCTCTGCCTCCCTGCATATGTGTGTGTGTGTGTGTGTGTGTGTGTGTGTGTGTGTGTGGTGTGTGTGTGTGTGTAAAATTCCCAGCATGTGTAAAATTTTTGGATTGCTAACAAAGAATTAAAGGGAGACTGATATAGCTATTTCAAACTTATTTGTTTTCATCTGTCAGCCACACCCTTCTGAGATTCGAACCTGGGCTGATTGCACATTAGGCAGTTGTTTTAACCTCTAGGCCACAGGCTCTTTCTCACTTTGTCAGTTGCATTGGGGAGGGAAGAGGCAGGGGAGATATGTCTTGAGTACTTTGAACACCTTGCTGGCCCAAATATGGGCCAAATTTTTTTTTCTTTTTTTCTTTTTTTCTTTTTTTGTTGCAGGGTGATGTCTCTGCTTTTTAATGTGCTGTCTAGATTTGCCATGCCCTGCCAACAAAAGTCCGTATAGTCAAGGCTATGGTCTTCCCAGTTGCAATGTATGGCTGTGAAAGTTGGACCATAAGAAAGGCTGAGCGCCAAAGAATTGAGGCTTTTGAACTATGGTGCTGGAGAAGATTCCTGCGAGTCCCTTGGACTGCAAGGTGATCAAACTGCTCAGTCCTAGAGGAGATCAACCCTGACTGCTCTTTAGGAGGTCAAATCCTGAAGTTGAAACTCAAATACTTTGGCCACCTAATGAGAAGGAAGAACTCACTGGAGAAGAGCCTAATGCTGGGAAAGGTTGAGGGCAATAGAAGAAGGGAATGACAATCAAACTTGCCAGAAGATTTTTGCATTTTTGTGAGTGTTGCTGGGAGTAAGAAAAACATTTTTTTTCCTTTTTGTCTCCCAGACTCTAATGATTCTTGTGGAAGCTCAGTAATTGATTTTGTTGGATCTTCTTTCTTATCCTCAAATTTGTTTTGAAGTCCTGAAACATAAAATATCTTTTCCATTTTTCACTGTTATGGCAAAATCTTGTAGATTTTCTTCTGTTTGTTTAAGTTGTAGTTCTTTTCATATGTAGCTTCCCTATTTAAGTCACTTTCTTCTGGCTTGTATTCTATTATCTGATTTGTTTGTGCATTCTTTATCATCATTTTCTGAGAGTTTTTTTTAATTCTAAGTTGAAGTTGAAGATGTGCTCATTTATGTCATCAAAGTTGTTTTTAACCTCATCATGGTTTGAAACCATTGTCATTTGAATCTGTCACAGCATTGCATACATTTCCTCCTGGAAGGTATTTGTCTTGTCTTGGAGTATTGCTCCTGCAGATCTCTGATATTCCAGGCTAGGACCTTCAGAAGGGAATATTAGGTGTGGTTTCCTGTCACTTTTAGATAGGTATGCAACATTCATTTTGTCTCTGTCCCCTCCAGATAGTTTTTCATCAGTACCATAGTCTCTGTGATTAGCCTTATCAGACCAGCCAATCTTAAAATCCAGACAACCAAATCTTATATGTTTCTTATCTTTATATAGGGTTTTTGTAATCCAATGCATTTCCAATCACCAAAACATCATTGAAAGCAGTGTTTTATAATGGTTCTTCTATTCTTCTTCTTAGAATTATCAACCAGCCAAAACTGCAGTCCAGAATGTTTAGCTACCTAAAAGCTTTCCAGTAAATTCCCCCTAGATGATTAGCCATAGTCAAAGATTTTCTTTATCTGTAAACAATTCTTGAGCTTAGAAATCACAGCTCAGTGAAAATTTATAGTTCCAGAGGATCAGCAGTTTTTTTTAAAAAAAATAAAACAAATGTAATTCTCACTCTGTATTAGATGGCCCTGTTGTATTTTCTTTCCTCTGTTTCCAGCTGTTCCTTATTTGGCTAACAATCACTGAGGTTCAGAGGAACACATTTTTTCTATTTCTGGGTGTCTTGCCAATTTCTGAGTCAATGCAGCTATAGTTATGCTCTGATCCTCCACTAGGTGTCAATATCTATTCATTTTCCAACTTTTAAGACAAAGAATTATTTTCTTATAATTTCATTAATACTCTTACAGATGTAAAATCTTAACAGTTATAATTTTCAGATTTATCGAGACTGTAGTATTATTAACTTCATTTCAATATATTTCTGTCCCCCATAAACATTAATTCGCCACTTCCATCTATGGAAGGGTAAGGGTGTAGTCCCCTCCCTTCTCATTTTCGGAGGATTTTTTGCTTCTTGGGGATCTTTTCCAGGAAATCAGTTACAAGATAGGAGAGAGAAGATTGATATTCTCACCGACTTCCAAGCATGCTGTTCCCCATTGTTCTGATTATTGCTTTTGGCTGCCAGTAGCTAGGGCTAGTCAGTGAGGTGTGGCTAACCTTTCTCCTGTCAGATTGAAGGGCTTTCCCTGGATCAAGCGGATCAACCACCGTTGTTGTGTGATCAGTGTGTGTGGGGGGGTTCCTTCATTCATCACCTCTCCAGGGTGACTTCAGACCCATTTAGGGTCCCCTGGCAGGGTAAAACCAGCCATAGGGTATGGAGCCCTGCAATCCCTCAGCCGTGTCGCTACGATGCAAGACCGGAAGTCTGGGCAGCCGTGTAAATGTAAAAAATACATTAAAAATGTACTGGTAAACTTTGTCAAACCCTGATTTAAATCTCATCTGCAAGGATGCAACATCTAAGCCATGCCTAAGTACAGTTATGACTTTCTCTGTAGCATCTTTTTGTGCATCTGATATTTTTTCTCTTCAATGAAGCAGTCTATTTTGGATACAGACTATTTCCAGCAAACTTCTCACATTGAATGTGATGCTTTTTTGAGGTAAGATTCAATGAGTTCATTTTCTCTTAGAGCATAAGTAAGACTGCAATATTAAAGTGATTTTCTCATTTGTTGTTGCTAGTTGCGAAGTCGTGTCTGACCCATCGCGACCCTATGGACAACGTTCCTACAGGCCTTCCTGTCCTCTACCATCTTCTGGAGTCCATTTAAGCTCACGCCTATTGCTTCAGTGACTCCATCCAGCCACCTCATTCTCTCTCGTCCCCTTCTTCTATTGCTCTCAATTTTTCCCAGCATGAGGCTCTTCTCCAGTGAGTCCTTCCTTCTCATTAGGTGGCCAAAGTATTTGAGTTTTAGCTTCAGGATCTGGCCTTCTAAAGAGCAGTCAGTTGATCTCCTCTAGGACTGACCGGTTCGATCGCCTTGCAGTCCAAGGGACTCGCAGGAGTCTTCGCCAGCACCATAGCTCAAAGGCCTCAATTCTTTGGCGCTCAGCCTTTTTTATGGTCCAACTTTCACTGCCATACATTGCAACTGGGAAGACCATAGCCTTGACTATATACACTTTTGTTGACAGGGTATGTCTCTGCTTTTTAGTGTGTTGTCTAGATTTGCCATGGCTTTCCTCCCGAGAAGCAAGCATCTTTTAATTTCTTGGCTGCAGTCCCCATCTGCAGTGATCTTGGAGCCCAAGAAAATAAAATCTGTCACTACCTCCATTTCTTCCCCAACTATTTGCCAGGAATTGAGAGGGCCAGATGCCATGATCTTGGTTTTCATAATGTTTAGTTTCAACCCAAGTTTTGCACTCTCCTTCTTCACTTTCTGCCATTAGAGTGGTATCATCTGCATATCTTAGGTTGTTGATATTTCTTACGGCAATCTTAATTCCAACTTTTGATTCATCTAGCCCTGCCTTTCTCATGATGTGCTCTGCATATAAGTTAAATAGGGAAGGCGATAGTATATAGCCTTGCCGGACTCCTTTCCCAATTTTGAACCAATCAGTGGTTCCGTGTCCAGTTCTCACTGTTGCTTTTTGGCCCGCATATAGGTTTCTCAAGAGACAAATAAGATGGTCTGGTACTCCCATCTCTTTAAGGACTTGCCACAGTTTGTTATGATCCACACAATCAAAGGCTTTAGCATAGTCAATGAAACAGAAGTAGATGTTTTTCTGGAACTCTCTAGCTTTCTCAATGATCCAGAGTATGTTGGCAATTTGATCTCTAGTTCCTCTGCCTCTTCAAAATCCTGCCTGTACTTCTGGTAGTTCTTGATCCACATACTGCTGAAGTCTAGCTTGTACGATTTTAAGCATAACTTTACTAGCATGCGAAATGAGTGCAATGGTGTGATGGTTTGAACATTCTTTGGCACTGCCTTTCTTTGGAATTGGAATGTAAACTAATCTTTTCCAATCCTGTGGCCACTCTTGAGTTTCCAAATTTGCTGGCAAATTGAGTGTAGCACTTTTACTGCATCGTCTTTTAAGATTTTGAATAGCTCAGCTAGAATACTGTCACCTCCACTAGCTTTGTTGTTGCTCAGATTTTCTAAGGCCCACTTCACTTCACATTCTAGGATGTCTAGCTCGAGGTCAGTGACCACCTCATTGTAATTATCAGGGACATTAAGCTCATTCTTGTATATTTCTTCTGTGTAATTTTGCCACCTCTTCTTAATCTCTTCTGCCTCTGTTAGGTCCCTGCCATTTTGGTCCTTTATCATGCCCATTTTTGCATGAAACATTCCCTTCATCTCTCCAATTTTCTTGAAAAGATCTCTTGTCCTCCCTATTCTATTGTTTTCTTCTATTTCTTTGCACTGTTCATTAAAGAAGGCATTCTTATCTTTTCTAGCTATTCTCTGGAATTCTGCATTCAATTGGGCGTATCTTTCTTTTTCTCCCTTGCCTTTTGCTTTCCTCCTTTCCTCAGCTATTTGTAAAGCTTCCTCAGACAGCCATTTTGCTTTCTTGTATTTCTTTTTCTTTGGGATGGTTTTGGTTGTTACCTGTTGTACAATGTTGCGAACCTCTGTCCATAGTTCTTCAGGCACTCTGTCTATCAGATCTAATTCCTTAAATCTATTTGTCACCTCTACTGTATATTCAACAGGAATATGATTTAATTCATACCTGACTGGCCTAGTGCTTTTCCCTACTTTCTTCAGTTTAAGCCTAAACTTTGCAATGAGAAGCTCATGGTCTGAGCCACAGTCAGCTCCTGGTCTTGTTTTTACTGACTGTATACAGCTTCTCCATCTTTGGCTGCAGAGCATATAATCAATCTGATTTCTGTGTTGACCGTCTGGTGATGTCCATGTGTAGAGCCGTCTCTTGGGTTGTTGGAAAAGTGTGTTTGCTATGACCATCGTATTCTCTTGACAAAATTCTATCAGCCTGTGTCCTGCTTCCTTTTGTATTCCAAGGCCAAACTTGCCTGTTATTCCGGTTATCTTTTGGCTTCCTACTTTAGCATTCCAATCCCCCATGATGATAAGAACATCATTTTTTGGTGTTAGTTCTATAAGGTGCTGTAGGGCTTCATAGAACCGGTCAATTTCATCCTCTTCAGCACCGGTGGTTGGGGCATAGACTTGGACTACTGTGATATTGAATGGTTTGCCTTGGATTCGAACTGAGATCATTCTGTCATTTTGAGGATTGTATCCCAGTATTGCTTTTCCTACTCCTTTATTGACTATGAAGGCTACTCCATTTCTTCTGAGGGATTCTTGCCCGCAGTAGTATACCTGATGGTCATCTGAATTAAATTCACCCATTCCTGTCCATTTTAGTTCACTGATTCCTAAGATATCAATGTTCAGTCTTGTCATCTCTTGTTTGACCACGTCCAGCTTGCCTTGATTCATGGATCTTACATTCCAGGTTCCTATGGAGAAAAAATCTTTACAGCATCGGACTTTCCTTTCACCACCAGACACATCCACAGCTGAGCGTCCTTTCAGCTTTGGCCCAGTCGCTTCATTCTTTCTGGCGCTACTAGTACTAGCCCTCTGCTCTTCCCCAGTAGCATATTGGACGCCTTCCAACCTGAGGGGCTCATCTTCCAGCGTCATATCGTTTTGCCTTTTGGTATCCGTCCATAGGGTTTTCATGGCAAAGATACTGGAGTGGATTGCCATTTCCTTCTCCAGTGGATCACGTTTTGTCAGAACTCTCTGCTATGACCTTTCCATCTTGGGTGGCCCTGCACGGCATTTTCTCATATGCATGCATCAAACAGACTGCCCACATTTCTTATCCCTACACTGATTTGACAGTGGGGCAGAATAGGATTTCTGTCCACAAGAAAAAAGGAGAAGTAGCCTTGGGAACATTTTCTTTAGTGCCAGTTATTAGCAGAAGACCCATTTCTCCTTTACTCCCACTTCTCTACCCATGTGGAGAAAGGAAGAGGGGAAATGGGCTTTCTGCTGTAATTTTATCAAATAGAACTGGTACCAAATGAGCCATTACCTCTGCTTTTCTGGCCACCAATGACAAGAAAATTTGGTTGAAAGAAGGTGAGACGTGGATACTCTTAGTATCAGTCTTCCCATTCCTCAGAGAAATCACTGCCATGCTTTACTATAAGCGTGTGGTTGCTGAATAGCCAATTTCCCCACTCCTCTTTCTAGGATGAGACTGTTTTAGCCAATGCTTTGTGGATTAGGAGGTGTAGTCAGGCAAGGCTAAGATATGGCCAGCAGTATTCTGAAAGGCACAGAGTAGGTGTTGAAAACTGCACTCACCATCCCTATGGATCAGGCATTGTTGGGCTTACTCCACCAGGTCTATATGGGCATGTTTACTATGGGGGGTGGGAGGTAAAAAGCTGTTTCCATGTCTCCATTTCCTTTTACCTTTTGTGGGATTAGAAAACTGCTGGCCAAAATTGCACTACTTCCAATACTTCTCTTGCCATTTATCCATCTATCCTGGCAGGATGGGCAGAAATAGTGGAAAAGTTGGCTGTTGTGTTCCTTTTGCCTCAAGGAGAATGGCCAGGGACCAGTGGAGCTTCTGACAGCCAGATGAAGCTGGACCCCTCACTTTACATTGCAACAAGTTGTCATTGCATTACAAGTCATTAACAGAGGACATGTCCAAACAGCAAGTTCTTATTGGCAGAATATGGGGAATACCTCTTTAAAAATGATACAGGAAAATCAGTACACATTTACAGTGAGTCAAGGATGAGTAAGAGCCAACATCCACTTGTGTCCTCTCAACCCTTCCAAAGGATGCTCATTTGGGTTTCCAAAACATCTTCCTTTCCTCCTCATGCCCTCCCTGCAAACATTGAACTAAACTTTAAAAGTCATGTTCTCTGTTCTCTTCTTTCACCCAGCTAGGTTAAGGTAAAGGTAAAGGTTCCCCCGCACATGCGTGCTAGTCGTTTCCGACTCTAGGGGCCGGTGCTCATCTCCGTTTCAAAGCCGAAGAGCCAGCGCTTGTCCGTGGACGTCTCCGTGGTCATGTGGCCGGCATGACTAGACGCCAAAGGCGCACGGAACGCTGTTACCTTCCCACTGTAGTGGTCCCTATTTTTCTACTTGCATTTTTACATGCTTTCGAACTGCTAGGTTGGCAGAAGCTGGGACGAGTAACAGGCGCTCACTCTGCTACGCGGCACTCGGGATTCGACCCGCCAAACTGCCGACCTTCTGATCGACAAGCTCAGTGTCCTAACCCACTGAGCCACCGCGTCCCTATAAAGGGCCTGGTTGTTTTTATTTCAGACAGACAAGCAAATAGGTCATGGAGGTATGTACACTGAGGGGAAGAAACAGCTAGGATTTTTTCTTTTTGTGAAGGCAAGGGAACTTGTGGCTATGTAATCATCACATCTTCTCACATTCCTTTTCCAGTCCTTCCAAAAGACTTGTGCAAGTGACTCACTGTCTGTCCTATGAAGTAGAGCAGATTGGAAAACAGAATTCCTGAACAGTTTAGAACTATGCCCTTCTTATATACCAGGGAGTTAGTGAAGAGTTACTTGGTTTCCTTCCTCCTTCTTTCTGCACCTGTCTTAATCACTTCTGGATGGTTCTGCCAAAGTAATCTCCATGGTTCCCTTCACTCATTGTGCAGGTTCACATTCTTACCCAATGGAGGAAAGGCAGGGATTTCAATGAATTAATTAGTTTGGGAACAATCAACATCTAAATTTACCTGGGATCTTTACTGTTCCAATTGAAACACAGCTCAACACAGCTCAAGAAATAAACAATCATAAAGATCAATAATCTCCTATAAGCATCTGAGTAACAGTTGGGCCTGTTTGTGACTTATGGGTTTTAACAAAGCAGACACAATACATTCAGACTGGCAGCAAGAATTATTTATGATGGAAATTGCAGTCCACCAGCATCTGGAAGGGCATAAATTACACTATTTAGGTGGGTCTTTTATACAACACTATTTAAAAAACTGAGACCATTATTTCCTCTGAAGCCAAATAAAGGACATACCATAAAGACAAAATTGTATGCACCACTTTTTTTGAAGTATGAAGAATTGTTACAATCATAACAGAACATGTATTACACCATCTAAAGTTGTGTCAAGAACTTTAATGCTTCTTTGATGAATTAGAGTCTGACAAAATGTATTCCATGATTATAGGAGTGTGATTTAAATGAGTGAATCAAATTTCCCTGATGACAAATGCTTATCACAATTATCACCTACTAAGTTAGAAAAGACTCTTTGAATCATCACTGGCTAACTGGCTTCTCTAGAAACAAAAATCTTGCACAACCTGTCCAAAGAGCTGGTATAATGGTCATATTGGCTGAGGGGATGTTCAACATGCCTGGAGGAAGTGTTGGAAATTTAAATTTAAATTCTGCAGGAAGCTCTTTTGAAATGAAATGTTCTTTTTTTTAAAAAAAATTATGAAATGTCTTAACTATAATAATAAAAGATAATGCAAATTAAAGAAAAATATATAAAGGGACCATAACATCTTCAAGAAAGATAAAAAGAAAGAAAAAATAGATAGAGAAAAGCAAAGGAAAAAAACCCTAAGAAAGCAACTTTCTACCCTCATCTTGACAAGTATAAACAATTTAATTATCTCTTCACCTCCTCTTAATTAACAGATATTGAGATTATATGCTCCTGAAGCTAAATAGAGCAAAAAGTAAAACTATATTGATAGTTTTTTTCTGGATTCTGGTTCTGCCCCAGGTATCAGTCAAAATAAAAGACATTCACTGTATTCAAAGTAAAAATTAGATTTATTAAGAATGCATGAGAGGAGGAAAGCCTTGCTTCTGCCTCAGCACATCATGAAATGTAAGTAGCACAAGAGAGAGAAGGAGACAAAATTCCTGTCTCTTAAACACAGAGGCTTGTTTAACCATGGGCCCGCTGAGAAACCAGCACAGCATGTGAAAACCCTTCCCCTTATCTATCATTTTCCATTTTCCTGGGTTATAGAAAGGAGATGATTCAATCTCCTCAACATTCAGAAAATCAGTACATCCAGACAATAAAGAGGTGGTAGTAGTGCATGTTGAGCAATCTGCAGGAGGTATGAAAACAATCTGCTCCTCTTTATTTGGAGTGTAAATAATACTACATTGAAATGTGTGTTTCCATTTCTTTGCTTGATATTTGCACCTGTTTCTCAGAATGTCTTCAAATTTCCTTTGGTGATGTTTTTAAGCTCACTTTTTTTGTCCCATGCTGACAGATTAGAGGTAGGCAAATCTGACTGACCCAAGGTCACCCAGTTCTTGATATATTTGGATCTAGTCATCTGTTCTGAAGTGATAGGAATTCAGGTTTAATCTTGCCTGGAGCATCAAATGATTCCACATCAAGTAGCTTCATCAAAACAAAGAGTTCTGCTGATGCAGTTGTTTTCAATCATACTCTTCTCCCCAGTTTTCTGCAGCCTCCCTGGCTAGCCTGATTCTTGATTTCACAAAAGCTCTTTCCAGATTTCTTCCACAATAGATTTCATTTGGACTCAATAATGCCTGCTATAGTTATAATTGTGAGGACAGTAATGGTTATTACTGTCCTCACCCCAAGAATTCAGTTTGTCACTGGTAAGAAGTACATACCACCTGTCAACAATGATTATGGAAGTGCTTGAGCAGGGTGCTGGACCAGAAGACCTCCAAGGTCCCTTCCAGCTCTATTCTATTCCCCTCCTGCAAAGAGAAAATAACACTTCAAAACAATCCATGCCATGTTGATTCTGCTCGAAAGTTGTATTTTGACACCTCTATGGACTCAGCCTTATAATGAAGACCTCCCATGTAGGGATTGTGGTGCCTTAGCATGCTTGGCAGCTAATATAATCTTCTAGGACAGCATGCACAGCATTCCCCCCATTCATCTAGGAGGCTGTGAGATCTGTGAATGCCTTCTTCCATTCTATGTCTCTGAATAGAAACTGTGGAAACTTGGAATGCTCAGATAGTTCTCGTAGGGGACATTTCCAGTTTCCCCAATTGTTTTAAATTTGTTTTTATGTTATCCCTTTGGAATTACTCTCAGCCACTCACCCTGTATAAACATCAAGTGAAAGCTGTATTGAAGGCTGTGAATCCCAGCAAAGCTGCAGGCCCAGATGGGGTGCTATGGATAGTGGTTAAGAATTGTGCTGATCAATTAGCAGGAGTCCTGACAAGGATCTTTAACATCTCCTTACAAACAGCCTGTATACCATCATGCTTGAAGCATGAGGAAAATTCTCAGGGACAACTCACACCCTGGTCGGTACCTCTTTACTCTCCTACTATCGAGTAGGAATATAGAAGTATAGCCAGCCGCACCAACAGGCTGAAGTCCATGGACTGTCAGGCTCTTGAATGGGAAATAACTCTATGTATTATTGACTTGCAAGGCGGGTGTGTTGTGCAATTAGCTCACATGGTGTAACAAGATGGTGGGTTTGTTGTCACTGTGAGTTGGGGAGGGCAAGAAGGGAAGCTCAGCCAATCTCACTGTATACGTGTTGTACTTTGATAATAAAGGTTCATTCGTTCGTTCATTTATTCATTCACTCTTCCTGTTTGAGGATTGATTTTGAAAATCTGTGATACTGAAACTGAAAACAGTTTATTTTTCAACTTTCCCAAAAGTTTGATCTTTATCCAACTAAAAAAGGGCCAAATGAATGGTGAAAAGTGAGAAGGTGAGAAACAATGTGTCTGTAGAAACAGGCATTTACTTGAGTCCTTGGCTCTTACCTTGTTCTTAAATCTTTTAAGCTGAATATTACCTAACAGTACATAATTTCTCTCAGTAGGCCTGAACCAAGAAAACTTTTGAATGTTCTAGGATAATCACTTCCAACAGCAAGAGTTGAGTACTTAACATTATTAAAATCAAATTATAGAGGATTTTATAGCTAACAGCACCTTGAACAAAAAAGTGCTATTGCAATTCCTAAAATATTATAATTTCAGTTTGCACGGAAGTTAAGACTATATATGTTAAACATATAATTGTCAGGCTGGAACAGAAGGTTTTGCTCGTTCAGAAAAATGACAGTCTAAATGTTTAGTAATATAAGTACAGTATATGATATTTGTCAGTTTTATTGTATGATGTAAAAACTAGATTTGGGATTAAAATGTGTCAACAGTGTTCTTTATATCTTCATCATGATCAAGGAAATTAATATTTTGTGGATTTTGTGATTTTCAACATAATACTTTTTTGTGTAACTTTTCTTTTACAGTATAGAAGTGTCAATCCTTACTTCTTTTATGCTTTCCCATTATATGGAAAATATTAATTTTTGTAAGAAGCAAAGACTATTTTGTGCAAGCAATAATTTTGTTAAAGGTTGGGCCTGTGATAGAGATGAAAGCGATGGAATGGAACCGAAGTATAAGAATTCCATCTGTTTGTAAAAAAAATATGTATGGATTAGTAGCAAGGAACAGTCTGACAAGTTAAATATAGTGATAGGATACTACAAGAAAAAATAACAATGTAACATTTGAAATGCAGAGGTCCTTTATAAGGTGGACCTTATAAGGTGGACCTGAATCATTAATTTGACTGATGAATCATTGAAGCCAAATATCAAAAGGAGATAATTGTTTAACTGTATGAAAGAGTTAGAGACCACAAACTTTAACACACAAAAAGGCAAAAGCCTACAAATTAGATTAGAATTTGTATGTCTCAATTGATGTGAAGGGCCATCATACACCACAAACTTCAGGAGAAAAATATAGATTTTCTAATAGAGGAGACTGTTTAAACAGCCCTGTATGGGGCAGCTATTGTAATAGGGGCTATACTGCAGAACAGTGCACTTTGGAATAAAATGTTCTCAGGTGAGAAGAAATATGTAAAGGTAAGTAACCTTTACATCCTTTTCAAAGCATAAAACAATATAAAATTAATTCTGCATGTAAAAATGTACATTTTGTGAAGGAAGACTTCATAAAAGCTACATGCTCAAAAAACGCAAAGCCGGCATGACCAGAATCATATGTTAAAAGACCCTTGTTATACAATATAGAAAAGTTGGGGAAATTTCTGTAAAGGTGGAGAGAGCAAAACTCTGCAATCCAATCAGAAGCCTTGAAGTGGAGGTCTGGAGATTTGTATCCATCCCACACACATCCATAATTTATAGAGGATGGATTATGAGGTAACAGTCCTAAAAATACTGTATACATGACTTAGATATATTATCTCCCTGGGATATAAGGCTGCCTTGTTTCTAAAAATATAGTTTACCTTCTCTGCACTTAACAAAGAAAAAAAGCCTCCAAGTTTTTGAGATATCCTATTTAAATACAGGGAGTTCTCAATATACAACAGTTTGTTTAGTGACTGTTTGAAGTTACAGCAGCACGGAGAAAAAATGATTTATGATCATTTTTCACACCTATGACCGTTGCAGCATCCCCATGGTCACGGGATCAAAATTCAGACACTTGGTAACTGACTCACATTTATGACAGTTGCAGTGTCCCAGGGCAACATCATCACTTTTTGAAATCTTCTGACAAGCCAAGTCAGATTCACTTAACAACCATGTTACTAACTTATCGACTGCAGTGATTCAACAACCATGTCAAGAAAGGATGTAAAATGGGGCTAAACTAATTTAACAACTGTCTTGCTTAGTAACAAAAAATTTGCTGTCAGTTGTGTCAGTTGTGTCAAGAAGTACCTGTACGTGCAGTTGTGGGCATTGTTTGGAATTGTTAAGTTGGTTTTTTTTTCTGTTTTCAAATTGTGTGAAAATTTGGTTTTTAATACTGTGAAACCATGTACTTTTAAGAAAATGGCTTTATTCAAGTTTGCTTAGTATAGTATTGTTGCCTCTTTTAAAAATACAGATGTATACCTAGCAGTGGAGAGATGGGCCTCCACATTTGCCACAATCCACTAGTTTTTAAACTGAATTAGTAATCTCTAGGGGCAGGCACAAATCTTTCTCATGCAGGATGTTCCTTTGGATGCAAAGCTCTTTTTAAGCAGCATGTTAAGACTTCACTGAACTGAATGATCCCTCAGTGCCTAGAATTGGTATCTTATTCTTAAATGCATATAGGAAGAGCCCTGGTGGACCTGAGCAAGGCCAGCATTTTGTTCCTATAGTAACAAGCAGATGCCAATGAGAAGTACGCAAGGAAGTTATAATTATATACCCATTCCTTATCACCGTAATATCCTAGATAACTGCCTCCACTATTAGAGGCAATATATTAGCATTATGTAAAAATTATAAATACTCTTATCCTCCAAAAAGCTTACTACCATATATATTCACAAATAATCTGAGAATTGTAGGTGCCAAAATCATTCACATGCACACATATGGAGAGAGAGAGGCGGGGGGGGGGGGGGAGAGGGAGTGAGGGAGAGAGAGATGGATTTGGTTTACAGTATATGTGGATGGACTTATCCATGATTAGGTATTTCCCCTTAGTTTTTTTTATAGTATTTGTATATCCTGTGTATACAAATGGATAAGCCTATCCATAGATAAGCAGATCCTTCAGTGAACTCTGAATATATATTTCTAAAGGATCAATATAACTGATGTTGTTTTTGTACCTAGGATATAAACTTGGCATTGCACTGGCATAAATTAATAGGGTTCTTTTCATCTTTTCATTCACTGTACATCTTGTTCTAGGTCATTTTACTCTGGACACCAGCTGTAACAAATAAACACATTTCCTTTTTATTCATTTTGGGAACTTGTTGATTTCAAAGGCATTGTTATTTAAATACAATAGACATCCTTTAAAGTCTCTTTCAAGTGCTGACCTTCAGAACTATAACACAGTCAATTTCAATATCTCACCTGACATTTATTTCCTTCTCTTTTCCACTCCTTTTCACTCTCCAACATTTGCTGTTACCTCCTTAAGACTCTCTCACCTTATTTAGGAAAAAAAAAACCCTCATTAAAATGTTATGTGGATTATAATACAGATTCCCATATATTCAAAAGGTGTTCCTAATCTTGTGGAACAAGGACTGGAATGTCATACCTATATTCACACCCTTGCCAAGATCAAATTTGTAAATGAAGTTTGCTGTTCATCAGGGAGAACCAATTTCGTATAGAAGTTAAAGGTACCAGCTAAAAACTGGGAGACTGTGAGTTTTCATCCTACCTCCAGCACAAAGCCATCTGGATGACTTTGGGCCAGTCACTCTCTCTTAGCTCTGAGAAGGAGGCAATGCCAAGCCACTTTGAAAAACATCACCAAGAAAACTACAAACACCTGTCCAGAACTAATTGAAAAACACACACACATGCACACAAAATTCTGCTCACCAGTAATTTTACTGGTCGCTTCCCATCACCTTACTAGGAATCCAGAAGGGAAAAGTACTTTACATTCCCAAAATTTCAAGTGTGGTCAAAGCTCAGAAAGGTTGTTTACCTCAGAATTAAATAGCGGTGATTGATGATGATATTTTATTTATCTTATTAAATAAAGAAGTTGAAAAGACTAGTAACAAAAGCAAACTTATCTGCCACATTTTTCACACTAATAATTCTGTTTGAAGATAGAATTTGCACTTAAATTTCCCTAGCTTGTTTTCTGGCCAGCAAAGAGGGGAAAAACAAAGTAAGCCTCTGCTGCGTGTTTCAGGGTAAAGGGATAAATAAGGCTTTGTTTTCAAACTAATTCCCTCCCAACCCCTTAATCAATGAGGAATGTATTGTCTGTATGTTCTGCTTTAAGGTTGCAGACAGATAGAGCAAAGGGTAATATAGGAAATACTTACTCCAATGATGTTGGTGTTGGGAGGGGGGGAGATTGCCACTACTGATTAGTATGCAATTGTTTGGAGATGCTTTTGCTAAGAGCCAGAGGAATCTATTTAATTATCAAGGCCATGCCTTCCAGCTTCATTAGAGTCTTTGTTGAGAGTATACTGTAGCTAGAGAGCCAGACATGCAAAATTGCTTGATTACCTTTCGTTGTGTATATTCTTACATATACAGAGCCCAAGAGCCTTTACTATGAAATAAAGCTTTCTCCATGCTTAAGGAATTACATGGCTGATCAGTACAATAAAGTTATATTAATCATTACATATTTGGCATGGGGAAACTCAACTCAATCCATGTTTAACATTTCTGGTTTTTAAAAAGATTAAAAATGAAAGATTTAAAGTGGACTGATTGATTATGTGCTATCAAGTCATTTTCAATTCATAGCAACCAGATAGTTAGCTTTTCTTCATGACAATCTATCTTTAATCTGTTCTTCTAAATCTTTTAAATTTCCTAATGATTCACTCATCACCACTGTAAGTGAGCCCATCTTACTTACTGGTGGCCATCCTCTTCTCTTTTCTTTCATCTTTCCCAGCACTGAACCCTTTTCCAGAGAGGTGGGCTGAAGTAGGATAATTTGAGCCTGATAATTTGTGCCTCAAGTGATCATTTGTTTAATGATCTATTCATTTTTTTTTAAAAAAAACTATCCATGATATTCTCAGGAGTCTTCTTCAACACCAAACCTTAAGAGAATTGAGACTAAGTTAATAAACCTCCTAGATTTTCTTCAATTTCTTTTTTCCCTATTTTGTTTTGTTGGAATAAAAATGTGCCCTTTTTGTTTAGCATTTCCATGTTGCTACCTGTGTAAGTGAGTGTACTACTAATAGTAGAAGGAGGGATAATTATGAGGAGGACAACAATAATGATAATACCATAACAACAATAATAATGCTATTCGGGATGGAACGTGTGGGATTAGAAATTATCTCTGCCCAGATATCATCATCTCATCAAATAGTAAACAATTGCAAAGTACAACATCAAGAATATTTTTTTTTTAAATTAAAAAGTTTTTCAATACATTTTATTTATTACATCCCTTCCCCCAACCCTTCCCTCCCTTCCCAACCCTATCCCACCCTCCCACCCTCCCCTTCCCTTCCCCCCACCCCCCCACCCCGACTTCCCAGAGCTGGATACAAGGTATAAAAATAAAGTAAGCAATCATAAACTCCCATATACTACTAACAATAAACTATTAAGTCTCTCGCACTTTAGCTCTTATATGTTGACTACAAGCAATATACTTATTCAAATGCTAGATGAAACTTTTTAGTCCGGTATTTATTCTGGATGTAATCAATCCATTTCTTCCACTCCACAATATATCGTTGTTGCGAATGGTCTTTCAAATATGCTGAAATCTTCGCCATTTCCGCCAGGTTGGAAACTTTTAAAGTCCATTCCTCTATAGTCGGCAATTCTTCCTTCTTCCAATATTGCCCTATTAAAAGTCTCGCTGCCGTAATTAAGTTCAACATCAAGTTAATGTCCAGCACGGTAGTATCAGTAATAATACCCAATAAAAACAACTGCGGACAAAACTTTATCCTTTTCTTGAATATCTTCTGCATATTCCACCAAATTTTAATCCAAAATGCTTTAATCTTTTTACAAGTGCACCATATATGAAAGTACGTTGCATCTTCACTGCCACATCTCCAACATTTAGGCTGATAATTCGGATACATACTTGCTAACTTTCTAGGATCTAAATGCCACCTATAAAACATTTTATAAAAATTCTCTCTTAAGTTTTGGGCTTGCGTAAATTTCACATTTCTAACCCAGATCTTTTCCCAAGTGTCCATTGTAATAACTTCGTGAATATTCTGTGACCATTTTATCATACAATCCTTAACAATTTCTGTTTCTGAATCAATCTCTATCAATGCAAGATATATCCGTTTGATATGTGCTGGTCCCTGATTTCTAATTTGCTTTACCAAGTTTTCATCCTCCATTAAAAAACCAATTTTCTGATCCTCTTTCCACCTGGCTTGTAATTGCCCATATTGAAACCAAGTTTGTACAATCTTTTTTTCTCGTAAAAGATTATATGACTTCAAACACCATACATTCCTCTCCAAACTCAAAATTTCCTTATAGGTAGTCACATCATGTTTAAATCCAACTTAGTCACCATTTCTGGCAACCCGAAGCTTTTGGAGCGCGTCTTCCAGAATCCCCTTCACATTTTTAGGCCGCGCTCCTCCCACAGCTTCGCTATAGGTACACTTTGGAGGTTCCACAACATTCTGCTGATCCTGCTCTTGCTCACATCTGATTCGTCTCGAAGCAGCACGCGTAATCCTCTGGTCTCTTACTTCTTCTGAAACTGTTGAAATTTGACCCACTCCTGCTGCTCTCTCATCTGTCTGTATTCCTTCGGCATTATGAGACTTTCCCTCCTTTGTTGATTCCAGAAGTGGTATGGGGATTGCTTTTAAAACATTGCTATAAAAATCACGTGCCTGCATCACTGTAGCAAGACGGTATCTTGTGTCTTCAAACATTAGCACCATACCCACTGGGATCTCCCATCTAAACTTGATATCACGTCGCTTAAGCTCCTGTGCCAGAAATGCAAATTCCTTTCGTTTCCTTAAAATTTTTGGAGGGATCTCTTTTAAAACCAGAACTTCTTGCTCTGCGATCACAAGCTTAGTATTGTAAGAGACTTGAATAACTTCATTCCTGGTTGCTTTCTTTGTAAAATAAACAACCACATCTCTCGGTAGTTTCCTTTGTCTCGCAATCCAGGAATTAACACGGAAAATTTTATCTATATCTTCTGCAATTCCTTCAGCTGGCCTTCCCAACACATCTTCCAGAGCAACAGAGACTATTTTTTCCAAATCTTCCTTGAGATTCTCCTTAAGACCCCTAATTCTCACAGCAAACTCCATTTCATGATATTGTACCAATGTCAGATCATAATCAATTTTATCCACCACATTCTCTGTCTCTAATATCTTTGCATCCAATTTAATATTATTTTGAGTGAGATCCTCCACTCTTTCGTCCAGGCGTTCAATACATAACGCCATGCCTTGAAATGCAAGCAAGATGTCCTCCCTTATTACTGTAAACTTTTCATCCATAATTTCTGTCAGCTTCTCATCCAACTTTTCATCTATCATCTCAGCTAAATGCTGTGAATGCTTTTCCAAAGCATCTTGCAAAACTTTAACTGTTAAAACAGGCGAAGGTAAAGGTGCAGGAGGTGCCAAAGCTTGCACTGAAGATTGCGGCAGGGGGGAAGCCCCCGCACTTTTAGTAAGTTTAGAAGATTTAGCCGCCATTTTTTTCCCCCTCTTTTGCAACTACGCACTTTCACTTTCAAAGTCTTCATTGTGGATTGAGCCAAAGATCAAAAGTTCACTTACTCCTTATTCTCTTGCATCGCTCTGCCTGCTTTCATTATCTTCCAAAGTCCATTCTTTTAAGCAGGGATGGTTGCGTTCGCCTTGTTCTGCTCCAAAAAAAAACGGAGCAGACACGCTGCGTAGCCCGGAGAAATCCAAGCTTCGGGGGGGCTCAATCCTTCAGCCGCCAGAACTTAAAGCCCTGGCGGCCCCAGAGAGCCCTTCCCCTACTTGGATACTCACCCCCTCCTCTTCTCCCGAGGAGGGGGCTTCCGAACCGCCGAAACAGCTGATCGGCGCTGTTTTCGGCGGTTCTACAAAGCCGCGAAGCTGACAACTTAAAAGCAGCTGTCGGCGGCGGCGCCTTGCCACCCGGAAGTCCAAGAATAATTTTATCAATAACAAAGCTGCTCAGATTTGCTACATATGCACAGCTAGTGTTTTCTGCAAGCTGAGATTGGCTTGAGCTGCTCACACATAGATACCATGTGTAGGTTGTATCAACAAATTATGAATATATCACTATCACTGAGGCCTTTCAGAACAAGAAAAACAAATAGAGAATGCAGTGCATGTGGGTATCGGTGTTGGTTTGTGTATATGTGTATACATACACGCACACGCAAGCACTCCTAAATATATGGTGTCAAAGAAAGGGAGTAATTCCTGCATATTTTGCCATATTCATTTGCCAGTCAACAAGATAACTTTATACATATTTATCAGTCTTCTGTATTAGTCCACAAGCAACAAATAGGATTTCTTGTTAAGAAGGCAGCTTCAGAAGTTAAAGGAATAAATTAGCTTCACCATCAAACCTATTGAGCAATTGCAGATTTCTGATAAATAAATTAGGACTTGGGGGGTTGTTAATTTATTTTCACGAATAAATCCACGCTATGTCAATGTCACATTCATTCTCTATCCTGGCAGGTAAGAGCTGGAAAGCTGAGCAAAATGCTTAAGCCCAAGTGTTGTGCATCTTGGGATGCATCTTGATTAGCGATAAAATGCAAATGTATGCCACTTTACTTTTTATATATGACTCAGTGCTAGTAGGATTACAAAGGAAGCCTGGAACTAGTGTTTTCAACCATGAGCATTATATATTCACTATTTTAATATATGTTTGGTTTTAAAGATCTCCCAAGGAAGTCATAATGGACAGCCAACAATAGGTAATCACTGAAACTAATGACCTATTTGGTGAGAAACACACAATTCCCACACAATTTTCTGCCATTTGGGAGGTGGGTGAGAATCTTTTTCTCCATGTAAGAAAAGCAGTAGTAGAGAGGAGATGTTAAAACATAAGGATTGGTAGGAGAGAATATTAAACATGCCCTACATTGCAAGGAACAGAGAAGGAAGAGAAAGCCCAAACGTGTTTGTAATTTAAAAAAAGATTTGGTCTCTGATGACAGTTTTGACTAAGAAGGTTGCATTTTAACTTAACCTTGTTTGCAGAGAATTCTATTTAAATTCATGGAGCCAGAGGGACAATGGAAGTGCTCCATTAATGAAAATCCATAGCACTAAGTGTCTTAATTGTAAAATGAAGCATCTACAACTCCCTGCATATCAGATATACTATATTTCTATTATGCATATGTAAACAGATACATGCATCAATGTTAATGCAAATTACTGTGCTCATTTTTTACCACAGAGATCATTTTTAACAATGCATAGGAGGCCACCTGCTATCACACTAATCCATAATCTTTACCTTCAGCTTTATGCTACATTGTCAACTTTAATTCCATTTAAAAAGGGAAAAGGGAATATGCTTTGATAACCTGATCACATCAATAATGCATTATTTTAATCTTGGAGATACAATCAAACCATCACAAAGACTATGTTGTATTTTGGCATACTGTATTCATTGTGCAGTTATCTACAAATAAATGCCTCTTTCCATTTCTTCTCCAGGATGAATAGGAAAATGGATGCAAACTGGTCTTGTGTACAGAACCCAGTAATTATGATATATCACCTATGCTTTTTTTATTGAAAAGTTTTACAATACATTTTTTAAATAGAAAAAACTCCCTCCTCCCCCTCCCCTCTCCCCAACCCTACCCTCCCCCCTCCCCGACTTCCCAGAGCTGAATATAGGGTATAGACTTACAAACAAAAGCTAAAATATGCTAACAACAGAAATAAAACATTAAATTCTATCGCGCTTTAACTCTCCATAGTCATAATTATAATACTAACAAATAACTAATAATACATCATATAAAACCACTACTTATTCAAATGCTAAATGAAACTTTTTAGTCCCATATTTATTCTGAATATATTCAATCCATCTTCTCCATTCCACAATATATCTCTGTTGCAATTGTTCTTTCAAATATGCTGAAATCTTTGCCATTTCCACCAAATTAGAAACTTTCAAAGTCCACTCTTCTATAGTCAGCAGTTCCTCCTTCTTCCAATATTGTGCTACTAAAAGTCTTGCTGCCGTAATTAGATTCAACATCAATTTAGTGTCTATAACAGTAAAGTCTGTAATAATACCCAACAAAAACAACTGCGGAGAAAACCTTATCTTTTTCTTAAATATCTTTTGCATATTCCACCAAATTTTAATCCAAAAAGCTTTGAATTTTTAACAAGTCCACCATATATGAAAATATGTTGCATCCTCACAACCACACCTCCAGCATTTGGGCTGACAGTTCGGATACATACTTGCTAGTTTTTTAGGATCTAAATGCCATCTATAAAACATTTTATAAAAATTCTCTCTTAGATTTTGGGCCTGTGTAAATTTTACATTTCTAACCCAAATCTTTCCCCAAGTATCCATTGTTATAACCTCCTGAAAGTTCTGAGCCCACTTTATCATACAATCTTTAACAAGTTCCGTTTCTGAATCAATTTCTATCAATGCATTATATATCCTTCTTATATGTGCTTGACCTTGATCTCTAATTTGTTTTACCAAATTTTCATCAGTTATCGAAAAACTCACTTTCTGATCCTCTTTCCATCTTGCCTGTAACTGCCCATATTGGAACCAAGTTTGTACAATCTTTTGTTCTTTTAAAATATTATATGGCCTTAATTACCATACATTCCTTTCTATCCTTAAAATTTCCTTATATGTAGTCTCATCATGTTTAAATCCAACGTTTATATTTTCTATTGCATGTTTAGGTATTGCCCAAATTGGTATCTTATAATTTAACTTATGTCTATATTTTTTCCATACTCGCAACAGAGCATACCTTAATATAGATATATTACCTATGCTTACTCTAAATGGGTAATCAGGATCCAGCTGATACTGCATGTAAGGAGAAGGAAAACCATAGCTGGTTATGGGAACTGAAACTCAACACAGGTTGGAAAGATGTAAGTAAAGCTACCCTTAATTGAACTGAAATGGCACCAATGAGTTGTCCATCACTAATATCTCCCTGGATTAGTTCTATAAGTTAAATATGCTTTTGAGTAATGTACATGTAGGGTATACTTGAAGCACACCCATGCAACTCAAAAACTCCATGCCCATTCTACCCCCCCTACATTTCCAAGAAAGAGCCCTCTTTATCTATCTATATCGAGATATAGATATATAGATATAGTGCTTTTTTTGTAAAAGAAAAAAGTGCTGGAACTCACACATGTCATACAACCCGTCTTGCCTACCCTACAAGGTTCCATCCAAAAAAGGTGCCGGAACTCTGTTCTGAGCGTTCTATGACAAAAAAAGCCCTGTATATAGATATATATTCAGCTATAACTTATAATCCATTTTCCATTGAGGGTAAAGAAGAAATCAGGCAGTGCATATTTAAGCAATGACTTCCAGAGGAAGTGTGGCTCTGCCATCAGGCCTTGAAACTGCAAGTAAGATGGTGAGGTGGCTCCATTATTATTAACATCTGTTCTAATCCTAATAACTATTCTCAGCCTTATTGAAAAGTTTTTTATAATAATAGTTTTCATATATTATTTTTCTCCCTATTATATGCCTCCCAGTGTTACAAACAAACTGTCAAACACAAATCAGGAAAGAGGGTACTTCAAATAAATAGAGGTTTATTGCTCACTAACACTCTCTACAAGAATCTGAACTATTAATGCTCAAAGCATATTGGTGGTAGATCAGAGTTAATGGAATTCAAGGTGACCTGACTTAGATCTGCAGGGTTAATATTTTCCCCCCAATCTTTACTAAAATCACTAAATCACTAAAAAAATATTTATCTTTTCTTCTTTGTTACTTTCATGATACAAATTAAGTAAATAAAAACATATGTTATATCATCTGATACATATTTATAACACCCAAAATATATCTTTAGTTAATTCAATGTGAAAATTTAAACTATAAATGTGATGCAGCTTTAGTTTCTTAGTCTGAGCCTGTTAAACTGCATACAGTGTCAGGTGCAGTTTAAAAAAAGAAAAATTGATCACTTTGTCATGAGTAATTAGTTTATATAGTTTACAAGTGCATGTGGAAGTATTAAACAAAACTTTCACAGGGACTGATCATAAAAAAATATTTTGAGTTAACTGGGATGAGAGCAAAAAATAGCAGGAAAATCAAAGGCTCAAATGCGTTCATTATTTAATTTTTCCTGACTTTAGAGTTTGTACCAGCAGAGGCCGCTACAAACCTCATAAACTGTGTATAATAATAGATAAAATTAATTATAACTAATAAATCCATAATTATGAAAAGAGAAATTGGATATGTACGTAATGTGATATTCTGCTTACTAAGCTAATGGAGCACTTTATTATGGAAGCTTGCTGATACAGACTAAAGACACTTTTTGGAAACTACATGGCTATAGAAATCCAGATAAGCAGGAATTCCAAATGCAACTCAGTAGGAGAATGACTTGTGTGGGTTAATCTGAAGTACTTAATATGAAATGGAACAAAATTAACTAGGATTCCCAGAGCTAGTGTCAGGCAGACAAATTACAGAGAATTTGCTTGAAAATTCTCTCAAAATGGAATTTAGAAGGTGTTTTTTTTAAAATTTATTCAGTCTTATAGTAGAGGAAATAGCAATAGCACTTAGACTTATACACCGCTTCACAGTGCTTTACAGCCCCCTCTAAGTAGTTTACAAAGTCAGCATATTGCCCCCAACAATCTGAGTCTTCATTTTATCGACCTCGGAAGGATGGAAGGCTGTGTCAACCTTGAGCCAGTGAGGATTCAGCTGAATTAGCCTGCAATACGGCATTCTAATCGTTGTGCCACCACGCTTTAGTGTGAGCATGAGTAAACACTTTATAGTGCAGAATAACTTTTTTGATGTAGTTGGCAGCCTTTTAACATTCCCATTCAGTTCCTGGGAAATGGTGCCTCCAATGGTGCCTTGGACTAACGCAATTCGACCACACCATGAATGATGACATCCGATGTCAACTGGGAGTCACGCCAATCATAGCAAAGCTGTGGGAAGGAAGACTTAGATGGTATGGACACATCATGTGCAGTAAAGAAGACTTGGTGTGAGAACAGTCATGTGTCTGGACACTGTTGACCAGCAACCCCATTGTAGACCCAGGAAATGGTGGATGGATCACATCAAGGAGGACATAATATGTATGAGCGTCCCCCCTGAAGATGCCCTGGATTGAGCCAATTGGAGGAAGCTTGGTTGATAAGCGGACCCTGTGATAGTGCAGAGATAATGCTATGAAAAAGATCCAGTTCCTGGGAAAGATATTATAAGGGAATACCACTCACTGCTTATTTCAGTTTGGTGTTGCTGTCATTGCTAAATGGGAATCCTGGCTTGAGAAATTGTTACAAAGTGTTCCTTTTAGAGGAAGAATGAAAAATGGACAGTTTTGAAAGTCTATTTCTGCACAGTTGAATTTCAGAATAAACTAAGAACAAAACTGTAACATCTAAGTACTCTCACCAAGTTGGTGATGTTTAAGCCATATCTTCAGTTAGTTATAGGCTGGGTTTGTACATTATTTGTAATTAGTTATTTTTATAAAGTAGTTCAAATTAATGGATAGAACTTGATTTGATTTGCCTTAACAGAACAGGGCAGATTGAAATGGCTTCAATCTGTTGCTTCAATGAAAGACATCTTTCCTTTTCATCAAAGCGATCCAGCCTAGAAGACCTCATGAGATGGTCTCAGGCTTGGAACTTTAGTATACAATAAGGTTAATCCTACAACATTTGTGGAAGCCAAGAAGCTTTGAAGAACTTCAGTCAGTTCTGTAAGCAAAGACTCCTCTCAGTCTTCAGTCTGCAGCATCCTAAAAAACAAAAAACAAAAAACCCAAACCATTTTGATGCTTTTTATGCCACCAGATTCTTGTTAAAAAGTAATAATTGGAAAATTCAAGATGTATGAAACAAATCTTTTCATGCTGTTGGCCTCAGTCAGTAGAAGCTGAACAGTGTACATGTAGATAGGCTACCAAAACTGATATGTTTGCAGGCTGCATCTGGTCACCCCAAAGGATATTAGGGGGAGGGGGGAATCTAAATTCTAAAGTTGGCACATTTATTACACCTTCTTGAGTTGACCTAACACATGACACCTACTGCCCTAATATGGATTTTAGAATTAATATACTGATGTTTGGAGGTTGGTGACAGCCAGATTCATTTCCCTTTATCTTCTTATTTGCCTCAATAAGAAACAGGATCCTACAACTGCCATAGTACATTATAAATATACATACATATATACATACATACATACATACATACATACATACAAACATACATACATATATATATACAGTATATAAAGCATTTGTCATTTACATCATATTAAAATGGTTCTTATTCTTAACAGAATGCTCAAAGTACTTCAAATAAAATTTCATGTGAAGAAATAAAAACACAATACTCTTATTATCATGTCTACCTACACTGGGAAGATGTTTGAACAACCACCCCTGAATCTAGTTAGGTCTATTAGCATTTTAATTATTTGTTCCCTGTGGGAAGGCTTCTTCAATTATCATTCCTTTTTTCCCCCTCTCAGTGGTATGCTGTTCTATTTCTTTCAGCTCCAAATTTAAACTCAAGTTACCACCTTTTTATACAGGACTTTACATGGATATGTATTCTAACCATTTGCTGTTCAGTCTCATGAATTTCAGGCAGGTGTACAATTTGCACGAGATAATCTTTGGGAAGATACCAAATAGTGTCTTCCCTCTACCCTTAGATGATGATGGCGATGGTTTAGTCTGGATTATGATGTTTGTCTTGATCTGGAAGCCATAATTTCAATGCTTTGCAATTGGCACAATATAATGGGTATACATGGATGTATAACACCTTTTCTCTTCTATGGGTGGTATATGTTTTCCTCAATCTAGGGTCCTCTACCAGAAGCCTGGGAGTCTGAGATTCTGCACAGTATCATAGCTTTTCTGCTCTACCTTTTGGATAGAAAACTCTGACATTGTTCCATTTTTGGAGCCATTCTTCCAGTTAGGAGTCACAGCCTTGCATGCTCTTATCACCATTGGGACCATTTTGCTTTTACTTTCTACATCTTCTCTAGTTCCTCCTGCAGGTTCTGGTACTACTCCAGCTTTTCATACTCTTTCCTGAAGTTGGTCTCACTTGGCACCACTATATCTGTCAACAATGCTGTCTTTTACTCCTTGTTTACTATCACCATGTCTGGTTGATTGGCTAGGATCTGCCTGTCTGGATTTGGAAGTCCTACAGAATCTGGATTTGGGAGAGTCTAACCATATGATGTTCTTGTACACTATGTCAGTTACTTGGTTGTGCTATTTAGTATATGCTGTCTTTGTCACACCTTGTCTTTGTGTGTCAGACAGTCTCTAAGGCCTCCCTGCACACTCTTCATCTTGGATTCTCACTAGTGTTGTACACCCTGCTTCTATGGATCAGGTAGTTAAAGCCTGGTCTTGTGCTGCTATGATCAATGTCTCAATAATGTCCTTTCCGGCCACTGACAGGAGTTCTCAATGTCAGCCACCTAAGCTATCAGTCAATGGTAGATGCAGAATCTTGTCTTGCCTTGGCACTTCCTCTGCTTGATTTGCCTGCCATGTCTGCTGCTGCCTCAGGCATTTTCTCAGAGGTTCTTCTTTAGATGCCATCTTACTGATATACTCCTGTGTGCTCTGGGTTTTCTCCAGAACAGTAGCTTTGACACTCACCAGACACCACCACCCTTTTTCTGCCTGACTTTCTGTCTCTGGGTGTTGAACTTGTGATGGAAACCTCAATACATTGTGAGGAGCTTCTAGGTCTTCACGCTGGCAGCCTTCATGTCCTCCTTTCAGGAGCTCATTATATTGGTAAAGTAATTGATATGGGCAGGCAGGCATGTCGATTGTGTGGATCTTGGCTCTTCAAGGACCTTACTTTATCCTTTTGTGGTTCTTGGATGTTGCTGTCTTTCTTGCCTCTTCATTGTAGTTCCCTGTGCGGTGCCAATGTACTTGTAGCCAGTCTGTATGTCTGCTGTGTGGCACTTTTTTCATTTCTCACTACAAGGGTTGAAGAAAAGCTTTATTCTGGAAAAAAAAACACCAAGATATAACAGTGAAATATGAAACTTACAAAACTATGCAGTGTGTGAATGCTTTCTATTGTCTCTAATCTATTGCTATTATTTCTATATTACTATGCTAATTACTATTATTAAAACTATTAATATACTGTATTATACAACAGTTTGATTACTATAATATACAGTATTATATATTACTATAGTATAACTATGATATAACTCTATGGCATAATTACAGTATTTTTTCTTTATTATTACTTTGCTACACTCTAGTATTACTAGCAATGTTTTCTTCTTACAAGTCCTGTATTGTCTTCTGCTTTAATTCTTCTCCTTGTCTGGGATTTCTTCTGCTTATTTTTTTTTTCTCTGTTAATGACCAGCATTTAGAATACTTGTACCTTTCCACATTGTACTTTATTTTGCTGTGCCTCTATATTTCTTTTACTTCTGGACCATCCATTCCCTTTGAAAGAAAGATAGCTTCCTTTATTCATCTGATTTTCTCTATTTGGGGTTGCCCTTGAGGACCACTCGGAGGCTTCAGTTGGTGCAGAATGCAGCCGCGCGAGTTGTGATGGGGGTTTCCTGATACTCCCATGTAACACCTCTACTCTGCGAGCTGCACTGGTTTCCAGTTGCCCTCCGGGTGAGATTCAAGGTGCTGGTGATGACCTATAAAGCCCTAAATGGCTTGGGTCCGGGATATTTGAGGGAACACCTGCTGCCGGCATCAAGTTCCCTTCGTCCTGTGCGCTCCCACAAGGAGGGCCTTCTCAGGGTGTCGCCAGTAAAAGACTGCTGGCAGATAACACCCAGGGGGAGGGCCTTCTCTGTGGGTGTGCCTGCCCTTTGGAACCAGCTGCCTGTGGAGCTTAGGACTGCCCCCGACCGGGACCTAAAGACCTGGCTCTTTGAGCTTTCCGGCCCAGGCTGAGAGTTTTAATTGGGGTTTTTATATTTTTACTTCAGGGATCGAATTTAATCATTTTTAATTGTTTTTTAATTTTTGTATTGTATTGATGTTTTAAACACCTTGTAAACTGCCCTGAGTCCTATGGGAAAAGGGCATTATATAAATCTAATAAAATCTAAACTAAATCTACTTGCTAGTGGCTGCAGAGCTTCTAAAATGCATATCTCCTCTCATACCTGTTTACAACCTTATTGGCAACTCTGCCATGATGACAAGGGGCAAAAAGATCAAATGGGAGGGGAGGAAGACAGTATAAATTCCTGCAATTTTTCTAAGCAGGCTACTCTTCCACAGGTTTTAAGAAATGCAAAGCTAGATCACTGTTACAAGCCACAGCTGGATGAAGAAGTTTCCTTCTTAAGCAAGCAAAAGCCAGAAAATCTTATGAGAACTATGAGAGCTTAGAGTATGATCCTTATTTGCAATTGCCAGCAGTAGAGCTGCCAAGATCTGTGCCACACTATCATACTTCTGCATTTTTATCAAGCAGAAGATGGCGAATCCTCTCCAATCTGAATCACTGTGATTTTTTGCAATACTTTCCTGAAAACTTTATTTCAGCATGTATAGTATAAAAAAAGTTCAGTTTAATAAACAATAAAGTTGCTACACACTACATGTTTCTGAAGTAAGGCAAACCTTATCCATTGTCTCAGTGGCATTTTACTTTCAAATGAATTATTTTCAATCAACTTATGGGATGCCAATCTTGCAAAATAGTGTAAACTACTGTATTTCACTGAGAAAACCTATTTGTTGCAAGATACCCATATAGAAATCAAAACCTCCATAATACTTCATAATACCTCAAAACCTCCTGTTCGGTCCTTGAAGGACTTCAGCAAAGACAGTCAACGTTAATTTGCTTATATTGTCAAACTCCTCTTACTATGAAAAAGTCTCTTCTATTGCTTAAGACAGAACTAGTGTTTCTCCAAATTACAACAACTACAACAAAAAAATGACAACTCTCATATTTAAGAGAAATTTAAGACCCCTCTCACAGTTGCTACTATTGAGCAAGGTACCACCTATAAACCAGTTGATTCTACTCTCTAAGGCAATAGTGAACAATTTTTTGTGCTGTGCAGGTTTTTGAAAGATGTCTTCATATCCTTTTTGCTTCAGCATTTTCTCATACTTTGGTGCAGCCAAAGGATATAGTGAACAGAATGCTGAACTTGGATAGAGGTTACCTGTACAAATCCTCTCTCAACTGTGGAGCTCAATGGGTGAACGTTGGACAATGACTCTTAATTTCTCTGAATAGGAAGACAGTGAAATATTATCTTGCTCTATTGCTTTGGAAAAAACTGGGAATGGAGTGGAATGGAGTTCCAAAGTATATCACCTTGAGTTTGAAAAAAAAATTAGAGATTCTGTCTCTGTCTGTCTGTCTGTCTCAATATATATACACATACATACAGACAGACATACAGACAGACAGTATATATAAATATATGTGTACATATCCAGTACTTTGGATCATTTTGTTTTCCTTTTCAAAACCCATTTTACTGTAGTCTGTCCACAATGCTCTTAAGATGTTGTGAAGTGTACGTAATGTATTAAGGATAACTCTCATTATAATGATTGTTTTTTTTCTGAACATGTTTTGCTTCTTATATTTTTTATTCATTGCTCTTTTCTCGTTCCTGTATTTTATGAAACAGAATTTCTTTTCTTTTTTTAAAAAATCCTCTTTTTTATTGCAAAAAAAGGAACTTCATAGTTCTGAACTTTCGGCTTGCAGCTGCATAAGAGAACATTTACTGGATTCATAGAGAGGTCATAATCTACATAATCTTTGATAAACTATATTACTGCTTGCCAATGTAATTGAATCCTGGGGCAACGCCAACAAAAACAACTGAAATATGCTGATGAGTTATAGTACCATCTGGCTTTTTTCTTAATTACTTGAAGCTTCAAAGTATTCAGATATTACACTTTGTAGCAGCAATATATTCATGTTTAATGCAGACTGATTTAGAAGAAATAGATCCAAATGCAACACTTGCAAAGACCTGTCGCTTTTTAAAATTATTTTAATGACACATGTAATTCTATCATCTCTGAACAGAGGCAGTTAATTTTCCTGGAAAAGAAATTAGAACATAAAAGAGGATTCTCAGAGTCTCATCTTCATGTGTCCAATCTTTTCCTTTCTTCATTAGGCACAGGGTAGCATGTAGGAACTCCTCCAGTGGATATGATTAGGTGAGAGAAGCTTTCTCAATACAATATTTGTATTGGGCTTTGGTGCTTTGGGAAGAGATGCTTTTTTTAAGCATGGGAAGCAGGGCACCTCTTGTTGCTTATCTTTCCAGTGTGAAACTGGGGTCACTATGAGAACTGTTATACTGGCTCCTAGGATTCAGCTGGAGTTACATCATATGTTGGCCACAAAGCAGTCAACATATATTTATATATGTAATATATATTGGCAACAGAGCAGGAATGGGGTATGATTTGGCTAGTCTAGAGAAAATAATGACTAGGGATTAACATGATAGCAGTATTCCAATATTTGAGGGGCTGCCACAAAGAACAGCAGTCCCTCAGAAGCCCGGGTCTTGGTTATTGATGATGAATATAATAGAAAAATAATAGTAGTAACAATAATAACAATAGCAACAGCAAAAGCAATAACAATAATAATATCAATCAGAATAGAGTTAGAAGAGACCTTGGAAGTCTTCTAGTCCAACCCCCTGCTCAGGCAGGAAACCCTATACAGAATAGAATAGAATAGAATAGAATAGAATAGAATAGAATAGAATAGAATAGAATAGAATAGAATAGAATAGAATAGAATAGAATAGTTCTTTATTGGCCAAGCATGATTGGACACACAAGGAATTTGTCTCCAGTGCATAAGCTCTCAGTATACATACAAGCAACAAAGTGATAAATCATAAATCATAAGATACAACCAACGAACAACCTTTCTATCAAAGCAACCCACAACTGTTAAACAGAAGAAGGATTACTACCAAAGGCCTACATTCCTTGAAGGTGTCAATGAGAATGTTTGTGATTGGTAGAGTGTTTTCTTTGAATTATATTATCCATTCAACTGGTTCAAAATCCAAGAATGCAAAGAGAAACATGCCCCCAAAATGCTCAGTGGCATTATTATCTGCTGTATGGACTAAGCAAGATATTGTTATATGAGTTAAGTTCTGTTGTCAGGAGGGCTTTTTCATTTGCCTGTTATGATATGGAGCCTGGAAAGTATGACTCTGACCTTGCTATCATGTGTGAAGGGTAATAATAATAACAAATAAAACTTCCCATTGCATAATAATCTATTGAGGAGCTGAAAGATTATTAGCCATAGACTTGAAGTTTTAATGCTTCACAATAGCAGTTTATTGCCAGGGTGATTTAAAAAGAGCCAGAATGTTAATTATTCCCGTAACAGCTATTCATCTTCAGGAACAAATCCAAATGGACTAGGGGCATTTTTTAAAGCAAGAGAATCTCATAATTTAAAATTACCCTGTCCATTGCCTGAGGCTGTACATGTTTCCCAGCATTTATATAATCAAAGAAGTATTCATAGATAGATGTGTGTAGTGATTTATGACAGCCTATCAGAACCAAAAAGTATTTTTGATGGAGCAGAAACGCATCCTGAAGTTATTTCCTGAAAACCAATCATTTTCATTGCTTATCTCTGTAGTAAATACTAATGCAGGGGTTTGGACTAAAAGACATCCAAGGTCCCTTCCAGCTCTAGGATTCTATAAAATTTAGAAATTAACAAAAATATACATTTCTTACTTCTTTTTTCCAGCAATGGATTCTATAACATTCTTACAATTAATATTCTAGTTTGTGATACAAAAGTATTAGGTTAAAAGCACAATGTGATCTAATGTGTCATGTTTTATATTTTGAATGGTGAAGAAATTTCTCTGAGAAATTATGTTCAATTCCCTGTCATACAAGTAGTGTCAGCTAAATAAATGGGTATTTGGAATCAGGAAATTGTTCCAGAAGAGTAAGAGGATGAAGACAGCCCTTCCCCAATAATTTGTATATTATATACTTTGAAAGGTTAGTGGTGAAAACCATCACAGATCTGCTGTTGGACCCTTTACAATTTGCCTACTGAGTAAATAGATGTCAGATGATGCTATTAATATGGCTCTGCACTACATCCTATAACATTTTAAATCTCCAAGGACCTGTGCAAGGAGACTTTGTAGACTTCACTGCAACCAAACAAGAGAGACACAGACTTCAACAGATAGTTAGAATTGCAGAAAAAACATTTACTACCAGCCTGCCTTCCAATGAAGACCTGTATACTGCATGAGCCAGAAAGAGGACTGTGAAAATATCTACAGACTCCTCACATCTTGGCCATAATCTGTTTTAACTTCTCCCCCCACCTCCCCACAATGCATCACTCTGGTAAACAACTAATTCCCACAGAACTGTCAAACTACCTAGTAGACCTGTACACCTAATAGGGCTATATTACTATTGTCCTTTTCATCTTTTCTATTACCTATTCCTTATTTTCTTATGATTATATCTTTGTTGCTTGTATCTTACAATTTATATTAATTGTTTTATTTAGTATCCTAGTATGATTTATGTAGATTGTTTATTTAGTATCCTATGACTATCACTGAGTGTTGTATCTTATGATTTATGATGAATGTATTTTATGATTATAATCATGATTTAACACTTGTTGTTTGTAGGTACACTGAGAGCTTATGTACCAGAGACAAAGTCCTTGTGTATTCAATCATACTTGCCCAATAAAAAAAATCAATTCTATTCTAAGAATTCTATTCTATTCTATATGAAAATAGAATATTCAGTTTGGAAAGGTTTTGTCTCTTGGAGTGAAATAATGAAAGAACTAAGCATGGAAGAATCTATATGTGTCTTTCTCATATTTCCCATATTTCTGTGTTCTCAAGCACCACACAGATTAGAACTTCACAGACATTTGTGTTACCTCAGTATTATTGCTTGTGCTCTCTTACCAATATACCTCCATTTCCTACATTTAGTATGGAAGTTTTGGGGGTACTTTTATTTGTGTTTGTTTAAAGGTGAATAGAACTATTTTATGATTAAGAATTCTGCAATAGCAATGTTTCCTAACAGTAGATGCAGTTACATTCACGTGAAAGTGAACTGGAACTTCCCACAGGTTTCCTTGTTCAATGGAGAATTAAGGCCAGGCTGGTAGAACAGATTCTACCCTTCTTGTTGTCCATTATGTTTGTTAATCACTACTTTATTTCTAATCCTTCTAATACTAGAATATATTTGGATGGATTGCAGGGTTACTGTGAAATTTAAAAAACCTTTTTTTTCTTTTTTGAACAAAGTATAATTTTAAAAAGGGATGTGACTTCCAGGTGGCAAGGCGTCGCCGGAGACAGCCATTTCCAGGCTGTCAGCCCCGCGGCTCCGTAGAACCGCCGAAAACAGCGCCGATCAGCTGTTTTGGCGGTTTGGAAGCCCCCTACTTGGGAGAAGAGGAGGGGGCGAGTACCCAGGTAGGGTAGAGCTCTCCGGGGCCGCCAGAATCTAAAGTTCTGGTGGCTGAAGGATTGAGCCCCCCTGAAGCCTGGGTTTGCTCTGGGCTGCGTGGCATCTCTGCTCCATGTTTTTAGGAGCAGAACAGGGCATTCGCAACCATCCCTGCCAGCAGGAAAGAATTTTGGAGAACAAGGATGCAGGCAGAGTGATACAGGAGATTCAGGTGAAAGTGGATTTCTGATCTTTAGCTCAATGGACTTTGTAGACTTTGAAAGTGAAAGTGCGTAGTGGGTGAAAATGGCGGCTAAATCTTCCAGAGTTCTTAGAAGTGCGGGGGCTTTCCCGGTGCAGCAGTCTTTGTTGCAAGCTTTATTGCCCTCTGCAACCGCACCCACACCAGCTCTGACAGTTAGAAATTTGCAGAAGGTGATGAAAGAAGCTTTGTAAAAGCAATCGCAGCAAATAGCTGAGATCATAGATGAAAAGCTGGATGAGAAGTTAACAGAAAAATTAGTTGAGGTTATGGATGAAAAGTTGGATGAGAAGTTAACAGAAATAAGGGCGGACATCTTACTTGCATTTCAAGGCATGGCTATATGTATCGAGCGTCTGGATGAAAGAGTGGAAGATCGCAGCCAAAATAATATCAGATTAGATGCAAAAATGTCAGAGACTGAGAATGTGGTGGATAAAATTGATAGTGATTTAATCTTGGTGCAGTATCACGAGATGGAGTTTGCTGTGAGGATCAGAGGCCTAAAAGAGAACCCTAAAGAAAATTTGAAGGAAATAGTCTCTGAGGCTCTGGAAGGGGTGCTGGGGCGTCCAGCAAATGGAATTGTGGAAGATATAGATAAAAATTTTTATGTTAACTCATGGATTGCAAGACAAAGGAAGCTACCCAGAGATGTGGTGGTTTACTTTACAACAGACATGTCAAACACAAGGCCCGGGGGCCGGATGTGGCCCGCGAAGTGGTTTCATGTGGCCCGTGAAGCCATCCTGGAAAGAGTGAGGGAACGGCCCACACTGCCTTGGCCCTGGCCCAGAGACCCTCCTCCTGCCAGAGACCCTCAGATCTGTCCCACTCCTGCCCAGGCCCCATAGGCACCCTTGATGCCAACGATGTAGAGCTGGCCACGCTCACCCAGTAGGCCACATACAGTCTAGCCTCACCCACCCAGTAGGCCATACACTCTAGCCACACCCACCCAGTAGGCCATGCCCACCCTGGCCATACCCACCCGGCCCCCTAAGGGCAACCGCAATGCTGATGCGGCCCTCAATGAAATTGAGTTTGACACCCCTGCTTTACAAAGAGAGCAATTAGAAATGAAGTTATTCAAGCTTCTTACAACACTAAACTTGTGATTGCTGAGCAAGAGGTTCTGCTTCTAAAAGCGATCCCTCCAAGAATTTTAAGGAGAAGAAAGGAGTTTGCTTTTCTAGCACAGGAGCTAAGGCAACGTGATATTAAGTTTAGATGGGAGATACCAGTGGGTATGGTAGTGATGCATGAAGCTACAAGATATCGTTTTACTACAGTGATGCAAGCACGTGATTTTTATATTAATGTTTTAAAAGCAACCCCCATACCACTTTTGGAATCTACAAAGAAGAACAATGAGGGAGAGTCTCAAGGTGCTGAAGGGACAACGCAGACAGATGATAAAGCTACAGGAGTGGATCAAATTTCAGTACCATCGGAAGAATTTAGAGACCAGAGGATGACGCGTGCTGCTTTGAGATGAATGAGAAGAGAGCAAGAACAAGAACAGCAGAAAGTTAAGGAACCTCCAAAGCGTACCTATAGTGAAGCTGTGGGAGGGGCGCGACCTAAGAATGTCAAGGGGATTTTGGAAGAAGCGCTCCAAAAGCTTCGGGTCGCCAAGGATGGTGACTAAGCTTTTAACTTGGAATGTTAATGGCTTAAATTCACCACAGAAGAGAAAGAAAATTTTCCAATATTTAAAACAATTTAAGATTGATGTTATTTGTTTACAAGAAACACATATTAGAGTTACGGATCAAAAGTACTTATTAAATTCAAGACTGGGTACACAATTTGTTGCTTCTGCAATGAATAAGAAGAATGGAGTGGTTGTTTATATTAAGAATACTTTGACAGCGGAGTTAATTGAAGCAGATAAACAAGGAAGATACGTTATAATAGATTTGTTAATAGAAGGCAAAAAAACGCTTCTGGTTGGATTATATGCGCCTAATCAACAACAAGCAGACTTCTATAGTTTACTACATAGCAAAATTATTCAGTTGGATTATAAATCTTTTATTTTTATGGGAGATTGGAATGGTGTCTTGGATGTACGATTGGACAAGAGTGGTTCCTTTAGAAGTACTCCAAGCCATGCTAAACTGCCTACATCCTTTTTTGAGATGAAGGATGATTTGGAGTTGCGAGATGTTTGGAGAGAGAGGAATTTGCAAGAAAAGGATTATACTTTTTTTTCTGACAGACACCAATCTTTTTCTAGGATTGACTTTATAAGGTAAAGGTAAAGGTTCCCCCGCACATGCGTGCCAGTCGTTTCCGACTCTAGGGGCTGGTGCTCATCTCCATTTCAAAGCCAAAGAGCCAGCGCTTGTCCGAGGACGTCTCCGTGATCATGTGGCCAGCATGACTAGACGCCAAAGGCACACGGAACGCTGTTACCTTCCCACCGTAGTGGTCCCTATTTTTCTACTTGCATTTTTACGTGCTTTCGAACTGCTAGGTTGGCAGAAGCTGGGACGAGTAACAGGCGCTCACTCTGCTACACGGCACTCGGCATTCGACCTGCCAAACTGCCGACCTTCTGATCGACAAGCTCAGCGTCTTAACCCACTGAGCCACCGCGTCCCTATTTGACTTTATATTAACTACCAATGATTTCTTTTCTAGGATTAAGAAGATAAAGATTTGTCCAAGAACTATGTCTGATCATAGTCCAGTTTGGTTAGAGATTGATAAGGGTTGTAGAGACAGGCGTTCCTGGCGTCTAAATGAGAACCTGTTTAGAAATCAAGAAAATGTGGAAGAATATAAAAAAACAGATGAAGGTTTTTTTTGAAACTAATATGAATAAGGGTACTTCTATGGAAATGGTTTGGGATGCTAGTAAAGCTTACATGAGAGGTGTGTTAATATATTTGAATAATAAATATAGATGTAATCTGGAATTTAGGAGGAAAGAATTAGAAAATGAAATTAGGGATGTAAAAATTAAAGAAGTTATTAATTTACTAAGGGGACAGTTTGATAAGTTAATGGCTGATCAGGTGGCAACGAACCTACGGTTTGCTAGACATAATACTTTTTGTAATGCCAATAAACCAGGTAGATGGTTAGCTTACTTGTTAAGGAAGAAGCAAAGGGTTTCTAATATAGATAAAATAGAACATAAGGATAAGGTAGTGTATCAACAGAACCTTATTAAGGAAACTTTTGTTGATTTTTATTCCAAGTTATATGCTAGAGATCAGATTAACGAAGCAGATATTGATGTATATTTGAGAAATGCTAGTATTCCGGTTCTTACACAAGAACAAAAGGAAGAGATGAATCAATTGATAACTGAGGAAGAAATTCTATTAGCAATTAAACAACTGAAAGCGGGCAAAACGCCAGGAACGGAGGGGTTGACTGCTGTGTATTATAAAAATTTACAGCTTGAAATGATAAAGCCATTAAAGGAATTGTTTCAGACAATTCAAATGGGAGGAGGGGTGCCTCCATCTTGGAAAACTGCTTTTATCTCTTTGATTCCAAAAGAAGATCAGGATATCACTCAAGCAAGAAATTATAGACCAATATCACTTTTGAATACGGACTACAAGATATTTGCTAAGGTTTTAGCTAACAGATTAATGAGGGTACTGCAACAGGTAATTCATGGTGATCAAACTGGGTTTATAAGTGGTAGACAAATGAAAAATAATGTGAGGCATATAGTTGATCTGTTGGAATTTTTGGAAAGGAAAAATCAGATCCCTGCAGCGATGATTTTTTTGAATGCTGAAAAAGCCTTTGACCAATTGGATTGGCAATTTTTGATGAAAGTATTAGATAAAATGAATTTTGGGGAAAATTTTTTACAACCAATTAGGGCATTATATCAAAAGCAAACAGCCCGTATAAAAGTAAATAATAGTCTGACTGAAGTATGTAATATTGAAAAGGGTACAAGGCAGGGGTGTCTGTTGTCACCTCTATTATTTGTTTTAACATTGGAAATATTATTGATTAAAATACGGGATTCGGAAAAAATTAAGGGAATCCATATAAGAGATCAGGATTATAGATTGAGGGCGTTTGCAGACGATCTGGTTGTTACGGTGACCCAGCCTGTAAATTCTGTTGTAGAATTGATGGAGATAATAATGCAATATGGGAAGGTTTCTGGATTCAAGGTTAATATACAAAAAACTAAAATGTTGACTAAGAATATGACAGTATCACAAAAGGCTGTTTTAGAAGGATTAACTGGATTTGAAATAGTTAAAAGGGTTAAGTACTTGGGGGTATATTTGTCACCCTCAAATGCAAAGTTATATAAAAATAATTATGAAAAGTTATGGGTAAAAGTTCAAAAAGAACTAGATAGTTGGAAAAAATTACAATTGTCTTTATTGGGAAGAATTGCAGCAGTGAAAATGAATGTCTTGCCAAAATTTTTATTTTTATTTCAAATGATACCTATTCTTAAAAAGGATTCAAATCTGGAGGAATGGCAAAAGGGTATTAATAAATTTGTTTGGGCAGGGAAAAGGCCACGAATTAAATTTAAGATTATGCAGGACACGCGTGAGAGAGGTGGTCTCAAAATGCCTAACCTTAAATTATACTATGAAGCTGCCGCTTTGTCAGCAATAAGTGATTGGATTAATTTATCACAAGGAAGATTATTAAATCTTGAAGGTTATGATTTACTATTTGGCTGGCATGCATACCTATTGTATGATAAGAAGGTAGATAAGGTATTTAAAGTAAATATTTTAAGATATGCTCTGTTGCGAGTTTGGAAAAAGTATAGACATAAGTTAAATTATAAGATACCTCTTTGGGCAATACTGAAACACGCAATAGAAAATATAAATGTTGGGTTTAAACATGATGTGATTACATATAAGCAAATTTTAAGTCTGGAAAGGAATGTATGGCATTTAAAGCCGTATAATCTCCTATGAGGAGAAAAGATTGTTCAAACCTGGTTTCAGTATGGGCAATTACAGGCCAGGTGGAAAGAAGATCAGAAAATTGGTTTCTTAATGACTGATGAAAATTTGGTAAAGCAAATTAGAAATCAGGGTCAAGCACATATTAAACGGATATATCTTGCACAGATAGAAATTGATTCAGAGATAGAACTTATTAAAGATTGTATGATAAAATGGTCCCAGAATTTTCAAGAAGTTATTATAATGGATATTTGGGAAAAGATTTGGGTGAGAAATGTAAAATTTACGCAAGTTCAAAATTTAAGAGAGAATTTTTATAAAATGTTTTATAGATGGCATTTAGATCCTAAAAAACTAGCAAGTATGTATCCAAACTACCAGCCTAAGTGTTGGAGGTGTGGTGGTGAAGATGCAACTTATTTTCATATATGGTGGACCTGTAAAAAGGTTAAAGCTTTTTGGATTAAAATTTGGTGGAATATGCAGAAGATATTTAAGAGAAGGATAAAGTTTTGTCCGCAATTGTTTTTATTGGGTATTGTTATTGATACTACTGTTGTGGACACTAAGTTGATGTTGAATTTAATTACGGCAGCAAGACTTTTAGTAGGGCAATATTGGAAGAAGGAAGAATTGCCGACTATAGAAGAATGGACACTAAAGGTTTCTAACCTGGCAGAAATGGCAAAGATTTCAGCGTATTTGAAAGACCATTCGCAACAGAGATATATCGTGGAATGGAAAAAATGGATTGATTACATCCAGAATAAATATGGGACTAAAAAGTTTCATTTAGCATTTGAATAAGTATTGATGGGATATTTATATTGCTTGTAGTCATATTATACGAGTTAAAGTGCGATAGATTTAATAACCTATTGTTGTTTGCTTAGGGTAGAATTTGTTTGTTTATACTTTTATACCTTGTATTTAGCTCTGGGAAGTCGGGGAGGGGGGAAGGGGAGGGGGGAGGGTGGGGTGGGTTGGGAAGGGAGGGGTGGGTTGGGGGGGTTGGAAGGGGTTTTGTTTTGTTAAAGATAAAATGTACTGAAAAACTTTTCAATAAAAAAAAAGGGGATGTGGTGGCTCAGTGGGTTAGGATGCTGAGCTTGTCAATCAGAAGGTCGGCAGTTTGGCGGGTCAAATCCTGAGTGCCGCATAACAGAGTGAGCGCCTGTTACTCATCCCAGCTTCTGCCAACCTAGCAGTTCGAAAGCACATAAAAATGCAAGTAGAAAAATAGGGACCACTACGGTGGGAAGGTAACAGCGTTCCGTGCGCCTTTGGTGTCTAGTCATGCCGGCCACATGACCACAGAGACGTCCTCGGACAAGTGCTGGCTCTTCGGCTTTGAAACAGAGATGAGCACCGGCCCCTAGAGTCGGAAATGACTAGCACGCATGTGCGGGGGAACCTTTACCTTTATAATTTTAAATTATAAGAGATTAATTTTAATTTTAAAAAATAAGAAAAATATCCACTCTTGCAGAAAACAATGTTATTAAAACCTCTCAGAGAAGATTGACTCTGTATAACACTGAAAAATCATTAACAGAGGCACCACGTATTTCTTCTGAGGACTGCATTTCATAAACAAGACAATGTAAGTGAGAAGGGCTTCTCCCTTGACCAACCAATCACATTAACATAATAAGGGTGTCTGGATAAATTCTTTGGATGATAATCAAAGAAAATAATCAGGTACATATTAGGGGAAATATTCCTTGAATTATTGTGGTCCCAAGCAGTTGGTCTAGTCATGTATCCTATTCAAGGATCATACCTTGGCTTTTATCAAAATGGGCAGTATGACGACTCAACGGTTAAAATGGTCACCAACAGACCCGAGTGTTGTACGATGGATGAGTTGCCCTCACCCTAGCTCCCGAGTGTTGTACGATGGATGAGTTGCCCTCACCCTAGCTCCTGTCTACCTAGCAGTTCTAAAGCATGTACATGTGAGTAGATAAATAGGTACCAATTTGGTGGGAAAGATAATAGCGCTCCGTGATGTCATGCTGTTCACATGACCTTGGAAAAATCTTCAGACAATGGTGGCTCAGCGTCCCTTGAAACAGAGATGAGCACCATCCCCTATAGTTGGCAACAATTAGTGGAATAAAAACCATAGGGATTCCTTTTATCATGATTCCTTTTATCATGATAATACTCCAAAAAGCTTCATAGGAGCAGAATTTTTCATGCAAAACATGTTTATTTATTGTAGTACTATTTTTTATTTTTTTGCTTTCCAAAAGAGATTAATTAAAAGCTCAAGAATAAGGGGCAGTCTAGTCCAACTTTCTGTTCCTGCTCTGACCTATCAAAATTTTCTAATGAGCCCACAAGCAAAATATTTTAGCACCAACTTTGTAATGTTTCCCAGCAACTGGTGCCAGAAACAATATATAATAATTATCACTGACAACTTTATCTTCAATAAGTGACCTTATTTTCTATGTATTTAATTTTCTATTAAAATCATCCCAGTTGGTGGTTGTCATTGATTCTTATTTCCAAAGCTGGATACCCTCCTAATGTGTGATCAGCTCTGAGAATTGCACAGATAGCATTACCTTTGCAGAGATTCCACTGAAATCCATACTTCCAGTGCATGTTCAGGCAGGAGAAAAGACTCTTTTATAATAGCCTTTCTCCTAATATAGAAGAGGTGAAGTTTTTCCATCTATCCAGTTTCTTCGCACATAGTTTTATTCATAGGTATTATATGATAGTCTTATTCATTTTTCCCTAAAAGGCTTAAACAATGAAAAAAGAGCTAAAAATGAAAGAAACTTAGCTGCATTATTATCTACAAATTGAAATTCATAGACTAACCCATTTAATTCATTCATATTTATTCATCCATTATCCATTTTGCTAAAATGAAATTAACTTATTAACCCTGCTTAAATACATAATACAGAAACACAATTATTTGGAATGATAAAAAGCGTTACGTCACTCACACATTTGCAGAATGAAGACAGGGAATTAGCAGAGGAGTACAGTGTTACTAAACTGAGAGTTCTACAATGACCAAAAATTCAATAAATTACAAGTTATCTACAGACTGGTAAGTATTCTAAGACTAAAAAAAAAAAAGAGATGGGTATGTAATTTATTAATATGTCTCCTGCTTCTGGTTTCAGTTATACACTCTCACATTCAGTTGTTTTGGAAATTAATAATTATGGCCAAGGAAATAAAACAGACAAGAAATGCAAACCAAAAGAGTTTCTAAAAAAACTTGCCTATAAGCTTTGCTTATAACTAGAGTGCACAGAATAGTCAAACCCCAGACCAGAGTTCCAAGATACAGGTAAGGGCTGTCAGCCAGTTTAGAGGTCAGAGGTTAATGAGCATAATCCACACAAATATTGTGCAACCGTTAGAGATAACACAGCCAAATCCAATAGGGGATTTTGCTCTGTTCTTTGCTCTACTCACTGAGTGTGGGGGTTGGGAGGCCTAACCTCATCCTCATCTGACTGCTCCAGCTGTTGAGATGGTGCCTGCTTCAGGTGATTTTTGGCTTTGTGCCTCCTGAGGCTGACATTCCACAGATTCTCCTGGAGCAGCTTCTTCTAATTCAAATCCAGACTCACCGTCTGAGTCTTGGGCCCTACAATAGGATACCTAAACCACATATAGCAAAAAGTAAATCTAGGTCAACATTCTACAGCTGGCAACTTCCAGATCCTGTTTGGGAATTCTGGGATTTATTAGAATCCCAGCACATCTGGATGGTGCTAAATTGGTCTATATTTGAAACCACTGGGGTAGTTAGCAGTAAAGTGACAAAGATTTTGAAATCCATTCTTCATTAAGAAAATTACTTCCAATATACAGTTGATTGGGGTGGGCAATAGCCCTTAGATTTATATAATGTTTCACAATGCTTTACAGCCTTTTCTAAGCAGTTTATAGAGTCAGCATCTTGCCCGCAACCATCGGGGTACTCATTTTCCTGACCTCGGAAGGATGAAAGTCTGAGTCAACCTTGAGCCAGTGAGAATTGAACTGCTGGCAGTTGGCAGAATTAGCCCGCAATACTGTATTCTAAAAACTGTGCCACCACAGCTCTAGAGAAACAGTAAAAGTATAATTGTCTTCAGGCTCTCAAAAAATGAATTCCTGCTCTGTGCCACCCAGAGTTGCTTTCAATGAGATAGGTGGTTATATAAATTTAATAAATAAACTCCATACTATCTCCAAAGACACATACTATAGAAACCAAAGTAAAACAAACAGGCAAAAAAGCATCAAAGAGGTAGCTCAATAGTAATACTACTGTCCAAATAAAACTGCTTTAATGGTTCTACAAAAGTCCATCAGGATGGAATTCAGTTGGGCCCCAAGAGAGCATGAGATATTTCGTCACTGAGAATATCTGCCTCTAAGCCTCCATCCCATTTATCTCCAATAGGGTAAGGATTAAGCATCTCTCCTAGAATGATCATAAAAATGGAGAAATTCATCTTGGAACCAAGAGTCTTGAAGAAATGAGAACTTAGCTAAGTGGGCTTCATAGGCTAAACTCTGTACTTTGGATTAGGCCCAGACAATGCAGGGAAGCTAACACAGGTATTATTCTACCAAAGTACTCTCATTGACATGCAAATGGTTGCTGCATTGCAAACCTGCAGTTTACAGGTACAGTGCATTACAATAGTCTAAACCAGGGGTCGGCAACCAGAAAAAGAAAAAGAGCCACTCGGAACCGGTTCCATTACACAAACAAAAAAGTGGGAGCTGCAAAAAGTGCATGCATGTGCGTCTACGCAAGTGCATGTGCAAAATGGGAGGCACCTGCATGGCGACGGGTCTCCCCTTTGGAGAGGTGCGCGCGCACGTCTGCCCGAACGGGCAGTGGTGCCGCTCGTTGGAAAAGGTTTGGAGAGCTGCGCACGTACCTCTCGGAACGGGCGGTGGCGCCGTCCATTTGGAAAGCTGCCGCGGCCCATTTGCAGGCTGTCGCCTTCCTCCGAAGGCGGTAGCTTTGCAAACGGGCCATGGCAGCTTTCCAAACGAGCGGCACCTCTGCCTATGAAATGATAACAGCATAATATTTCCATAAGGACTTCTCAATCCAAACAAGACCACAAACCAACCTAATATGGGCAAAGGCACCTTGTCCTTCACCTGTAAGAGATCCAAGCCATAGACCTGCTCCTGCAAGAGATAGTATGAATCAATGTAGAGACAAGGTAGAAGCCAGAATGAGGTCACAAGTTTCTATTATTATAATCCGTTTTTATAAAATATATTTCTATTCTTCCTGGTTGATATTTTGGTCTAGTCTACCTAATTGGACTGACACTGTATGAAAAAATGAGGTAGGACAATGAGCCAGCTCAAAAGTTGCAAAGCTCATGCTACAGGGAATTGTATTTTCTTTTTCAGATTCCACAAGATCAAGAGCCTTGGATTATCTTGCATCAGCTATCTCACTCAATTCTCTTCAATGACAGCCATCTCCAAGCAAATATGAGTGATTTTATCAACATGACACAAGAGCCTTCAGTAGAATTGATCCACCTTTTCTTTCCCAAAGGATGCAGATAATTTTGAACAGAGTCACTTTATAAGAATTCAGATACAGTGAGAATGGAGAAAATCAACTCTTTTGCTGATTTTATTGCCATAGAAGAGGTCCAAATATGGAGACATGGATGTCTGGGTCACATTCATTCTTTGTCTTCTTCCATTGTCACCTTAGGCAAGTCTTCTGTTGCTTCATCTTTCAGAGCCAAGAAGTTTTAAGGAATTGAAAATCAGAGAAAAGTTGCTTTGTAGTAATCTCATCCAGCGCCTCATCACCTTGAGTTACAATGTTCAACAAAGTTCTAATTGGTCCACTACTCTTGTTGATATCAAGGCCACCTAACATAAGTTAATGGGGAAATGTTCTGGCCATGACAAAGGATTGATCATAATGTCCTCCATCTGTAGATTACATGTCATCTTCTATAAAATAAAGACCAACTTTAAAACAACTATCTTAATGAGTTGGGCTCGGGGTCACCTGGGACAAGTCCATGATTGCTATAGAGGCATGAATTCCTAAGCCCATTCAGTTCCTAAATTCAAAAGGAATTTCCCCATCCCTAACTGTAGTAGAACCTACAGAGATAACTTTGATGAAGGAATAGCAGAAAAAAAAATAGCAACTCAATCCTAGAAAATGATATAGTATGAGAAAGAGACTCAAAATAACCTCAGCTTGATTCCTTGTGCTGTAAGGAGCAAAAGGCAACTCTGGAAGCTTTAGGATTCTGTTATTAAACCCTATAAATTGGGAGTCCAATGGTCCTCTTGTTGACTGTTCCATGATCTAGCCTATTTCAAAGGACTAGGAGATTCCAACATGAAGCCTGCCATAAAATCGAGAAGCTCAGGGAGAATTGCTGCTAAGCAGCTTGATAAATGGTATATCAGCAGTCCTTAATCCATCTTTGAGTTAGGGACTTGTTGTCAACAATCTTAATGTAAAATCCAAAGGAGGCAGCCATTATTTCTGAATATGCTTCTCCCAGTTTCCAGTGGAGAGGAAGGAAAGAAGGAAAGCAATTTCTCAAATAGTGAGGGGCCTCAATCAATCATCTATATTCTTTTTAGCTGACATAATATTATTTAAACATTTTCATCAACATATTTTGTCTACCTGTCAGTTGCTATATGGATGACATGTCAACTAGGGAACAATACAGACATACACAGAATCTGATTATTACACACTTACGTAGCTATTTGCTCTACCTGACTGCATGTGAAACATTTCTGTGATTAATACTTTTATTTCTTGGGAGATTCAAACTCCATGGGATAAGCAAAGAAGCAAACTTTATGTAGGGATTGGCAATTTCTCTACCAATGTTAACCACTGAGGATATGGATAAACTACTTTGCCTCCAAGATTTGCTATTTATTTATTTACTTACTTAAGCTTCCCTGCTGCATCAATAGTATACAACTCGAAAAAATTTACACCTCCATCACAGCCTCAACAATTAAAAGCAACAGTACAACAATACAACCCTATCATACAGTGTCACATCAAAGAGCAACAGAATCCAAACAATCAACCCCCAATTGCAGGAGGACTCACCAGTCATATTAGCCACACAGGGTCTTTTGGAAGGGTTTTGGAATTAATGTTTTTCCTAAACTTCAATAGGGATGGAATCAAATTGCTCTGAGGGCAAAGACTATTTCAGAGAAATAGGACATTGCCTTCCTTCATATAAGAGTTTGTCTTGTACCAGACAAGGCTGCCCATTATCACCATTACTATTTGTCCTCTCTCTAGAATAATTCAGAGAGAAGAAAAAAATTAAAGGCTTAGAAACCAAAAAGGAAATATTAAATAAAGAAGATCATTAGATGATTTGGGGCTGGAATGGGTTCCTTTAAACCTATTGGCTGTCGCCTAGTGGCCAACTGTATAAGTAGCTGCTCAGCAGCCTTTGTTTCAGTTCTGTTCCTGTTTAGCTAAATAAAGCATGTTCCTGTTTGCAACCTTCCGTCTCGGTTATTGCCTGCAAAAAATCGGCTACACAACAGTGATCACATACAAAGACATCTTAGACGAATGAAGAGAACTAAAATCAAGGAAGGGATTATTAGAAGAAGGGATAAAACTTGAATGGTAGGCGTACCTCCACATACAATCGTGATATATGTAGGATAAAGAAGCATGGGGAATAAAATGAGAACATACAGAATTAGATAAAATTTTATTAGGAACAGAGGAAAAAGAGATAAAAAGGATATATCAATATTTATTGGAACAGGATATGTTGGAAGAGCAAGTAAAAGACACAATGTTAATTTGGAGCAAAAATTTTGGTTATGGTATTGATTTAGATAACTGGCAAGAATTATGGGAAAGGACTAGGAAGCTCACATTAGCTACTGCGTACAAAGAAAACTTATGGAAGATGTTCTATAGGTGGCACCTCCCCCCTGTGGGATTAGCTAAAATGGATAAAAAGACCTCACCAAAATGTTGGAAATGCAAAGAATTGTTAGGAACCTAATACCATATGTGGTGAGCATGCTCAAAAGAACAAAAATTTTGGCATTTGATAAAACAGTAGTTAGAAGAGATACTAATGCAGAACATCTAGTTAAAGCCAGAATTCTTTCTGCTGGGTATTACCAAGGACAAATACAATAAAGGATCCCTATACCTATTACTACACATGCTAACAGCTGCAAGATTAGTCTTTGCACAGAGATGGAATGATAATGAGACACCCTCAGAAGAAGAGGTAATAAATAAGATTTTATCCTGCGCTGAAATGGATAGGTTGACCTTAGAACTCAAGGATAAGAGTGAAACAGATTATTATGAAATCTGGAATAAATTGTATAATTGGTTGGAAAAAAATATATGGGAAAAACTTTCTGATTCAGCAAAACACATTGATCAAGAAAGATACTGGTCAAAGGAAAAATATTAAAGTGAAAATTAAGAATATAGATGATGGGATCTACCAGAAAGAATATTTAAAAAAGAAACATTTGTTCGAATATGTGGATTATGGATTATAGAAACCATTTGTTAATGATTTCTCTTTGCAAATGTAAACCCAGCAAATACACTGTTAACCAACTATTACATGATTTATGTTTTAAAAAAATCAATAAAACGTATGGGGGGGAAAAAGAATTTGTCTTGTACCATCAGAGAACATTCAGCCCAGCATTGATTGACAGTCAGTAACTGTACAAACTCTCAGAGATCTTTTTTTAAATTTCAGGATTCAGTATATTGGACTTTTTGTTTCCAAAGCAGAAGCCATCATCACTGAGGTACATTTTTTGCCAAAACTCTCAGTGCAAGTCAACTATATGAGTGGACTGTAGTAGATGGGTTGTGAGAGGCAAAGATTCCAAATCATATTACACAGGCAGTGTATTCCTGCCCAGACAAAAGACATATTCAAACTGCAAGGTTACCCCATCATATATCCAGGCTACCAACCATTTTTGAAGACAGGAATAGATGACATCTACCTTTATGGCACCAAATGCTAAGTAGTATTTCCTGGCAGAAGGCAGTTCAAACATTATAGTCACTTTGCCTCAATATTCAGAAATTCCTACTTGTTGTTGTTAGCTGCAAAGATGTGTCTGACTCATTGTGACCACATGGACAATGTTCCTTCAGGCCTTTCCTGTTCTCTACCATCTTCTGGAGTCCACTTAGGCTCATGCATACTGCTTCAGTGACTCCATCCAGCCACCTCATTCTCTGTCGTCCCCTTCTTCTATTGCCCTCGATCTTTCCCAGCATTAGGCTCTTCTCCAGTAAGTCCTTCCTTCTCATTAGGTGGCCAAAGTATTTGAGTTTCAACTTCAGGATCTGGCCTTCTAAAGAGCCATCAGGGTTGATCTCCTCTAGGACTGACCGGTTTGATCCCCTTGCAATCCAAGGGACTCAAAGGAGTCTTCTACAGCACCATAGTTCAAAGGCCTCAATTCTTTGGCACTCAGCATTTCTTATGGTCCAACTTTCACTGCCATACATTGCAGCTGGGAAGACCATAGCCTTGACTATACGCACTTTTGTTGACAGGGTGATGTCTCTGCTTTTTAGTGTTTAGATTTGTGTTTAGTGTTTAGATTTGCCATTGCTTTCCTCCCCAGGAGCAAACGTCTTTTAATTTCTTGGCTACAGTCCCCATCTGCAATGATCTTGAAGCCCAGGAAAATAAAATCTGTCACTACCTCCATATCTTCCCCATCTATTTGCCAGGAATTGAGAGGGCTGGATACCATGATCTTGGTTTCATTAATGTTAAGGTTCAACCTAACTTTTGCACTCTCCTTCTTCACCCGCAACAAGAGGTTCTTTAGTTCTTCTTCACTTTCTGCCATTAGAATGTTATCATCTGCATATCTTAGGTTTTTGATATTTCTCCCGGCAATCTTAATTTCAACTTTTGATTCATCTAGTCCTGCCTTTCTCATGATGTGCTCTGCATATAAGTTAAACAGGCAGAGCGACAGTATACAGCCTCGCTGGACTCCTTTCCCAATTTTGAACCAATCAGTGGTTCCATGTCCAGTTCTCACTGTTGCTTCTTGATCTGCATATAGGTTTCTCAAGAGACAAATAAGATGGTCTGGTACTCCCATCTATTTAAGAACTTGCCACAGTTTGTTATGATCCACACAATCAAAGGCTTTAGCATAGTCAATGAAGCAGAAGTAGATGTTTTTCTGGAACTCCCTAGCTTTCTCCATGATCCAGCATATGTTGGCAATTTGATCTCTAGTTCCTCTGCCTCTTTGAAATCCTGCCTGCAGTTCCGGTAGTTCTCGATCCACATACAGCTGGAGTCTAGCTTGTAGAATTTTAAGCATAACTTTAGTAGCATGAGAAATGAGTGCAATGGTGCAATAGTTTGAACAATCTTTGGCACTGCCTTTCTTTGGAATTGGAATGTAAACTGATCTTTTCCAATCCTGTGGCCACTGTTGAGTTTTCCAAATTTGCTGGCAAATTGAATGTAGCACTTTTACTGCATCGTCTTTTACGATTTTGAATAGATCAGCTGGAATACTGTCACCTCCACTAGCTTTGTTGTTGCTCAGCTTTTCTAAGGCCCACTTCACTTCACATTCTAGGATGTCTGGCTCGAGGTCAGTGACCACCTCATTGTGATTGTCAGGGACGTTAAGCTCATTCTTGTATAGTTCTTCTGTGTAATTTTGCCATCTCTTCTTAATCTCTTCTGCCTGTTACGTCCCTGCCATTTTGGTCCTTTATCATGCCCATTTTTGCATGAAACGTTCTCTTCATCTCTCCAATTTTCTTGAAGAGATTGCTAGTCCTCCCTATTCTTCTATTTCTTTGCACTGTTCATTTAAGAAGGCATTCTTAAATGGGCATATCTTTCTTTTTCTCCCTTGCCTTTCACTTTCCACCTTTCCTCAGCTATTTGTAAAGCTTCCTCAGACAGCCATTTTGCTTTCTTGCATTTCTTTTTCTTTGGGATGGTTTTAGTTGCTACTTCTTGTACAATGTTGCAAACCTCTATCCATAGTTCTTCAGGCACTCTGTCTATCAGATCTAATTCCTTAAATCTATTTGTCACCTCTACTGTATATTGAACAGGGATATGATTTAATTCATACCTGAGTGGCCTAGTGCTTTTCCCTACTTTCTTCAGTTTAAGCCTAAACTTTGCAAGGAGAAGCTCATGGTCTGAGCCACAGTCAGTCCTGGTCTTGTTTTTACTGACTGTATAGAGCTTCTCCATCTTTGGCTACAGAGCACATAGTCAATCTGATTTCTGTGTTGACCGTCTGGTGATGTCCATGTGTAGAGCCGTCTCTTGGGTTATTGGAAAAGAGTGTTTGCTATGACCATCGTATTCTCTTGACAAAATTCTATCAGCCTGTGCCCTGCTTCATTTTGTACTCCAAGGCCAAACTTGCCTGTTATTCCGGTTATCTTTTGGCTTCCAATCCCCCATGATGATAAGGACATCATTTTTGGGTGTTAGTTCTATAAGGTGCTGTAGGGCTTCATAGAACTGGTCAATTTCATCCTCTTCAGCACTGGTGGTTGGGGCATAGACTTGCACTACTTTTATATTGAATGGTTTGCCTTGGATTCGAACTGAGATCATTCTGTCATTTTGGGGATTGTATCCCAGTATTGCTTTTCCTACTCTTTTATTGACTATGAAGGCTACTCCATTTCTTCTGAAGGATTCTTGCCCGCAGTAGTATACCTGATAGGTATCTGAATTAAATTCACCCATTCCTGTCCATTTTAGTTCGCTGATTCCTAAGATATCGATGTTCAGACTTGTCATCTCTTGTTTGACCACGTCCAGCTTTCCTTGATTCATGGATCTTATATTCCAGGTTCCTATGGAGACAAAATCTTTACAGCATCGGACTTTCCTTTCTCCACCAGATACATCCACAGCTGAGCATCCTTTCAGCTTTGGCCCAGTTGCTTCATTCTTTCTGGCGCTACTAGCACTAGCCCTCTGCTCTTCCCCAGTAGCATATTGGATGCCTTCCAACCTGAGGGGCTCATCTTCCAGCGTCATATATTTTTGCCTTTTGGTACTGTCCATGAGGTTTTCATGGCAAGGATACTGGAGTGGGTTGCCATTTCCTTCTCCAGTGGATCATGTTTTTTCAGAACTCTCTGCTATGACCTGTCCATCTTGGGTGACCCTGCACGGGCATAGCTCATAGCTTCATTGAATTATGCAAGCCCCTTCGCCATGACAAGGCAGTAATCCATGAAGGGGAAACTCCTATTAGGCAGTTACAATAGGCATTATAGAGCTATTATTGAGTCAAATCTGGCAAAATGCAAGAAAGGGGTTTCTTTAGGTTGGTTGTTGTGTAATGTGTGCATTTTAATGTTTTAAGTTAAGTTTCTCCTAAAAGGAGATCTGCCTTTTAGTTCATTTTTTTATTGTATCCCACCCAGAATCATGTGAGATGGATGATGGATGGCTAGATAAATGCAAGGAATAAATAAATAAGCTTGTGTGCATGTGTGTCTCTCTGTATATATGTTCTGTCTGTCTGTATAGTGTATGTAAACTTTCTTTAGTATTCTGTTGCCTTAGAAGTAGGCAGGTAATTAACGTTTTGGTATTCAGGGGAGCAAAAGATATTATTAGAGCTCTGTCAGATAAATTATTTTGGTGACTCTCCAGCCTACAAAAATATATAACAAGGTGCATTTTAATGATGGTTGTGGGAGAATCATATGCCTTAAATCCTAATTCACAGGGTACTCTCAGTAAATTAGGAATCAGTTAACTATTCACACTAGTAAATATTTTCTGCTGAGCAATTATATTTTGATATTCTGCTTTTATTAGTATTCCATAAGATACTCAGACTGTTTGTAATCAGAATAGATTTCATTTATAAATTTTTGCAAACAGAATTTTTTTTGTTAAAAACCTTTTGCTCCAAAAGAAAACAATAAAACAAATCTTATTTTTTAAAAGATAAAAAGCCACATCTTTCATAGACATAAATTGAAGTTGCTTCTGATTATAAAGCTGATGTCAGTTATTTAATTTTTTAAAAAGTACATTAATAACAGAATTCTGGTTTGCTTTATATCTTGGTTTAAATAAAACAGAATATTTACATTCATAGGCATAGTGTATTATGTTGTTGCAATTCCAAAGTTTACCCTGCACTTCCATTTGTGTTTGCCAATATTTTTTCATCCACAGACCCCCTCTGAGTATGTCCATAGGATCCACCAGTAGTGGATTCTGAATTAGTTCACATTACAATATCCTCCAAATAAATAATAAATAAATTTCATTTACTTTCATTGCCATGTGCTTGGAGGTTTCTTCTTTATATAGCCCTATTGGATTTTTTTCTCCTTTCAAGGAGTCGGTGGCAAAGAACATTGTAAATAATATAAATGATTGTCCTGGTGGCTCCATGGGGATACTACAGTAAACACCTTTCTGAATGAAGAAGAATGATGAGATTTGGGAGTGAAGGAGATCAACTGTATAATGCAACTAGAAAGATTTGGAGGTGACAGTCTCTGTGGGAGGGGATGATGCTAGACTGCAGATGAGGTATCTGATCTGTTTTCAGATGGATGTAAAACACTGGAGCTAAGAGCAGAAGGTAGGGTGAGAATTTCTCCCAAGGAAAAAGACGTCCATGGGTTGTACAAGTACAAATATTGCTACAACATGGATAAGAGGAACAGAAAAGATCAAATAAACTGAGAAAGAAGAATAATTAAGATTACTAACTTTAGGAACAATATTGGAAACAATGAGAATAACCTCCAACTTTCTGAAATTTCAGACTGTGTTTTACTTTCTTGCCATTATAACCTGCTCCTCTGCCCCTCTTAGAAGTATCAAGGCATATTGGATTATAAATTAAAATGCAGGCAAATAGGCAATAAAATGGGAATAAAGAGACAGTAGAAAGAATGGCTAGTTGAAGGGACCTTGCTTAAGAATTCTCCAAAATTTGAAATTATAAGGTTCTTCTTTAATTCCCTGATTAACTGAGACACAGTCTTGATTTCTCCTGCCAATTTCCATTATAATTTGCAACCTTCCAAAACCCTCATGCTCCACTATGTATCTTTAATTTCCCATCTCTCACAAACCACATTTCCAAGGTCAAAATAGTCCCTCAGACTTTACATCATGACTCTATTTCTTTGTTTGCTTCAATTACAACCTCACAAGAAGCTGTTTTCATTTTAGTCAACCTAGTTCAATCTTATCTTCACAAGTTTTCCTGGCTTTCTGGTACGACTCTTCTCTGCTACCTGGCAATGCTGTGGATTAAACCTGCAATTTAACTTTCCCATCTCTGCCAAAGCAGAGAAAGAATTCATTGCTGCATAAAGGGCATTGCTTGCAGTAACATTCTTGGCTTTACACAATGGAGGAGGCTAGCACAGAAAGTAAATGAGAGCATCTGGTTATATTGCAAGCTGTCATAATGAACAATGTCCAGTGAGTGCCAGGAATAAAGGGAAGAGATGGAAATATATAATGATAGAAGATGGGGGTTTTTGAATCTGGGAAGATAGGAGAAAAAAAAGCAGAATACAAAGTGACCTTTGAAAGCAACAAAATGCCATCATAACTCTAAGAGAAATAACTTCTGACTTAAGCTGAATATATGATTCTGATTGAGTTGAGTTGAAGTGGGCAACCCGGTAAAACACAACCCACAAATATAAAATGTAGAAATAGCAATAGCACTTAGATTTATACGCTGCTCCATAGTACTTTACAGCCCTTTCTAAGTGGTTTAGAGAGTCAGCATATTGCCCCCCAACAATCTGGGTCCTCATTTTACTGGCCTCAGAAGGATGGAAGGCTGAGTCAACCTTGAGCCAGTCAGGATGGAAGGAACTGAACTCCTGACAATGTAAACAGAATTAGCCTGCAACACTGCATTCTAGAAATTGGACCCAAACAAAAAAAGGCAATTATTTTAAAGCATTTCAAAATCCTCCTGCATCTATTCTGTGACATATTCAGTGAGCTGGAGCATTTTTTTTTTTTTGTTTCCTCTGCCTCCTATCCAGCCAAGCTGTTCAGCTACTATCAATCAACCTGATGGCGAACAGCCCCACTGAGCTCAATGGACAAGCCAGTTTATCAGCACTAATTAGCTCTTAAGTGCTGTTTAACGGATTGTGCTCTTCCACAGATCATGCACAGCGGAACAAGGAAGAACCTATGCATGTTCATTATATCTAAGAAAAAAGAAAGATCAGCCCTTTGTCTAAATTGTCCAGGGTTTGGGGTTTTTTTGTAAGTTTGTAACTTATCTTGTAAGTTTCCTGAAGTGCTTTCACCATGTTGTAGATGATATATCTCTATATTTATCACAACTGCCCAAATGACCAAAGCTCCAGGGTACATATTGAATTTGCTCAGCTTTTTAAAAACAATCCTTCCAGGGTTGTGTGGGATCATTAACACTAAGAGAGTTTAAAATATAAATGTGAGATACAAGCACTTTTAATTTGATTTCTTTCTCCATGTCCCAATACTTGGACTGGCAGTGATGGCCAGTTATGATTACTTCAAATCAGATCAGAAAAATAGTGTGTAGGACCTGTTGTAAGCTAATAAGCTTTTTTCTGTGGCACTGGATTCTAATTCTAATTCCCTATAAACATATTTCTACTCTAAAGGTTGCACTGCATTATTTAGCCATTAAATGTATTTGGTACATATTTGGCTGTGTGCAGTATCCCTCCATTGGTCCCCATTTTAGAATTTTAGTTTCTTCTACATCTTTGTACTTTTCCAATGTCTTGGTTTGTCCAAAGTCTGCTGATTGGTCTTTTATGTAAAAATAATCCTTACAGAAAAAATGCACTACTCAGGGTAAAAGTGTGTGTGTGTGTGTGTGTGTGTGTCTATGTGTGTGTCCTAGCTGCATTCACTGCCATTCCGCCCAATATCAGCTATTCACTCAGATGACCCCTAAGGGTTCTCTACAATCATTAATTCATATCACTGTGTTCAAAGGGTTTTCTCACTCTAAGATAAATTAAATCTCCAGACACGGTTAGTATTCATCTGAATATTAGTTGCCTGTGAGGTGAAGATATGTAATACATATATTATTTCTATTTTAATCTACCCAATTTCAGAATTCTCAGGGTGGATTATAAAGCTATTAAAAGAGAATCAAAGGGAATAAAATCATGTTTTAAAAGGTATTAAAGCACTGACAGATAATAAATGCCATATCCCTAAATACTGTGTATGTTGACAATCTCAGAATGCTTTAAAATTACAATGCCTAGGAAAAGAGACATGTCTTTGCCTGGTTCAGAAAGAATAATAGTGCTATTCCCAGACTGTTCTCCTTATTTATTATTATTACTTCGATTTTGATGTCACCTGATTCCACAGCGACTTTGGATGGCTTACAATTATGAATTTAAAAGAAATGTAAGTGAAAACAACATGTATTCAGAGAAGAATATATCAGAGAGAAGGTTGCAGCTGATTGGAATATAGAACCTAAAAACCAAAAGGGATCCAACCACCATCCTAGTCCAAGGCCTGGGAGAACATTCAAAAGATTGGGAACAGTACTGATCTCTGAGGAGATGTCATGCTTCCTGGCTCACACAAGGTGACATTGCTTCTTTAATGGGGATCCAGACATGCCCACTCTAACTGACCAGGCAATATACCATGAAAAGCTTGATAAGTGATAACCAACACCTTGAATTGCTCCCAGAAGTCAACTGGCAGTTGGGACAGCTCCCAAAGCAGTCAGACATGTGCATATGATACCGTATCATACATCCATCACTGCCCATGCCACTGCATTTTGGACTAGCTGTAGCTTCTGAGTGGTCTTCATAGTAGTCCCATATAGAGTGTATTACAGTGGTCCAAAGCATGAATATCTAAAGGACCTCTTGGTCCAGGATTGGGCACAACCATCACACCAAGTGAACCTGTGCAAAGACCCTCTTGGCTACAGCTGCCACTTGCTAGTTTCCCATTTTCCCATTAAAAACAAAATATGGACAATCCCCAAACTAGTGGGTGAGGGTTATCAAACAAACAAAGGCAATCTTGGTTGTCAAAGACTGAAATACTGTATATAAGTGGGTATCAGCAACACACTGCCTATTGAGAAGAGACATTCCATAACTTTTTTCCCAGAGGGAAGAGAGCCTTTCTCCAAAAGTGGGATATTAGGCTTCTTCAACATCTCCATCAGAGACAGCTTTTCCCCAGTACCTATTCTTTCTTTATTATTCATATTTCTCCTGCCTCTTTCTAGGTGGAAATGTTATATCAATTCCACCAAATATTTAAGGCTATTCCAATGGCATAAGAAACCCTATAGCACAAAAGGCATAGAGAGGGTGTGATCGGCAGACTTTATTGAACTCCAGCTCCCATGAACTCCAACCATCGTGGAAAATGAGGAAAATTATGGACACTGATCTCTTTGTTATAGGAGATATAATTTCTCCATACCATTTCTAGTTATTCAGGAAAAAGAGATCACACTGCTACCAAATATAGCAATATGTTCCAATTTAATTATAACCCTTCAACATAATTCTCTGTGTTCATCAGAGTAAACCAGAAGTGAGCATTTTTTAAAACCCAAATGCCCTACATTATATTACAAAAATAAGTCTCCAAGGGCTGGGAGGATATATAATAAAATGATATATGATTGAGGAAAAGGTTTGTGGATCAAATGAGCCTCTGAAGTGCTTAAGAAGATGCAAAATGCTTTGAGTGAATTTCATAATTTCTGTAGACCAAATTTATTGGGTAAACCTAAAAATTTTTCTATCATTGAATTGATTAGATCACCACTCTGTTTCTCTGCCTAAGAAAATTTTCCATTACTGACTAGTAGCATCCTCATAGCATAAACAAGCATCACTGAAGTGATTCAAAATCTGTTCCACTTAGTAAGGAAATAAAAGCAAAGAGTTAGCCAACTGTCACTATACCAAAATAACAAAAATAATGATGGCTGGATAATTCTTCTGCATTCATTCACTCAATTTGGCAGGAAAGGACTGGTTGTCTTTCTGTTTGCAGTGCTGTGTACCTTAACAATTTTGAAAGTGTCTGCATCCTGCGTAATATCCCTGAGCTAATTTGATCCCATGTTCCCTGATCTTGTCAGGTATTGTGTCCTTAATTTGCATTCCCACTGGACAAGCAGGATCCCCTAATTTTCATAAAATGTGATTTTCAAAAAGGTCATTTGTCTTCTAGTTGCTACTTATGAAAAATTGTGATTATTTTAATAAGTATTTATCAGGCAATATCAGAGTAGCGAGTGACATACAAAGAAATAACTGCACACTCATTGATGGTTCAGGCATTTGTTCAGCATATTAAGGAAGCAAAAATACATTTAACAAGGACGAAGACATTCAAATGAGCTAGTTAGAAATGATACTATTTCAATATTGTGCTGAAGAAACAGATTTTATTGTGCTACATTTTTAGGATGAGATTGTATTTTAACACATCTAAATCTAACATGCTTCTGCGGGTCACAAAGTGTCTAATCTACCAGAAAGATTCCCAAAAAGATTAACTTTCTCCTTAGAATGTGTGCGTTTCTGGCACAGAAATAATTAACAATACTGAGATGAATATTTTAAAGTTGCAGCCAATTATAACTGGGGAGGGGGCAGGGAGAAGAAGCTCTTCACTTCTTGAAGTTGATCTGTGCACTATGCTTTTAACAGAAGCTTGGAATAGCAGAGTTTCTGGTATAGCAATAAACATTGGATGGATCATTTTTGTTTCTTGGGTACATCTGAAAGCCTAAAAGCTGTAATGAAAATACTGAGCAACACTGAGCAGTAGTGGAGGAGACAATACTTTAGTATTCATTCTTATATTCAAAAAGTCATGGTCTTTAAAACATTAACACCTGCTTAGTATATGGGAGTTTATGATTGTTTTTTTTTTACTTTTATACCTTGTATTCAGCTCTGGGAAGTCGGGGAGGGGGGAGGGGGGAAGGGGAGGGTGAGAGGGTGGGATAGGGTTGGGAAGGGAGGGAGGGGGTGGGGGATGGGATGTTAAAGATAAAATGTATTGAAAAACTTTTCAATAAAAAAAAAAACATTAACACCTGCATATATTTAAAAATACAAATACACTAATATGTATCAGAGGAAATAGATATTACCTACTTGCTTCTTGTCCTGCTTTCAGGTGCTTTGGAGAATAGCTTGACTCCCTCTTCTTTGTGGCAGCCCCTGAGATATTGGAAAACTGCTATCATGTCACCCCTCACCCTTCTCTTCGTTAAACTACACATACCCAATTCCAGCAACCGTTCTTATATGTTTTAGCCTCCAGTCCCCCAATCATCTTTGTTGCCCTTCTCTGTACCCTTTCTAGAGTCTCGACATCTTTTTTACATTGTAGTAACCAAAACTGGATGCAGTATTCCAGGTGTGGCCTTACCAAGCCATTGTAAAGTGGTATTTAGTATTTCATGTGATCTTGATTCTATCCCTCTGTTAATGCAGCCTAGCACTGTGTTGGCTCTTTTGGCAGCTGCAGCACACTGCTGGCTCATGTTGAAGTGATTGTCTACAAGGATTCCGAGATCCTTCTCACAGTTATTACTTTTGAGCAAGGTACCACCTATACTATACCTGTGCATTTGGTTTTTCTTGTCTAAATGTAGAACCTTACTTTTTTCACCATTGAATTTCACTTTGTTAGTTAGCGCCCAGTATTCAAGTCTGTCTAGATACTCCTGTATTTTAAGCCTATCTTCTGGAGTATTGGCTATTCCTGCCAGCTTGGTGTCATCTGCAAATTTGATGAGTTCCCCATCTATCCCCTCATCCAAATCGTTGATGAAGATGTTGAAGAGCACTGGGCCTAGAACAGAGCCCTGGGGCACCCCACCACACACTTCCTTCCATGTAGATACAGTTCCATTGAGGACCACATTGTTTCTCCTTAGTTCTAGGTTGCTTCTCTCCTTGATTAGTTTTCATTCATTGCTTTTTGTCCTGCTTTCAGGTTCTTTGGAGAATAGATTGACCCCATCTTCCTTTTAGCAATCTTTGAGATATTGGAACACTGCTATCATGTCACCCCTCCTCCTTCTCTTTATTAAACTAGTCGTACCCATTTCCTGCAACCATTGTTCATATGTTTTAGCCTCTAGTTCTCTAATCATCTTTGTTGCTGTTCTCTGCACTCTTTCTAGAGTCTCAAAGATCTTTTTTATATTGTGGTGCCCAAAATTGGATGTAGTATTCCTAGTGTGGTCTTACTAAGGCATTGTAAAGTGGTATTAATACTTCACATGATCTTTATTCTACCTCTCTGTTAATGCACCCTAGGGCTGTTTTGGCTTTTCTGGCAGCTGCAGCACACTGCTCAATCATATTTAAGTGATTAGACTGAGTCTTCTTAATTCCTTTTCCCCCTTGACATCATGTATTTAAGGATAATGTGTCACTTTTCTCATAGTTTTCAGTCACTGTTAGATCTTTAACCATTTCCTTTCTCTTTGAAAGTATTAGATTCAGATTAGCAGAACTCCTTATTTCTTTTCTTCCTCCCATCCAAATACAGACTGATCTTAGCTTTTCAAAATCATCCAGAAATGGCAATATGTAACGTATAAACTTCCCAGTCTATCCTACAATCATGATATTCTCTGAAGGTTTTACTCAAATATTAATCAGACAAATTCTGCCTAGATTACAAACTCAGATCAAGTCAACTCTGTTTGAAAGCCTAAAATTCTGCCTTAAAACCCAGATAACTTATTATGTAGATGTACTGTATAGATGGAAACCTAGAAACTTTTTTTGAGGATTTTTGTTCCTCCTACCAAATTTTTCCTTACCCCTCCAAAAAGATACAATCACCAGTTACAAATATCCCTACTTCCTTCTGTCGGCAAGCACTCTGAGCTCTTTGCAAAACACAAAAGTTTGATAAATATAGGTTGTGTCTGGCTGTCCTGTTTTATTGCAGAAGCAGGATTCAATGGCTCTTTCATCTCCTCTGCATCTAAAATCATTTTTATAGCACCTCTTGGAATATTTTATTTGGAATCATTAAACTTTAAACTAATTTCTGATCCTGCTGTTTTCAACAGCATGCAGTAATAAAAATTAAACTTCACCACCCATAGCAATTAATAGCACACCATTTTATTATAGCTCATTCATCTGATAGGAATGCTGCTCTCGAAATCACACTTTGGATAGTGCAAGGAGTAACTGTAAAGACTGGGGTTTTTTTTTTCCTATTTTTGCCTTCATTCAGTACCATTTTTTTCCTTCTATTCAATCATCTCTGATTCTTGGAGACTGCCCAGACATGTTCCTGCATTTTCTTGGCAAGGTTTTTCAGAAATGGGTTGTCATTGCCTCCTTCCTAGGGCTGAGAAAAAGTGACTGGCCAAGGGTCAACCAGCTGGCTTTGTAACTAAGGTGGGACTAGAAGTCACAGTTTCCAGGTTTCTGCCCTGATACATTAACCACTACATCAAACTGACTCTCTCATACAGTAAATTGTGCTTGGTAGGCCTGTATATGTTTGATTGTAAATCTGTTGCATCCCAAATATACATTTATTTTTATATATATCTTTCAACTAAGAACTGTGTAACAAATTTCAAAAGAATGCACAAGTGATAACTCGGTTCCAGTATGTAGCTTTATTTAGAAAGTTCCATATGGAAATTTCCCTTATTTTTGCCTTAAAATACAAGCCAAACAACATTCTCCAGTATCTCTAAAACTCCTAACATCATGTTCATGTGTAAACATAAGAAAATGATTAACATTTAGATATGTCTCCTTTCAGTTGAATATAGATATCCTATGTATTTTTCCTGGGAAACAGTATAGAAGTGGTTTGCAATGATGCAAATAGTTGCTTTCTGAGTCTAATGATCCTACATGTATACAACTTTAAATTATTAACTATTATCCTTCTTCTTTGCTTTTTCTTATCTTATTTTTGCTCCTACCCAGCTTCACAACTCTTTTGTGTTTGGATATTTTGTGCTAATTCTTGTAAATTTAATCTTGGACCGTTTGCTTTAAAACCCTACTGCCACTACCAGCTAAGAAAGAAGTGAAGTGGGTCATGTTGAGAATGAGACAAGTCATATTGAAGAGCAAATCTTCTGATATCCCAGAAGATTGCAAATGAGAATAAAAGAATACCAGTCAGTGAGCATGTTCAATCTGAAAAGCTGCTTTGTCACATCTTTAATTTAGATTCATGTCAAGCACTACATTTCATGAGCCAACAAATCCATTCAACACTAATTTGTTTTTACCTATTGTGGACTAGTACTGTAACTTTGAGGGGCGGAAACAGGGTACAAAAAGGATCAATGCTTTTGAAATCTGGTTTTGGAGACCATGCCTGAAAATACCAGGGACAGCCAAGGAAACAAACAAATTGAATATAGCAACCCAGAATTCTTATTTGCAGCATAAATGACCAGATTATGCTACTTCATAAATATTACGTGAAGACTTAGCTCTCCGTAGAAGAAACTAATGTTGAGAAAGACTGAAAGAAGGAGAAGAGGAGGAGGACCAGCAGTGAGGATGGACTTAGTTATAGGGGTAATGAAAGCACTGTTGGAAGACCTGAAGGATCAGGTGTAAAGGATATATTGTCATAGAGAAAATATAGAAAGCACCAATCTGATGGTACATAATTAATCAATTATAGTACTGAGTTGATAAATGCCACAAGTCTTTGCCTTGTTGCAAGGTACATGTCAATGCTGCAAACATTGACATGTTTTTGCACTGACAATATAAGAGGCAGTCTTTTGCTTTAACTGTTTGGCTTTGAATCAAGCGCAGGAGGAATTCAACCCGGATGTTTTAGGAAGATAAGAAATAGCGCGTTTCAAGGGAAGTGAAACTTTGTGTGTTAAACTAATTGGTGAATGTGATTCATGACGTGTAATTAAGGGAGGGAGATTCTGTAGGATATGATGTGTCAAGGGGTGGAGAATTCAGATTCTGACATCCATCTATGAGTGCCAATGCTCCATTCTCATTAATATATAATTTTTAGAATAAACAATGAGGCAGGATTCTTTGATGTGTCTCTTTAATCGGAACCATGACAGTACATCTGTCCCTGCTCTGCTCTTCTGGGATTCACTGGCCTATCTCCTATTCAGAAATATATTTATTTCTTCATTCATGAAGGACCAGATCCAGATCCTGATTCTTCTACGAAGACCTCAAAACTATTTCTGAGTGCTATTGCTGCAGAATATCTTCTAGGCTTCTTGCTTGTGGCTATCACTTTAACCCACTTATGCTCCCTGGAAACTGAAACTTGACTGGCCCAAAGCCACTAATAAGCTATATCTCATTGTAGCATTGAACTTGGATTTCCTTGGTTCTACTTTAATATGTAAACTACTAGCTCAGCAATGAAATGTGCACTGAACATAAAGCATCATACAATCCAATATCCTTCCATACTACAAGTTATTTGCTTTTTTTGCTTGAATATATTAACAAGGTGATAGAACATTTATCCACAGGTACTTTAAAATTGGTTTAGTTGATGAGTTTCAATTAAACAGAGTGCAAAATTTTCTTTAACTAAATGGAAAACACATGCTTCCCCTGATAATGCTTGATGGTTCTCCCTGTCCTCTCCCCTCCCTCCACCAAATTAAAACAAGCCAACTTGATATTTTCTGCATTTCTTGCCAGTTTTGGAGCACAGATATTACTCGGTTTAAAACTCTCCATAGGAGTATTTAAAAATGAAGAGGGAAATAGAAATGGAGTAAGAAATGATGGTATTTCAGCTATAAATTCAGCCTGCCTTGAACTTGAGCCATTTCAAGAGCTTTGAAAGAGCAGATGTAAAGCTGTTGTAAAATTGCTGTCTGACAAAAAGAGCTACTAGAAGGAGAATCTTTGGGTTTTATTTTTTGTACCAGCTTTGGCTGTTAAGCCAATTGCCTTCCCTTTCTCCACTTTCCTGTAAAGCTGAATATTGCCTGTCTTTTTTTTTTTTTTGTAATATTTTATTTTCTAATTTTACAGTTAAGTATTTAAAAAGCAACGTGGTGGCTGGCTTAATCGATAATTCAATAACATACAAAAATCTTTAGTACAAATCTCAGGCTACCAAATCAAATATTTCCTTTCTTTTTCCCGTAATATCTACAGTCTCATATTTGAACTAATACAGTTCTTGTTATATCAGTTAAGTAAAAATAGCATTGTTACATTTATCAATAAATTTTTAGCTTATACATATCCTTAACATTCAGTCTTTATAGACAATCAATGTCCTGTTGTTAGTTTTTCCCAATTTTTAGTTTCCCATCAATATTTAAATTTAACATTTGATATTTATAATTTCCAAGTTTCCAAGTTTCCTTTATCACAATTCATAACAAAGTCTAATATTCAAGATACACATCTTATCTATTTGAGTTTATTCTATTTTCCACCATCTTACATCATCTAGTTAGTATAACATCCTTACTTTCAACTAATTTCCAAATGTCTTATATTTAATGACCAAAATTTCCCCTATTTCAACATCATATATTTTCTCTCTTTTTCCCTTAATATCTATTGTCTCATATTTAAGCTAATACAGTTTTTATTATATCAAGTAAATAAAACATGTTTATTACATTTATCAATAAATTTTTAGCTTATACATATTTTAATTACTTTTACATTCAAACTTTATAATCAATATCCTATTTGTTTTCCCCAATTTTTAATTTCCCATCAATATTCAAATTTAACTTTTAATATTTATACTTCCAAGTTTTAAATGACCAAAGTTTTCTTTATCTCAGTTCATAACAAAATCTAGTATTCAAAATATGTATGTTGTCTATTTGAGTATATTCTATTTTAATTAGTAATATAAAATTCTCCCTAATAAATCAGAGCCCTATTTTCTTCAGCCTTATTCTGGCTTTCTTTCTTTGCCAGCTCACCTTCCGTGGCAATGCTTTTAAGTCATCAAATAGATTTCCCTCTGTTGTTATATATATTATTTGAAATAAAAGAGACCATCAAGGCACCATTTTTTTGAAGGGCTAGCAAATTGTCTCTCTATTATTCCAAATCTCCATAGTTGTCCTGATATGTTTGTCTTCCCTTTGATCTGTTCTTCTTGTTCCTCAAGCTTCTTCTGGTTTATATAGTCTTTTCCATTTTCAGTATTGTCAGTCCCTTTTCTGGATTTTCCATTGACTGTATTTGTTGGTCAGTTGAATCCTCTACCATGGTATTTAATTGTTTCACTTCTTCTGTTATCTTCTGCATAGTTGATTCTTTAATGGTAGTCAATATTTGAGTTCGTATATCTAGGCTGACAGGGGACACGGTGGCTCAGTGGGTTAAGATGCTGAGCTTGTCGATCAGAAGGTCGGCAGTTTGGCAGGTCGAATCCCGAGTGCCGTGTAGCAGAGTGAGCGCCTGTTACTCGTCCCAGCTTCTGCCCACCTAGCAGTTCGAAAGCACGTAAAAATGCAAGTAGAAAAATAGGGACCACTCCGGTGGGAAGGTAACAGTGTTCCGTGCGCCTTTGGCGTCTAGTCATGCTGGCTACATGACCACAGAGAAGTCCTCGGACAAGCGCTGGCTCTTCGGCTTTGAAACGGAGATGAGCACCGGCCCCTAGAGTCGGAAACGACTAGCACGCATGTGCGGGGGAACCTTTACCTTTACCTTATCTAGGCTGACATCTTGTTCTTTTCTGTAGCATCTTATTTCATCACAAGCTGAAAGAATGTTTTCATGTATTGCTTTCAATACAAAAAGCAATATGGTCTTCATCCATATTCTCTTAATAGTGTGTTAAATTGAGGACTTTAAAGTCAGGGAATGAAAATAATTTTATAACTGAGTACAGAACACAGCTGAGCTTCTCACAGCTGATATTTGTCAAGTTTGAAAAAGTCTTATATGTAGTCTGGGCTTCAAGCCAAGTCTCTTTTAGACAATAACAAGTTGTAATATCAAACTTGGCCACAAGATGTCACCAATGCCATTTAAAGTTTTTGAAGTCCAAAATTTTTATAATCCTTTTTCCAATTTTATTTCTTTTTTGTAAATAAAAACCAAAATCTTCAGTAAAGATAAGAAATCTTTTGGTCCCCAAATTTTGGAAGCATATAAATCCAGTTAAATTAAGATTATTCTTTCAGTGTTTTAACTCCCCTGGATAGTAAGTCACTGCTATTCTTAGAGGGTGGGATAGAAATTCCCTTCCCTTTCTCTTCACAGAGGGGAAGATACTTGGGGCAGCTTTTACAGGAAAAAAAATGCTTAGGATTGAAAAGAAGTTCAGATCTCACACAGTCACTTCCGCACTGCTTTAGAAGTGCCTAGTGGTAATTTTGAGTGCGGCTGTCTGCAGCCTAGTGATGAGCCATATTTCTATGGCTGGTCTTTCGTCTGCCAGTTTGGAGGGTTGCCTCGGATAAAAAAGAAGGGCTACCGCCGTCCCACAATCAATTGGGGGTTCCTTCCTTGCTTGTCTCCCCTACAGTGTGACTCTCAATCCTTTCCAGGGTCCCCCAGTGGAGCAAAACCGAACCCAGAAGACGGAGCTTGCCTTCCAATGCCCACAACTGCCGTGATGGCAAACTAGAAGTCCTGAATATTGCCAGTCTTATATACTGCAGCCTGATTGAAATGTTCTTGCCAGATGGGTAGATTCAGTTCTGGCAAGACAATCCCTATTGAAGTCTGGTGCTATGCCATACAGAATTTGTAGTTGCTATTATTTCTATACCACTCTTTTGCCCACAGAGTTTCACAAAAGAATATCAAAACTGTCTTATGAATATCAATAATATAGCCACAACCAGAAAAGTGCCAAGCTGGTTTGATATTGTGGGATTGAAGAGTATTCTTCTAAGTTCATTGTCACCAGTATTTGAACTGCCCCCTAACAACAGAAACACTGATATTTTCATAGTATTCTCTTAATTCATCATTTGGCAAATATAATTCCCCCAACCAGCATCTTTTTATATGCTCAAATGAGGAGAAATATAAATAATAGTATTTCTATTTGATTGTCATAAGCTGCCCTCAGTCAAGGACAGTGGGGCAACAAATAAGTCCAATAAGTTATTGTTATTCACCAAGACGGAGTATATTAACCAAACCACCATTCACTTATTCTCTTTCTGTCCCTATGTTTGTGCTATATAAGTATTAGCAATAGCACTTAGACTTATGTAGTGCTCCATAGTGCTTTCCAACACTCTCTGATTGATTTACAATGTTAGCATATTGCCCCCAACAGTCTGGGGTCCTCATTTTACCAATCTTTGAATGATGGAAGGCCGAGTGAACCTTGAGCCCAGAATAACAGAGATGGAAGGGACTTTGGAGGTCTTCTAGTTCAACTCCCTACTCAGACAGGAAACCCTATACCATTTCAGACAAGTGGTTGTCCAATCTCTTTTTAAAAACCTCCAGTGTTGGAGCACCCTCAACTTCTGGAAGCAAGTCATTCCACTGATTAATTGTTCTGTCAGGAAATTTCTCCTTAGTTCTAGGTTGTTTCTCTCCTTGATTTGTTTCCATTCATTACTTCTTGTCCTACCTTCAGGTGCTTTGGAGAATAGGTTGACACCCTCTTCTTTGTGGCTGCCACTTAGATATTGGAACACAGCTATCATGTCACCCCTATTTCTTCTTTTCATTAAACTAAAGGTAAAGGTAAAGATTCCCCCGCACATACGTGCTAGTCGTTCCCGACTCTAGGGGCCGGTGCTCATCTCCGTTTCATAGCCGAAGAGCTAGCGCTTGTCCGAGGACTTCTCCGTGGTCATGTGGCCGGCATGACTAGACACCAAAGGCGCACGGAACGCTGTTACCTTCCCACCGGAGTGGTCCCTATTTTTCTACTTGCATTTTTACGTGCTTTCGAACTGCTAGGTTGGCAGAAGCTGGGACGAGTAACAGGCGCTCACTCTGTTACGCGGCACTCGGGATTCGACCCGCCAAACTGCCGACCTTCAGATCGACAAGCTCAGCGTCTTAACCCACTGAGCTACCGCGTCCCTCTTCATTAAACTAGACATACCCATTTCCTGTGACTGTTCTTTATATGTTTTAGCCTCCAGATCCCTAATCATCTTTGTTGTTCTTCTCTGTACTTTTTCTAGAGTCTCAACATCTTTTTTACAGAGCCCATCAGGATCAAACTCCTGGCCATGGGCAGAGTTAGCCCACAACACTATATTCTAACCATTGTTCCAATGGGGATTCTGGTGGAAAGTATTGGAAGGTACAAAGTATTAGCAACTTTGAACTAATTATTTTTTAATCACATGTATTGCCTTGTTGGAGAACTACAATGCATAAACCCACTGCATGTCTGTCACACCCATTATTGAAGCATCAACCTATTCCATAGATGTGTGTGTGTTTGTGTGTGTACTATATTAATATAAGAGGCTCATTAGTGGGGCAAATTTTTCCCTGGTGCATCAAATTCAAGGGGGTTCCAACCAGATTTCCACATTTGCATGAAAGGTTGCAAATTGTATGATGCATAGGACCTAGGTATATCTAGCCCAGGCATGTCAAACTCGCGATGTTACGTGACTTCACTTGACATATCAAAACTTTTTTCCCATTGCCGGCAAAGGGGTTGGTGCAGTTTCTTTGTGACACGTCCGGCCTGTGGGCCGGCAGTTTGACACCCCTCATCTAGCCTATCAAAGACAAGGATTGGGGGTGAGGGACATGATCACTGCCTTCTAGGACTTCAGGGGCAAGAAGAGGGGACTGACTTATTCTCCAAAGCACCAGAAGGCAGGACAAGAAGTAATGGGTGGAACCTTGTTAAAGAGAGATCCAATCTAGGAGTAATTTTCTGACAGCAACAATAATTAATCAGTGGAATAACTTGCCTCCCAGAGTTGTGGTTGCTCTATCACTGAAGGTTTTTAAAAATAAACAGGATAACCATTTGACTAGGATGGCATAAGGTTTTTGCCTTGAGCAGGGAGTTGGACTAGAAGACCTCCAAGGTCCCTCCCTACAAATGCACAGATGTAGAAACCCTTGAGGATGAGGCTACCAATAGAAAAATTCATGTTGCATACTTGCTTGGCCACTCACATCTCTGTAGTTAAAAAGATAAAAGCTGAAAAGATTCATTGTAATAACATTTAACCAATATCTGACTTTTTAAAAATACAATGCTGTCTGAAGAATTTTATATGACATGATGTTAAATTAATTCTGCCACTCATGTGTAGCCGCAGACATTAGTCGAAGAAGATATACCCTAACAAGATTTACTTTTCAAGTGCCAGTGGAGTACTTTCAAGTTATGACACAGTTTAAAAAGCTGCATTGATCTGTGAAACTTTAAGCAAGCCTGCCAGACAACCTAGCATATATCACCAACTGAGTTCCCTTCCAGCATGTCCAGTTTATCACTGGAATGAAGCACAGAGCAATGCATAGTGAAGCAACACAGCCATTTCACTTCTCTCTTCTAGAGGGGGCTCCCAAATCTCCCACACTAGAGATCTGTTAAGAAAAATCAGCCATTTTTACCATCTGCATTATTAGGGTAGTAATTCTTTTCCAGGAAGAGGTTGTTTTTTCTTCCAAATTTAAAAATCAACATAGAAAAACTACTTCTCTACAGATAATCCTCAGCTTACAATCACAATTGAGCCCAAAGTTTCTGTTGCTAAGTGAGACCTTCCTTGCCACAGTTGTTTGTGAATCACTGAAGTTATTAAGTTAGTAACACGATTATTAAATGAAACTGGATTCCCCATTGACTTTGCTTGTCAGAAGGTTACAAAAGGAGATCACATGACCCCGGGACACTGCAACAGTCATAAATATGAGTCAGTGGCAAGCATCTCAGTTTTGATCACGTGACCATGGGGAGGCTGCAACAATCATAAGTTTGTAAAATGGTCATAAGTCACTTTTTTCAGTGCCGTTGTAACCTTGAACAGTCACTAAATGAACTGTTGTAAATTGAGAACTACCTGTAATTGTTTATGCATGCAACATCTCTTAGTGTTTGGAACTTTTATAAACTTCTTTCACTAATTTAAATAATAGTTAATGTAAAGTGCCTAAGACCCTTTTTATTTTAGTGCAAATTGCTTAAATATTGAATAACGAAAGCTTCTACTATGCAGACTTTTTCAAGAAGCCACCCTGAGTCTTCGGAGAAGGGCGGGATATAAATGTAATAAAAATAAAATAAATAAATAAAATAAAAATGTCCCCAATGCTATTCTTTAAAATTGTTACTGTTTGTATCAGCTTTCAGTGCTTTTACTTCTGTTGAGACATATTTCTTTGTGAAGTATGATCGGAGAACTTTAATTGGCTTCCTTGTGCTAATACTGAGTCTAGTGGAAATGGGAAGCCCAAATTGGTTCTCAGTAAATGCCATGATGGAATAGGTCAGTTTTATCATCATCATCATCATCATCATCATCATCATGAGTTGGAAGGGACCTTGGAGGTCTTCTAGTCCAACCCCCTGCTCAGGCAGGAAACCGTCTACCATTTCAGACAAATGGCTGTTCAGTCTCTTCTTAAAAACCTCCAGTGTTGGAGCATTCACAGCTTCTGGAGGGAGGTTGTTCCACTGATTAATTGTTCTAACTGTCAGGAAATTTCTCCTTAGTTCTAGGTTACTTCTCTTTGATTAGTTTCCATTCATTACTTCTTGTCCTGCCTTCAGGCACTTTGGAGAATAGCTTGACTTCCTCTTCTTTGTGGCAATTCCTGAGATATTGGAACGCTGCTATCATGTCATCCCTCATCCTTCTCTTCATTAAACTAGACATACCCAATTCCAGCAACCATTTCTTATACAACCATTTCTTATACAACCATTTCTTATTTTAGCCTCCAGTCCCCTAATCATCTTTGTTGCTCTTCTTTGAACTCTTTCTAGACTAGAGTCTCAACATCTTTTTTACATCGTGGTGACCAAAACTGGATGCAGTATTCTAAGTGTGGCCTTATCAAGGTATTGTAAAGTGGTATTAACCCTTCACATGATCTTGATTCTATCCCTCTGTTAATGCAGCCTAGCACTGTGTTGGCTTTTTTGGCAGCTGCAGCACACTGCTGGCTCATGTTTAAGTGATTGTGCACTAGGATTCCAAGATGCCTCTCATAGTTACTACTATTGAGCAATGTTCCACCTATACTGTACCTGTACATTTGGTTTTTCTTGCCTAAATGTAGAACCTTACTTTTTTCACCATTGAATTTCATTTTGTTAGATAGCGCCCAATGTTCAAGTCTGTCAAGATCCTTCTGTATCTTAAAAGCCTATCTTCTGGAGTGTTGGCCATTCCTGCCAGCTTGTTGTCCTCTGCAAATCTGATGAATTCCCCATCTATCCCCTCGTCCAAATCACTGATGAAGATGTTGAAGAGCACTGGGCCCAGAAGAGAGCCCTGGGGTACCCCACTTCTCACTTCCCTCCATGTAGATGCAGTTTCATTGAGAACCACACACTGAGTATGGCCTGTCAGCCAGCTATGAATCCATCTGGTGGTGATGCTGTCTAACTCACATTTTTCTATCTTACCAAGTAGTTGGTTGTGGTCTACTTTATAATTGAGAGTTAGAGCAAAATCCAAAAATGCTTTTCCTTAAATTAGAACAAAGAAATACAGTAATAGTGGGTAGGCTTTTGCAAAGATTTTGGGCAGGATTAGAATCCTTTTGGGAAAGACTAGAACCCCCTTTAGTAAGCATAGGATACTGATGACAGTACAGCCATTTTTTAGTCACCACAGAGGCAGGAAGTAACAATCTGTTCACTGGAAATAAAATGGCAATTGGCCCACATCTATTTGAGACATTAATAATGATTAAAAGCTTTTAAAATATAGTTATGTGTAACTCTTAGAGCAATAGCAATTCAACCCTTTGTATGTCAGGTTTCTCCTGACAGATTTTGATTTTTAAAACAGTTTCTTAATCTCAATTTATAACATCTCTCTTATAATACTTCAAGCTTGATTTAAGGCACGAGGCTAGAAATCAGAATACTATGAGTTCTAGGCCTACCTTAGGCGTGAAAGCTGGCTGGGTGACCTAGGGCCAGTCACTCTTTCTTAGCCTAATTTACCTCACAGGGTTGTTGTGGGGAAAAATAGGAGCAGGATGAAATACTCTCTGTATTTGTCACCTTGAGTTAAAACATGATAAAAACTATACAAATTGTAGTGTATGCTCTTAAGCATACACGGAATGTCAGCACAGCAGGGGGCTGGACAGCTCCAGGCTATAACCGTTTTGGCGGGAAAGCCTGAATAGAGCAAGCCGTTGACAACCCCAGGGCATGGTCAGCTCTGGCAGGAAGCCAGGGTTCAAATCCATTGGCCACCTGCACTGGCGGGAAGCCCAGGTTTGAATCTATTGGTTGCGATTCACCTGGGCAAGTATAAATAGATGCCAGGTAACCCTTTTGCTCCAGCTTCATTCCTGATCCAATAAAGAAGTTACTACCCAGCTCAAGTGTCCGTCTCTCTGTGTGACCACGCGACATTGTACTGGCGACGAGGATGGGATCCTGCACCAGACATCACTAGCCATGGACGGAACCCCATCGGCAGCCCCGGATCCAGACACAGGACGACTGAGAGGGCGGAATGGCACAACCGGGTCAGTATCCCCTTTTCAATAGTAACCGCCCCGAGGAGTGGGAAGCCTTCGTGGGACAGCTCGAGTGCTACATAAGGGCGAACGGGGTGAAAGATGACCGACAGAAAGCGGCGGTGCTACTCTGCAGCTGCGGGATGGAAACATACCAGCTGGCGGTCAGTCTCTGCTCACCTGACGACATCCACACCATCAGGTACAGTGAGTAGCTAGCGAAGCTGACCGAGCACTTCAGGCCAGAGACGTCCGAGATCGCGTGGCGGTATCATTTCGAGAAATGGGACCAGCAGCTGGGTGAGTCTGCCAAACAATACATGGCCACCCTAAGGCAGACAGCCCGTCTCTGCAACTTTGAAAATTTAGAGGTCCGGCTGCGGGATTGGATCGTCTATGGGTTGCAGGATCGGAAGCTGCGGCAGAAAATTTTCGTGAAGCAAAGGTTAACCCTGAGGGACGTCCAGGAGGAGTTCCTAGCCTGGGACGTGGCCAAGGAGTCCGAAGCGAGAGAGAGAAGAGCCGTTAACCAGTTGAGCAGCTGCAGCGAAGCAGAAGGGGTGGAATCCGAAGTGGACGCCATACACCGACACCCGCGACCCATCACCGCCAACCGAGACAATGTGAGGGAGCCAAGACCAGCCGAGGCGGACCTGAGGTATCAGGAGTGCAGGTGTGGAGCGAACACCCCCTGGTCTACCCAACTCCCTGGCTACAGTATGAAGGCCCCAGTCTACCCAGCATTGCGGTTGTGACCCCTGGTCTACCCAGCACAGCGGCTGTGGACAACCCCGGTCTACCCAGTGCTCTGGCTGCAGCCCAAACAGCTCCCAATCTACCAGTTGCGCAAGCTGCGGAGGACAGCATCCCCGGTCTACCTGCCGTTTCAAATCGGCAAAGTGTCAGGCATGTGGAAAAACCGGGCACATCGCGGCAGTCTGCAGGAGCCAGCAACGGGACAGCCTGCACGAAGTGGAAGCAGAGTTCCAGTTTGCTACAGGTACCGGGGAGCGGTTGCCGAGACTGACGGTCAGCCACACGGAGGGTCGGCCGGCCATTTGCGTAACAGGGGACACTCCGACACTCACCCCAAAAATAAAATTGAGGGTGAAGCTGCAAGGGATCCCCTGCACAATGGAACTGGACTCAGGGTCAGCCGTGTCAATCATCTCCACCAGAACGTTTAAAGAAATTTGCAAGAGGAGCAGCCAACAGGTTCCCTTGAGGCCATCCAGACTGACCCTCTCTGACTTTCAAAATTCACCCATTAACGTTCGGGGGGAGGCATCGGTGATGGTTCAGTACAAGGGGTTCGTGAGCAAGTTAAGTGTATTTGTCGTCGAAGGGCAGCGAACCAGCCTCATGGGGCTAGGGTGGTTCAAAGCACTGGGCACTGGAATCACGGGGATTCACCAGATGTGGAGCTGCCTTTCACTTGAAGCTGTCTGCAGGGATTTTGCAGACGTGTTTGACGAGCAGTTAGGAAGATACACCGGTCCCCCAATTTCATTTAAATTAAATCCCCAGGTTCAGCCCATCAGAATGAAGGCTAGGAGAGTCCCGTTTCTGCTAAAGCACAAAATAGAGCGGGAATTGGATAAGCTGGTAGACCAGGGGGTGTTAACGCCAGTCGATGGAGTGGAATGGGAAACCCCCATTGTAACGCTGCTCAAGACAAACGGCGAGATTAGAATTTGCGCCGACTATAAGGGGACCATAAACTGAGCTCTGAGCGCCCATTCCTACCCAGTCCCCGCAGTAAGCAGCATCCTGGCATCCCTGCAAGGCGGGGCAGTGTTCGCAAAGCTGGATCTGCCCAAGCTTAACAGCAGCTGCCGGTCGATCCAGAGGCTGCTAAGGCGCAAATGATAATCACCCACAAAGGGGCGTTCCGGGTAGACCAGTTGCAGTTCGGGGTCAGCGTGGCTCCTGGAATCTTCCAGGTGGTGATGGAAAGGACTCTCAAGGGAATACCAGGGGTTTGCCCTTACTTCGACAATGTCCTAATCGCAGTTAGCTCTGAGGACGTTTTGGCAAACCGATTGAAAGCTGTGCTAGAGAGGTTCAGGGCTGCAGGGCTGAAACTCAAAAGGGAAAAATGCAAGATTGGGGTAACTGAGATGGAGTTCCTAGGGTTCAGGATTGATGCTCAAGGCATCCACCCATCTGCATCCAAAGTCAGGGCAATCAAGGAAGCCCCAACTCCCCAAAACAAGTCTGAGTTGCAGGCATTCCTGGGCCTCCTCAACTTTTATCACACATTCCTGCAATGATTGCAGAACCTCTACACAGGTTGCTTGACAAGCAAGCATCCTGGGACTGGTCTGATGCACACACAAACGCGCTCAACACACACACACACACACCACAATCCACCACAACAACCACAGCAAGGAAGAGAGACAAGAAACAGCACCACACCACCGGGGGAACCAGTCCCAAGGAGATCAAGCAGGCCTCACAAGGCTCCAAGCTACCTAGCGGACTATGTGCATTCTTAGGGGGGTGGAGGAGTAACTAAGGAATAAACAAATGTAAATTTTGTGTATAGATGTAAATAAGTGTATATAGTTATGGGAACAGCATGACGGAGGTTAATTCCTCACTATGAGGGAAGGGGTGTAGTGTATGCTCTTAAACATACATAGAATGTCAGCACAGCAGGGGGCTGGACAGCTCCAGGCTATAACCGTTTTGGCGGGAAAGCCTGAATAGAGCAAGCCGTTGACAGCCCCAGGGCATGGTCAGCTTTGGTGGGAAGCCAGGGTTCAAATCCATTGGCCACCTACACTGGCGGGAAGTCCAGGTTTGAATCTATTGGTTGCGATTCACCTGGGCAGGTATAAATAGACGCCCAGTAACCCTTTTGCTCCAGCTTCATTCCTGATCCAATAAAGAAGTTACTACCCAGCTCAAGTGTCCGTCTCTCTGTGTGACCATGCGACATTGCACAAATATTTAAAAAGAAACAAAGAAAATGAGGAAAAATAGTGAATAAATAAAAAAAACAAGGAAAAGGAAAGGATATTTTATTCCTTCCGTTTAAGACTACAGCATAATTTCTTTCTTTCCACAAGTTACCCTTTCTAATTTTCTGGCTCATAATCACTACCTTTTTTTCCTCTTTTTCAGCAAAAAGTCTATAAGTGGTTTCCAGTCTCAAATATATGTAGTTGTCGATCATCCTGTAATCAAACAAGTTATTTTTGCCATTTCTGCTAGTTCTGTTACCTTTACTAAGCATTACCCCCTTGTGGGCATTTCAGAATCTTTCCATTTTGGTGCATATAACAGTCTCCCACTAGTAACCATACATTAAAAAAATCTTCCTTGGCTCTTTTCTAATTGATTGTCACTCCTCTTCTAATTTAATGAACAGAAATCTGGACTTGAGAGATAGTGATACATCCAAATTAATCTTTGGCAGGGTTACATTAGTCCCTAAATCACTAAATTATATAATTATTCTTCACGGCAGAAATATTTTCAATGTCCTCCTGCCTTTTGTAACACTTTCTTTAACTTAGCCATCCCTCAGTGCTGTTAAGATTACTGCTTATTATCCAGTCATAGAACTGGAAGGCATCTTTGAGATTATTGACTCTAGTCTAACACCTGTTCAGTGCAGAATCCACCAGAGTCAATCTCTTCTAGTCGTTAAGACAACAGGCTATAAATTGGGTGACTGTGAGTTCGAGTCCTATTTTAGGCACAAAACCCACTGAGTGATTTTAAAGTAGTCACTGTCTCTAAGCCCTAGGAAGCAAGCAATGGCAAACCACTTCTGAAAATCCTTGCCAAGAAAACTGCAGGGACTGATCCAGTCACCAGAATTCAAAAAAAATGACAGGAGGATTCCCACCCACCCACCACCCACAAACTGTAGAAGACCATTTAGCCTTTTTTGAAGACTTCAAGCAGAAGAGAAGCCATTACTTCATATATAGTTTGTTCCACAAGCTGAGAGTTTACAAAATCTGGGAGTTCTTCCTGATGTCTAGTCTGATTTTTTCCTCCTTTTATGTGGACACACTGGTTCTGGTCCCATTAAGTTATCTTAGAAGTTCCAGCTATTATACACTGATGCAATCAATAGTTCACCCATTATTTTAATTTTACATTTAAACCCAGTCACTTCAGAAATACTGTAATAGATAATGTTTACCAAACAGAATGTAGCATTATACAAAGTAAGCCTTACCTAAAGTTTGTTTCATTCTCCCTCACAGTATTCCCTGTCCTTTTGTCTCCAAAATGCAGAGGTCTGACATTCTTCTGCAGCGCTTCTACAATCCATGGAAGTCTTCTTCCTTGGGAGAAATTCTCATTCCTCTGCTTTCCAGCTCCTCTGCTTAGATTCAATATTTTACTACCATTTGAAAACAGATCAGGTACCACATCTGCAGTCTAGCATCAAACCCTCCTACAGAGACTATCACCTCCTAGTCTTTCTATATGCATTTCTATTAGCCAATCTCCTTTCACTCCCCAAACTCACCGCACTTCTACATTCAGGAAAGTTTTCAGTAGTATCACCAGGCAGCCACCAGTGCATTCATTTACATTATTTACAGTGTTCTTTGCCACCAAGGTTCAGAAAGGATTTTTTTAAAAAAAAAAAACACCACCCCAATATAACAGTAGCACTTAGACTTATATACCACTTCATAATACTTTACAGTTTACAGAGTCAACATATTGCCCCCCACCAATCTGGGTCCTCACTTTACCAACCTCGTAAGAATGGAAGACTGAGTCAACCTTGAGCCGGTGAGTATCAAACTGTTAAACTGCTGGCAGTCGGCAGAGTTAGCCTGCAGTGCTGCGTTCTAACCACTGTGCCACCACAGTTCTTGTGTAGCTTAATAAAGTAGAAAATTCCATGCACGTGGAAATGAAATCGAATGAAATTTATTCAATTATTGGAAGGATATTATAATGTGAACTAATTCAGAATACAATGCATTGCCAGTGGGTTCTTGGGGATATACTCAAAGGATACCTATTGGCCAAGAAACACATATCGAAATGCAGTATAAACTTTGGAATTGCAATAATATAATGTAAATGTAAATATTCTGAGTTTCTTTAAGTCACATTTAAAACTTCAGGAAAATGATAGGATGTGACCTGGATAGCCTCAGTAGTTTGGTTTTGTCCCTATGGTTTTCTTTGCTTCTATAGGAAAAAAAATAAAAGTGCATAGAGATATGAAAATCATGAAAATATATTCTTTTTAGTAACAAGTACAAAATTTATTTATTTATTTATTTATTTATTTATTTATTTATTTATTTATTTATTTATTTATTTATTTATTTATTAGATTTATATACTGCCCTTCTCCCAAGAAACTCAGGGCGGTGTACAGGGCAATTAAAATATAACCTACAAAAGTTAAAAATAGATTAAATTAAATTTAGCCCCAAACAAAATAAATTAAATTATGAAATTTAAAACCCCAATCCCTCAGTCCAGGCTGGCAAGCTCGAATAACCAGGTTTTCAGGTCACGGCAAAAATAGCGAAGGTCGGGAGCCATCTGGAGCTCCACAGGCAGCTGATTCCAGAGGGCAGGCGTGCCCACAGAGAATGCTCTCCCCCTGGGGGCCGCCAGCCGGCACTCCCTGACCGACGGCACCCTGAGGAGACCCTCTCTGTGGGAGTGCACGGGGCGATGGGAAGTTGACGCCGGCAGCAGGTGCTCCCATAAATAATCCGGACCCATGCCATTTAGAGCTTTATAGGTCATCACCAGCACCTTGAATCTCACCCGGAGGACAACTGGGATGTTAATCTAATACTGTAAGGTGCAAAGAATCAGAACCACACACATTAAGTTCCAGTTAAGCTGGTTTATTGCTCAAGCCTATACATGAGAATCTAGTCAACTAACGGTCAGCACTAAATTGGTGCTAGATAAGAGTTAATAGAATTCAAGGGGAGCTGGACTTGGATTGTTTGTGAATACGTAATGACTCCAGGCTGATTCCTCTCTTGACTCCAGCCCCAGGCTCTGCCTTTTCTTCTCCTACAGATATAATATTCATATAGTATAAAAAAACAGAAGTCCCATTAATTTCATGGTCGCCATTTCTGTAATTATAATTTAAAACACAATTTCTCACATGCCCTGATGAGTATTTCCTGACTGATCCATAACCCACATTAAAAGCTCAATACTCTGGTGTCCAATTAGTGATGCTTCCATTTCTTCTTTATATTTGTCTTATTGAACACTTTGCCAAGGGTGATTTGTTTGTCTTTTTAAGAAAGACAATTAAAAGCCATTGCACTACAAACTATTTGTATTGAAGTACCCTGAAGATTTGTCCTAAATCCCACTGATGGAGAGCCAGAGAAACTGTAGAATGAAGTTAAAGCGATAATTAAGGATGAATATGAAAAGGGACTGCCAAACATCAGAAAGCAAACTGGATGTCAGAACAAACAGTGAAAATTGCCAAGAAGAAAAGAGAAGCCAAAGCCAAGAAAAATCTCAGAATGAAATTTAACAAAAATGTCAATGAGAACATATAAGAAGCAGCATTAAAATGACATCTGTAAAGATATCAAAGATAAATACAGGCAACCAAAGTCTCCTTTCAAACTCAGGAGGTACCAGTCTTGAATTGATATGCTGAAGGACGCTAATGGACAGAAAGTAACTAATCCAAAGATGATCAAAGAAATATGAAGGAATATACTGAAATTATATATAGATTATACTGTATATAGAATTATGTACAGAAGAGATGTCAGTATCCAAGATATCTAGAAGGTACTCCCTACTGAGATATACTACTTAGACTATACCAGCCATCTGTTCACTATCGAATGACCTCTGGCTACCATTCGTGTGTGTATAGCCCTCTACAACTCATGAATCTGCAGTTTCCCACTTCTCCGATTTCCTACAAAGAGGCAAGCAGTGCAATGTCTCTTCAAAGAGCAGTTTTGTCCATTCTTGGATGGAGAGGAATAGATACTGTAAGGCACTCTATATGTAGTTCCCCTTGAAATTATAGCTGGTCCAAGATGCAGCTTTATGGGCATTGATGGGCAAGTTTCTCTAGAACTGTATAACAACCCTACTATCTGAGGTTCGTTGTTTACCAATTGGTTTCCAGCTGTAATTCATGTTACTTATTGTAACTAAAAAGCCCTATGTGTCATACAGTCTAGCCATCTGAAGACTGTCTATCATTCCATCCTATTCAGAGCAACAGATTTAGCTTGCTGTCAATTAAACAATGCTATCTAGTTGAAAACTGGTCAGTCCTAGAGGAGATCAACTCTGACTGCTCTTAGAAGACCAGATCCTGAAGTTGAAACTCAAATACTTTGGCCACCTAATGAGAAGGAAGGACTCCCTGGAGAAAAGCCTAATGCCAGGAAAGATTAAGGGCAAGAGAAGAAGGGGACAGCAGAGAATGAGGTGGCTGGATGGAGTCACTGAAGAAGTAGGCGTGAGCTTAAATGGACTCCAGAAGATGGTAAAGGACAGGAAGGTCTGGAGGAACATTGTCCATGGGTCGCAATGGGTCGGACATGACTTCGCAACTAACAACAACCATCTAATTGGATCCAAGAGGTGGGCTTTCTCTGTTTCTGCATCTGCCCTTTGGAATAGGTTTTCCACTCTGCAAAGATCTGCATAGCCCCATCTTGTCTGCCTTCTGGCAAACTTTAAAAACCTGTTTTCCCAGGTACCAGCTATCGGTTTCTTTTGGTGTTGCAAGGACATGTTGGATTTGTTGTGATTCCTCCTAAACATACACCAGTTATGTGTTGCAAGATATTGCAGTGTTTCTAACTTTGTGAAGCCATTCAAAGTCAATTTGAAGTTGAGTGGCTTATAAATTTCTCACATATACACACTCACACACACAATGCCCAAAATAACTTTGTTTTTAATACCTTGTAGCTATGATGTTATCATCCTCTGATTCCTGGGCTATGAATCCTCAGCTGTATCCACATTATAGTACTGTCATCCTTTTGTCAAGATCCAGTCCAAGAGAATCCTCAATCTGAATAAAGCTTTTTCGACTTTGTTAACAATTACCTAAGAAAAGGAGTCTGTTTTGAAGCAAACACACAAGAGACAGGATAGGGATCAACTTGAAATTGATATAGCTTTCTGCTGACTTAAGCATGGGTGGAAAACAGTTTTAGCAGGGGGGAATGGACCTTGAAATCAAGAAATACAGAGCTGGAAGAGGTACTTAAGTTTCATCTTTTCAAATTATATCTACAGTATAACATAATATAATAAATGTAGTTTTCACACTGTATTGGATATTGGGGCAACATTTATAAATATACAGAGATATTATTTCCTACTTCATTAAGTTTTAAAATGGGAAAAATCTTGATCATTTAAACTACTGTTACCAGTTTCATATGGAGGGAATCAAAAGTTGCAGCTGGCACAGTATATAACTGCTTGCTTACTGATCAGTGCCTGCTAGTTCAACAGAATAGCACTTATCTTGCATTGGTTGCCAGCAGCCTTCCAGGTTTAATTTAGGATTCTGATGGTTATCCACAAAGATTTATATGGCTTGGGCTCCTCTTACTTTCAAGACTATCAGATCTCTGTAAAATCATCTTGCCTATGAGCCAATTTTGGTCACCATATCACAAAAAAGTTGTTGAGGGTTTGGAAAAAATTCAGAGAAGAGCAACTAACACAATCAAAGGCCTAGAGATTCAAACATACAAAGAACAGCTGTGGGACTTGGGTTTGGCTGGTCTAAAGAAAAGAAGAAATAGGGGAGACATTATAGTAGTATTTCAGTATTTGAGGGGCTGCCACAAAGAAGAGGGGGCCAGATTGTTCACCAAAGCACCAGAGGGCAGGACAAAAAACAATGTTTGGAAACTGATCAAAGAGAGAAGCAACCTGGAATCAAGAATAAACTTCCTGACAGCAAGGACAATTAACCAGTGGAACACCTTGTCTCCAGAAATAGTGGGCACTCCGTCACTGGAGACTTTTAGGAAGAGACTAGACAGTCATTTGTCTGAGATGGTATAGGTTCTCCTGCTTTCATAGTGCTGAAATAAGTTGAAGAAAATATGATCAAAAGCAAAATCAATGAGTTCATAAAACTCATAAGAGCAATGATTGCACTTAATTAGCCAAGATGAAGATAGATTGTTTCAGAAAGAATTGATCAGTTTGGTCACTAAGCATTAACACTGCCTTGATGGCACTTTATCAATAAGACAGGAGCTCATTTTTCATATCTGTCTAGAATTGAGAAAGTATGATTTTAATGACAAGTTATTAGGTCTTCTACCAAAAGCACTATGCAGTGAAAACAAATAGGAAAAACAAAAATTAATATAATAAGGATTTGGCTTAATCTGATAAAATTATAATTAAAGAAATTTAGGCAACCTCAATTTCCCCAACCAGTTTTAAAGGAAGTGCTGTGTCAGAATCCATTTATATCCCATTCATAAATCCCTATCTGTATGTTCTAAAATCTTACACCCCTCACTGGATTCTGCCATTCGCAAGGAGGAGAAGAGAAGATGTTAATTGGCCATCCCTATCCATTTGATGCAAGGGTGTTTATTTCAGCCTGCCTGGAGGCCGTCTTTAGACCAGGGGAAGAACCTTTGAACTGAGAAGAACAAAGAAAGGGAAGGGGGGAGAAATCTGGTTTGTATCTCCGATTAGAATCTGAAAGAGAGGAAGGAAATGTCGTAAAGGCATGGAAGATCCCTCTTCCCATGAAAGGTTTTGACACCTGAACCTTAATTGATCTGGGACTGACCAAATGGACTGAGGGGAGGAGGTTTCACTTGGGGACACTTTAAAAATATCAATCTGTAACACAGTTTTCAGATCCTGTCTAGTTTTCCACTGGCAATCATGTTTTAGTAAAAGCTCCTTCTTGGACAATCCTGTCTCCAAGAGTTCTTCTTTCCTAAGATGTGGATTGGGGTGGGTCCTGACATGCTGCTTGAGAAATTGAAGCTAATAAATATGCAACAGAAAACAAATAACTGATCATGTCCTGCCTTTTTGTGGCGCTAAAAACCTGCTTAGGGAACTTTGCCAAAAGTTTGCCAAAAGTAGGACAAGCTTGGATGGAGAAGGAACCGCCATCAAGCTTTGCATCCAGGAGAAACTTCAAGAGTAGTGATGCAGTCCTGTCTAAGCAGCATTATTTTTCTATACATCCCCACCACATGTATAGATTTAGCAGGTGCTTCATTCACATATTAATTTGCAGTCAGCAGATATTCAAGAATACTTGAACCTGAAGGGTTTTTTTAATTCCACTGCACAGGCTGTTTTGCTCATCAGTTAACAATGAGATTCCCAGCTGTACTAAACATGCCTCCTGAATAAACATTGGGAGAAAAACAGCTTGTGAATGTAATCGTATTGTTAATCATGGAATGCCACTGTTTTTCTTCTAGCAATACTATTCTCAAACAGCTTTATTGTCAGGCAAATTATAGCATACTGGAAACCGGATGTCAGCCTCCTCCTTCAGCTCTACCCACTGCTATGAAATATCTTTGTTCCACATGGATTACTATTGAAGAATTGGGGTGTCAGGAAACAATCAGTCAATGCAGAAAACAATTTTCGGAATGGCTCATTGTTACCATCATGGCTAATTATAATAATAATAATCCCATGTAAGAAAAACATCTATAGACTTTGCATCCTGGGATTTTAGATATATATTTTTTTTCCTTCTTGCTCCATTAAGGTGACTATACCTACAAAAATCAGAACTGTGTATAAGATGGTTTTCCCTGTAACACTGTGTAGAAGCAGAATAGAAAGTATTGGCACATTTGAATTTGGGTATTGGACAAGTATAGCCAGGATTACTAAATATCTGAACACAGGAGGTCATGGACAATTGGAAAGAAGACAAATGGTGGTGGGGGGAGGAGAACAGACTAGTTGTTTTGAATTTCTTGGAATCTCTGACACAAATGATAGTGAAAAACTTCAAGAGAAACAAATACTTAGTCCTATGTGTATATGATTCACTCAAAGTCTCGAATAGCTTCCATAAAGGAGAGTAAACTAAAATCCAGTTTTTCCCATTCCTAGTCTTTCACAAGGGTTGTCAGAGGATTGTCCAACTACCAGAACATACGTGAACAGTATGGAGATATGTGGAATTGCAAAAAGACAGAGGGGAATATCAAAATAATAGAGTTGGAAGGGGCCTTGGAGGTCTTCTAATCCAACCCCCTGCTCAAGCCTATAACATTTTTTTTAAATTTATTTAATTTAATTTCTATACTCCCGAAGGACTCAGGGCGGTGTACAGGGCAATAAAAGCCAATAAAAATACAATATACAAAAGTTAAAATGAGAATTAAATAGAATAGCCCAATTGCAGTAAAAAAGTTAATTAAAATTACAATTAAAATATCCCAAACCCATCAGACCAGGCCGGCTTGTTCAAATAGGTGAGTTTTCAGGTAACGGTGGAAAGAGCGAAGGTCAGGTCAACAAATGGTTGTCCAATCTCTTCTTTAAAACCTCCAGTGTTGTAGCACCACAACTTCTGAAAGCAAGTGATTCCACTGATTAATTTTTCTGTCAGGAAATTTCTCCTTAGTTCTAGGTTGGTTCTTTCCTTCCATCCATTGCTTTTTGTTTTGCCTTCAGCTACTTTGGAGAGTAAGTTAATCCCTCTTCTTTGTGGCAATACCTTAGTTATAGAAGAGGGGAAGTTATAAATTAATTCTGCTCATTGCTTGGACCTAGACTTCCTTGGGTGTTTTTTTCTTGTTCTCGTGGTGGTGGTTATGATATGCTGCCAAAGAATAAATACTATTGCCAATGCAAACCATCATTAAAACAACACTATACAGCAGAGAAAAGCAGTACTAAAACATCAATACTATGAAGTGTCTCAGACTTTGAGGGTTAGGTTCGCAGCCCACTACTACACGATGCATTGAAATGCTTTCAGTATCTTGTTAAACTAATCAGAAAAAAATAAAGTATGTTTTAGGCAGTTTCCAAAAGATTACATGGGTGAGTCTGCTGCAGCAGCAGAAGAAAAAAAAAGAAGTATAATTGATCGGTGGAATCTAGGTTGAAAGACTGTTGCTTGCAGAAGGTCATGTCAAAATAAATCCTTTGCAGCAGTGTAGGATTTTTTACCTCAACCTCATGAGAAGTCCATTCAATTCTGTGAGCTATCTATGGCTCTGCCTGTGGCTGGAACCAACACAATCACATGATGAAGGAGAACAGATAACTGTACATGAAATTTGGCTTAATAAACAGATAAGTCTATACACCAGGATCTTTTTCTCTTTTCAGAAGATGTTCCATGGCCTCTCTTGCTGGGGTTTGTGGATGGTATGGGTAAATAATTCCAACAGAGTTTGGAGTGGGCTTTCCCTCTACAACCCTGAGCCTTTGAAGGAGAATGAGCCTTAGAGGGGTGGGAAGGGGACAAAACAAAAACAGTAAGTAAAAGAAAAGGGATGCACTTGCAAGATCCCTCAACGGAGGCAATTTGCTAGGTGAGCCTTGGAAAAACGTATTCATGAACCTAAGGAGCAGATTCAGAATAACATCTGCTTCCCCTGGGGGGGATTGGCCAAATATCCCCATCTCAGCAGGAATAGTCCCTTTCCCTTCTCCGGAAATCCTCTTACAAAGGTCCAGTTTCACTTGTCATAATTCTGTCCCCAAGAGCAAACCTCAACCTTGCCCTAATCCTGTCCCCAAGAGCAAACCCCAACTTTGTAAGGTCACCGCAGGCCCCAGACTTTCAAAGGAGGTAAGAATGGACTGGGGACCATTGCTCAGATGTCACTAAATGAAGGCTAACATCTGAAAATTGCAAAGCTGATCCATTGCTTTCAGGCTTCCCAGAAATCAGAAATCAGCTATGCAAGGAGAAAGAGTTCAGAAGCTAACCTGCACAATTGAAGAGTAAAATTGCTTTCCAAGACTTTTTAATTTCAGAAAGAAAACTCTGTCAAGGGGTTAAGTGTGGACACCACCTTCCTGACACCCCATCAACCAATCAATGAAACGGATTTATGCAGGGTGCCATCCCAGGGACTGTGGCAGGCCTTTATGCTTCCATCCAACTGTGTTCCTCCTTGCCTCTAGAAAGGACTGCCTGATTCCTTTCAGGACACAATGGTATTTTCTCTAACTCAATGTGGGAATAATTCCATACATTTATTGCAACCTTTCAAGCCAACTGGGGGAACAGCTTGGGGGGTGGGAGTGGGTGAACGTAGTAGAAGAAAGCCACATGACGTCAGCCTATTAGCTACAATCTTGCCATCCCACATGGAAACTTTCCACAGAACTTGCCTTTCTATTAGCCATCGCCTGCTTGTTCCATTGGCCTCGACTCATTCATGCTCCATTGCTCCGAAGTCCCTGCCTGGAATAGCCTGGAGTGCCAAGAGGCATGCTGCAAAGAAAGCAAAGAAAGCAAAGTGGGATAGCTCATCTGCAACACACATTTCCCAAAGACATCAGTAAGTAATCCTTAATGCTACTACGTCTACATAGAGGGAAGTAAGCAGTGAAGTAGCACAAGATTCTCTCTTAGGCTAGTATTCTTCAATGACTTAATAAATGACTCATAAATGACTTAAATGAGAGAACAGAAGCGGAACTTATCAAATTTTCAGATGATACTAGGCTGGCAGGAATAGCCCACATCCAAATGATAGGCTCAAGATCCAGATGGATCTTGACAGAGTTGAACACTGTCCCCTACCTAACCAAATGAAATTCAATGTATAGAAAAGTAAAGTCTTACACTTAGGTGAGAAAAACCAAAAGTACATATATAGATTGGTGAAACCAGGCTTAATGGCAGTAAATATAGAGGGATCTTGGAGTCTTAGTGGACAATCAATTAAACAGGAGTCAGCAGTGTGCAGCAGCAGCCAAAAAAGCCAATGCAATCCTAAGTTGCATTAACAGAGGGATTCAATCAAGATCGTGTGAGGCACTAATACCACTCTATAAAGCCTTAATAAGACCACATCTAGAAAACTGCAGCTAGTTTTGGTCACCACAGTATAAAAAAGATGTTGAGACTCTAGAAAGAGTGCAGAGAAGACGAACAGAGATAATTAGGAGACTGGAGATTAATGCATATGAAAAACGGTTACAGGAACTGGGCATGGCTAGCCTAGTGAAGAGAAGAACTAGGGGAGACATGATACCAGTGTTGCAATATTTGAGGGGCTGTCACAGAAAGAAGGGGATCAACCTATTTTCCAAAGAACCTGAAGGCCAGACAAGCAATAACGGATGGAAACTGATCAAGGAGAAATTCAACCTAGAAATAAGGAGAATTTTTCTGACAGTGAGAACAATCAACCAATGGAACAGATTGCCTTCAGAAGTTGTGGGACCTTCATCACTGGAAGCTTTCAAGAAGAGACTGGACTGCCATCTATCAGAAATGGTGTAGGGTCTCCTTCTTGGGTGGGGAGTTGGACCAAATGACCTACAGGATCCCTCCCAACTCTGTTTTATACTATTGGTTTATATATTCACCAACCTCAGTCACGAACAGTGGACTTCAGCAACCCCTGCCAAATTCCCCTGAGTTCTTCCAATGAATATCCACCAGTTTCCTTTCATTCTGCACCATAAGGATGTTTTGTTCCATTCACAGCACCATAAGACTCAACGATGCTGGGCCCAGGCCTTATCCTTCCACTTCGTCCTCACATCAGACTAAGCTAATACCAGGCTTTCTCTTGCACCACGTACACATTTAACAACTGACACACATACACACAAACACACTGTGGGCTACATCCATTCTGGGATAGTACACACATCGTATTTTCAACTAAGCACTCAGCAATGGCCATCTTAGCATTTTAGATGAGCTAAATGAGATTATGATCAAGAGAAACATAACAGATGTTCAATATTGGCTGAACTAATAAATATACTTCTTCAGAACTATTTGCTTATGAAAACTGCTTAATGTCAAGATACATTGATCATAAATAAAAGACATTTTGTTTATTGATCATTACTTAAATTGTTTTCTGTTATAGAGAGGTCTATTCCTATTTACTTTTTTTGTCAACAACAAAAAAGATGCAACATGCAGCTAATATTTAACCTGGCACTGAGGAAAACATTTTATTATATAGAAACCATTATACAATGTTTTTAACATTAAAGCCACGGTCTATTGGAAATTAAGCCTAGAAAGAAAACAAGAACCAAAGCTTTGAGCATTGTCTTTGTTTCTAGTAACTATGAAGAACTGGATACTATTTCCAGTAAACAGGACTGGGCAAATGCTTGTTCCAATGAAAAGGACACATAGACTTTATTATCATGTAATAAAAAAGCCTGATGATTGAGTCTTTGTTTTCATTTCTTCCTGCTGATAATAAAGCAAAAACATTTCCTGTAGCCATCTCTCTTTTTCTCTGTCTCTGTCTCTGTCTCTGTCTCTGTCTCTGTCTCTGTCTCTGTCTCTGTCTCTGTCTCTCTCTCTCTCTCTCTCTCTCTCTCTCTCTCTCTCTCTCTCCTTATTGGGACATGAACAAGATGTACAGTATAAGGAAAACTATGACTGAAGGTTGCATTAAATTGACATTACTCAAACCAAGGTGCTATCAATTATACTACTCATTTCTTCTTGATACTGAGCAGATTGAGTGGGTTGATTAAGAAAATAGAAGGACATCTGGAATTGAGACATAGCAAAAGTGCACCTGGATAAAATAAAGCACAAGGCTGAAATTAGTAGGATCACCATGCTCTGTCAAAGGCAGCAGATAATCTTTAGTAGAAAAGAATGTGAATTTCTACGTCAATACAAGTTTCATTCCAAGTACATGACATGTTTCAGCCAAGCTAGAGGTAACAATTTTGCCTTCCTCTGCTCTATTATTCCCATTATTTGGCACTAGCTGGCTTTTGACTGTTCTTCTGCATGGAGTAAATGTTCAAATTTCTCAACATCGAGCTGAGCATAAGAAAGAAATATTAATCAGGTAGAAATGAAAGGTAAATGTTTCTGTTTTAAAGAGCATTCCAAAAATAAAAAAATGTGAGATTTCTCTCAAGATTCTCTGTAATAAAATAATCCTTCAGTGAGAAAACAAAAGTCTCCCACAGAGAAAACAGTGTAGAATATTTGAATTCCATTGGCAATAATAATTGCCAATCAACATTGCTTTGAGTTTTGACTGAATATTCTAATTTTCAGTTTCTTTTTTTAGTTGAAAGCAGCTGCAAGGGGTTCTTAATTTGGATGTAAAAATAAATCTGTGGGAGTTAAGTTTCACTGTATTCTTTATATTCACACACTTATGAGCTACATTAGTAGTGAACAAAAAATGTCAAAGATAGCCATGTTGTACCTGTCTCATTTTTTTCTCCAAGTAGAATGTTCTAGACTGAAGTCAAGGGGCATAGAGAAAATAATTAATCATTCTATCCCAGCATCACAGACCCGCCCCATGATTTTAGGTCCATATTCTTATTTTTAACTTTTAGGAGATCCAGCCACATATTTCCCATTGTGCTCTGATATATTTCAAAGTAGGGTAGCAGCAAATATTAAGAAATTTCAAGGCCACGGGAATCAAGGTAGAACAAATATATTTTGTGTGAATTGTTGAAAAATTTCCTGTTTAAACATGTTTTTTAAAAAAGTTGGTTGCTAGAAAGATTTTCCCCAGAACCTAATCTGCAGCATACTATTTTAAATTAATTCAGCTCTCCTCATGTGAATATTGGCTCAGGATTGAGCAGATTTCAGAGTTATGAGATCTACGTTTTAATGCTTCCTTTACTGAAGTCTCAAAATCCATCATCTGGAACTTGCAGCATAGTATACCAATTGAGCATTAAAGTTTAAAACTGAATTTTGAATACCAGCAATGAATGGACCTCAGAGTCATTCTGCATCAGAATTTACTCCTGTTACTAGTCCAGATTTTTCTCATTTCAGCAATATATTTTAGACAGGAAAGGAATAATTTTGTGGCTATTTTATGTAAACGGCTAAGAACTGCATAAAGGATGCAAAGAATATTACTAGGATACCTAGATTTATCTTCAACCACCCTGGAACACAAGTTTTTAATTATTATTTTTAATGTATTATGCCCCTTCAGGTTGTTTCTGGGCTTTTTAAACATTCCTTTTATTGTGATCATCTCCCATGAAATAATATGTAAAAGGAGTTATCATTTAAAAGCTGCCAGCATAATATTGTTTTGCCTTCCCATTTCTTGAACCTTATATTTTGGCCCCAAGAATTGAATACATAAGTATCTGAATTCTTAAACAGTTCTTTTTAGACATACGCTCCTGGGGGGAGATTGACCATTGTAATGGTATATAGGAATGACTCTGGGAAAAGGGTGAAGGAATACAACCAAGGGAATGGTCAGATAAAAAATAAATTAGCTTGCTGCAGGAAAGTGGATGGGGCAGAAGGCTCAAAAGGGACCCTCTCCAGTTTCTTGGGCTATAAAGATGATGGGAAGGGAAATATATTTTCAGGTTTGCAAGATTCTCTTAATATAACCTTCAAATAAAGCAGAATAACCTTTTCTGGCCATATTTCCTGTCTGATTTAACTTGCAGGGCTGATACTCATGTACTGAAGGGACTCCTGGTTACTTCTCATCAAACTAATAATTTATAAACTTATAAATTTATAAATTTATAAATCCTTAGTTATTTTAGCACAGTTCTTCTCAAACCTGGCAATTTTAAGACATATGACTTGAACTCCTGATTGTGGGAGTTGAAGTGCACATGTCTGAAAGGTGCCAAGCTTGAGAAGCATTGTTAGCATCCCAGATTTGAATGGCTGCTCTAGTTCATAGGTTTGTTTGCTTGTTTTAACTAAAGACCTACTGCCAAAATCTGTAAGCAATGAGTTCTATTTTATTATCCATGCATTTACATGGTGATGTCAATCTGCCTTAACTTTTCTAGGGTGAAACTGGTAAAGAATTAGGAAGAAGACAAAACTGTCAAAACATGCTAATACTTAGTAAGAGAGAGGTACTAAAGGTAGTCCTTGACTTATAACAATTCATTTAGTGACCATTTGAAGTTACAATGGCACAGAAAAAAGGGACTTACAACTATTTTTCACACTGTTGCAGCATCCCCATGGGCACATGATCAAAATTTGGACACTTGGAAACTGACTCATATTAATAACGGTCACAGGGTCCTGGGCTCATGTGATCATCTTTTGTGACCTTCTGATAAGCAAAGTCATTGGGGAAGCCAGATTCATGTAACAATCCTGTTAATTTAACAACTGCAATGATTCACTTAACAACTGTGGCAACAAAGGTTGTAAAATGGGGCAAAATTTACTTAACAACTGTCTCACTTAGCAATGGAAAGTTGGGCTCAGTTGTGGTCATAAGTTGAGGACTACCTGTCTAGCTATCCATAACTTCTCCATCTATTCAAACAGCATTTCTTGAAGAGGTATGTTTTTTGTTGTTGTTTTTGCTAAAAGAGACATTTATTAGGTTGTGGTTGCCTTTCCTAGGAAGAAATAGTGACTTAACTTGGAACCTCTCCTGTGTTTAAAGTTGTGACTAGAGACACAAATAACCTCAGTAATGAACAAGGTATATGCTCATTTTTTAGTATTTTTGCTGGACCAGGATTTGTTGACTTCAGTTATCCACAGCACAACAATCTCACAACTATAGTGCCAATTTTCCTAAAGAGTTTTCTGCAGCTATATTGGTTTTTCTGTTTTCTTCCATAGTTTCTGTAATGTATTGGGATTTTATTTGAACTGTTTCACGTGTCTGTTTGAATGCTGCTTAAGGTTGCTCAATTGGTGTGTCTGTGTAACGGTCACTAACTAAGCCAGACTTGCTGTCTACAAGAAGATCATTGGATGATTTGGGTGGGAATGGGTTCCTTTAAACCTATTGGCCACCGCCTAGTAGCCAACCATATAAGTAGCTGTGCAGAAGCTTCTGTTTCAGTTCTGTTCCTGTTTGCCTCAATAAAGCAATGTTCCTGTTTGCAACCTCTCATCTTGCTTATTGCCAACAAAGAACTCACTACACAACACTGGCGACGAAGGTGGGATGTTCCTTCTATGAAAGAGCTTGAAGTCACTAGGGAGTGAGACCAGCTCAGCGCCTGGCCTAGCAAGCCACACTAGCGACCACACCAACTGTGGACCAGTTCCAGGGCCTACGAAGAGAAGCAGCATGAGGCAACACAAGATCCAAGCCGTGAAGACCTTTCACCATGGCAAAAGTTGGAAAGCTTGAGGAATTTGATGTCACTCATCCAGAGAGATGGTCATCCAACATTTCAAGAGTAGAGAACTATCTCCGCGCCAACCAAGTCACCAAAGATGGCCTGAAGGCCGCAACACTCCTCTGTGTCTGTGGGTCTGCAAAGTTCGACATTGTGGAGAACTTAGTTGCATCAGCGCAGCTGGAGTCCATTACTTACAGTACATGGACCTGAACAAATGGCTTGGTGACCATTTCCAACTGAAGCTGTCGGTGATAGCGTGGAGGCATGCCTTCGAGCAACAAGTACAACAACCTGGCGAGACAGCCACAGAATTCATTGCGGTGTTGAGACAAGCTTCACGCCTGGGCCAATTTTCGGACTTCGAAGAAAGGCTTCAAGACCGACTCATCTGTGGACTAAGGAACAACAAAAACTTTTCACAAAAGAGACTCTCTCGGTTCAGGAAGCACTAAATGAAGTCATGGCGGATGAAAACACCACTGGGGCCAGGAAGACATTGCAGCCTGCCAAAAGTACTCCTCATGAGGAAGCCATACATCATGAGGATGCCAATCATTTGGAAGACATCGACTCCGACTGCATAGTTGACAAGATCCAACGGCACCATGACAAGGAACTGAAGTCCCCTTACAAGGCAGTTCCCTTCCTTTGATGTTTGGGCTGTGGTGGCCGCCACCAATGAGCGGACTGCCGATTCTGGTCAGCCATGTATCAGGCTTGTGGGAAATCTGGCCACATCGCAACAGTCTGTAGAGGTCAACAGAAGGACCGCCAATCGGACAATCTAATCAGGAGAGGTACCAGGGTCCCGGGGCAGCATAGAGTAGGGTTCTGCTCCAGTCATCGGAGTGTTTGCTGCACTGGAGCTTGCCACCCCCTTAAGCAAAAACTTTGGCTCCAAGTCAAGCTGCAAGGCATTCTTTGCAGGATGGAACTGGACACTGGTTCAGCTGTATCCATTATTTCCCTGGAGACTTTCCAGTTCGTGTGCAACCACAGCAAGAGGTGGGCCAAGCTTAGGCAATCAGACATCATTCTAACTGACTTCCAGAATTCCCGAATAGCCATCAAAGGCGAGGCCACCTTGGCCATCAAATTCAAGGGGTTTTCGGGTGCCCTAGATGTGATTGTGGTGGAGGGCCAGAGAACAAGCTTAATAGGGCTTGATTGGTTTGATGCACTGGGCATTCAAGTAACCAAGATCCACCGGACATAAGTGGTGAACCTGGCATCAGTATGTGAGGAATTTGCAGATGTTTTTGACATGAGCCTGGGAGAGTACAAGGGCCCTCCAATAGCCTTTAAGCTTGATCCTGCCATAACGCCTATTAGGATCAAGCCCTGTAGAGTGCCATTTGCACTAATACACAAGATCAATGCAGAGCTGGACAACCTAGTCAGTCAGGGGGTACTGCAGCCCGTAGATTGGGGTGAATGGGAAACTCCCATTGTCACGCCACTGAAGGCCAATGGGGAGGTAAGGTTTTTCGCTGATTACAAGTGCACCATTATTCAGGCACTACAGGAGCACGCATACCTGGTGCCAGTTGTTAGCACCATTATGGCACCATTGCAAGGAGGTACCATGTTTGCTAAGTTAGATTTGGCACAGGCCTATCAGCAGTTACCTGTGGATGAGGCCACAGTGGCTGCACAAACAATCATTACACAAGGGGGGCTTTTAAAGTCAAACGCCTTCAATTTGGGGTTAGCGTAGCCCCAGGGATCTTCCAGGGAGTCATGGAGCGTATGCTCAAGGGCATTCCAGGGGTTTGCCCCTATTTTGACAATGTGCTCATCGCCGGTGAATCCACTGAGGTGCTTGCAAGGAGGCTCAAAGTCGTCCTTCAATGATTGCACACAGCAGGACTCAAACTGAAAAGACACAAGTGTAAAATTGGGGTCCCTTCCACTGAGTTCCTGGGATTCTGTATTGATGCTGAAGGCATCCATCCTGCAGAGTCCAAGCTGAAGGCAATTCAGTTGGCATCAATCCCCAAGTCCAAGGGAGAGCTCCAGGCATTCCTGGGTCTCCTGATTTTTTACCATGCGTTCCTGCCTAACAAGGCTGCAATGGCAGAGCCGTTACACTGGCTCTTAGACAAAAACACCCTGTGGAAGTGGACCAAGGTCCAAGAAAATAGCTTTAGGGAAGTAAAGTCACTACTGTCCTCAAATTCAGTGCTTACGCACTTTAATGAAACATTACCTGTACGCATTGCATGTGACGCATCCCCTTATGGGGTGGGGGCTGTACTAAGCCATATGTCTAGTGATGGGACTCAAGTCCACATTGCCTATTATTCAAGGACATTGTCCTCAGCTGAGCGCAGTTACGATCAGATTGACAAAGAGGCCCTGGCCATTGTGACCGGGGTGAAGAAATTCATGTATGGCAGGACATTCACGGTCTTCACTGACCACAAGCCACTATTGGGGTTATTTACTACAGATAGGCAGACACCTCAAATACTGTCCCCTAGAATGTTAATATGGTCCATTTTTATGTCAGCCTACACCTACAGGCTGGTTTATAAACCCAGCAAAGACATGGGCCACGCAGATGGCCTTAGCAGGTTGCCATTGCCACAGGTAGAGCCAGATCCAGCTCCAGCACTCACATCTTGTCAATTCAGGATTTGCCTGAGTTTCCCCTGCATGCTGGGGATGTGGCTGCAGAAACTGCTGCAGACAAAGTTTTAAGTAGAATTTTGTCATGGATTCACACCAGGTGGCTTGAAAATAGCCCTGGACCAGAGTTCCAGAGCTATTTCACACGAAGACATGAGCTTTCAGCTCACAATGGCTGCATCTTATGGGGGAGTAGGGTTATTGTCCCTAGTTCATTAAGGCGACATGTGCTTCAGTCTCTGCATGAGGGCCATCCAGGCATAGTCCAGATGAAGGCATTGGCACAGAGCTACCTATGGTGGCCAGGATTAGATAAGGCTATTGAAGCCCAAGTACACGGGTGTTATATGTGTCAACAGTCCAGACCAGAAATGCCACAGCCCCTGTCCACCGATGGGAGGAGACTCATACACTGTGGTCAAAGATTCACATTGACTTCGCTGGGCCCTTTCAGGGACAGCTGTTTTTGATAGTGATCGACAGCCATTCTTTATTATTATTATTATTATTATTATTATTATTATTATTATTATTATTAATTTATTTATTTATTTATTTATTTATTTATTTATTTATTTATTTTTTTCTTTACATACTTATGTTAATTTTTCAACCAGCGTGCAGTCTGGGTTCAAAAGCGTTAATACATAATCAAATCCTATTCTTTGGTTCTCTCCTCTAGCCATTTGTACAATAATTTCCACCTTTGGTAGTATTCTGTTTCTTCTTTATCTTGCAATCTCATAGTTAGTCTGTCCATCTCAGCGCATTCCAATATTTTTTAAATTACTTCTTCCTCTGGTAGTATTCCTTCATTTTTCCAGTATTGCGCGAAAGTTATTCTTGCTGCTGTTGTAATATGTAGAACCAAATATAAACTTTGCTTATTAATCTTTTCTGGTATTATTCCTAATAGAAAAAATCGAGGATTAAATACTACATGTTCTCCCAATATTTTTTCTAACCAAGCATGTATTTTTTCCCAATAAGCCTTTGCTTTATCACATGTCCACCAGATATGATAGTACGTGCCTGAATTATGTTTACATTTCCAACATCTATGTGACATATTTTTAAACATTTTTGCTAATCTTGCTGGTGGCAGGTGCCATCTATAAAACATTTTATATAAATTTTCTTTATACGCAGTTGACATTGTCATTTTATAATTTCTCTCCCATAATTTTTGCCATTTTTCTAGTTCTATATTATAACCAAAGTTTTTTGGCCACCTTGTCATTGTTTCTTTAGTTTGTTCACTTTCCATCTCCAAAATTAACAAAAGTTATACATTTTTTTAATTAGTTTCTCATCAGAGGTTAACAATATCTTATCAAATACAGTTTGTTCTTTATAAAACCCATACAGTTTCACATCTTTTTCATATCTATTTTGTATTTGTAACTGTACCCACCATGACGCGTTGATGCCCTGATTTTTCAGCTCGTTTTGGTTTTAATGTCCCATCAGTATTTAAAATATCTCTATATGCCCAATTTTTTTTCAAAATCTACCAAATTTGGATGTGAAAAAGCTTCCATCATTGATAGCCACCCTGGAATTTTTACATATATTTTAGTTTTGATTTTTTCCCATACTGTTATCAAAGCATTTCTAATATAGTGATTTTGGAAATACTTATGAATTTTGTTTTTACTGTACCACAAAAAAGCGTGCCACCCCAATTGTAAGTCATGTCCCTCCAAATATAACAACCTTTTATTCCTAAGAGTTATCCATTCTTTCAATCATGTTAATACAGATGCTTGATAATACAAAGCCCATTCAGGTAGTCCAAAGCCTCCATTTTCCTTAGCATCTTGCAATGTTTCATCTTTATTCTAGCTTTCTTTCCTTGCCACACAAACTTCAAAATTAATGAATTTAACTCTTGGAAGAATTTTTTCTCAAGTTTTATTGGAATTGTTTGAAATAAAAATAAGATCTTAGGCAATATATTCATTTTAACTGTAGCAATTCTTCCTAATAATGACAGTTGTAGGTTCTTCCACTTTTCCAAATCTGGCTTTATTTGTTTCAATAGCCTTATATAATTGTCTTCTTTTATTGTTGAGCATTTGGCTGATAAATATATACCCAAATATTTAACCTTTTTCACTATCTGTACCTCTATTGATTCTGTCAATCGGTTTTTTTGCTTATCTGTGAAATTCTTAACTATTATCTTAGTTTTTTCTTTATTTATTTTTAATCCCGCTATTTCTCCATACTGTTCTATCTTTCCCCACAATTTGGGAATCATCTCCAGGGGTTCTTCCAAAATAAATACTACTATCAGAGGCCATAAAAAGACAAAAAAATTGGAAAAACACCAGGTCCAAATGGGCTTCCAGCGGAGTTATATAAGAATTTACAAGAGATACTAAGGGAATCGTTGAAAGACGTTTGTAGTGGACTTTTATTAGAAGCTAGACTTCCAATTATGTGGATTGAAGCAAATATTACTTTAATACCAAAAGAAGATTCTGATTTGACCCAGATTAAGAACTATAGACCAATTTCATTGCTCAATGTGGATTATAAAATTTTTACTTCAATAATGGCTGTAAGATAGAAAAAATACTTAGTCGAATTTATACATTCAGATCAAAATGGCTTTTTATCAAAGAGACAAATTAATAAATAATCTAAGAGCGATAATAGATGCATTAGAATATTATGAGCTACATCCAGGGAAACAAATGGCAGTAATATTGTTAGATGCTCGAAAGGCATTTCATAATCTTTCACAGCAATTTATGATTCACCAATTACAAATAATGGACTTTGGACAGAATTTTATAAATATGGTAAAAACAATATATAACAAACAAACAGCCAAAGTGATTGCGAATGGAGATTGTACTGAGAGCTTTGAAATAAGAAAAGGCACAAGGCAAGGATGCCCATTATCCCCTCTGTTATTCATTTTTATTTTGGAAGTTTTAAATTGAAATATCAGACAAGATACAGAAATTAAAGGGTTGGGGATAAAGGGTGAAACATATAAATTACAAGCATTTGGTCAACAGCCATTCTAAATCGTTGGAAATAATTCTTATATCTACTGTGACTACTGCTAGGACCATCCAGGTGCTTAGGAAGCTTTCTACCACACACGGGCTGCTGGACGTCATAGTCTCAGACAACGGGGCCAATTCACAGCAGCAGAATTTCAGGCCTTTTTGAGGATTAACCTCATAAGGCATGCAACATCAGCTCCCTTTCACCCCTCAACTAATGGGCAGGCTGAACACATAGTGCACACAACAAAGGAGTTACTCAAGCACATTGTGAGCAGGGATTGGCACTATAGGCTGGCTGATTTTTTGCTTTGCCAGCACACTATGCCTTGCATAGCAACGGGCAAGAGCCCAGCAGAGCTTCACTGGGGGAGAAGGCTAATCATGAAACTGGACAAGTTGCATCCTGACTGGGTTGCAGCAGACACTGCACGCCCAAAGGCTCCAAGGGGGTTGCAAGTGGGTGATGGGGTGTGGGCCCGGAACTATGGGCATGGGAACTTGTGAGTGCCGGGTAAAATTGTCAAAATTTCAGGACCTCTTTCTTATGAGGTGTCTATGGATGGGGGGGGGTGAGTTCTTTGCCACCATATTGATCAGCTGTGGAAGCGTTTTGTAGAATGGCCACTAAGTGAGGACCTCATGGCAGGTCCACAATTAGAGCAAGAAACCAGCAGCCAAACAGGGCAATTCACACGCTCTGAGGAATCAATCAGTCTGTACAACAGGGAGGTGGTCATAGATGGACAAAGTCCAGGCATGCAACATGGGTCTCCAGACAGGGAAAGTCAACCCGAACACACCAGCAGCTTGGCTGACACAGCTACCTCATTGGACTTTGGTTTGGGCCAACCAGGAATGGCCAGCCAAAGGGACTTGAGTCAATCCAACTCATGTGGACCTAAGAATCCAGGTCTACCCAGCCCAGCGGGCAACCTCGTAGTTCAGAAGTTGCCTGGATCCCCCAGGCATTCTGAAAGGTCGCATAAACCACCACAATATTTACAAGATTATATTCTAAAATAATGTATGTACATACTAGGGGGGAGGGGTGTAATGTATTGGGATTTTACTTGAAATGTTTCACGTGTCTGTTTGAATGCTGCTTAAGGTTGCTCAATTGGTGTGTCTGCATAACAGTCACTGACTAAGTCAGACTTGCTGTCTACAAGAAGATCATTGGATGATTTGGGGTGGGAATGGGTTCCTTTAAATCTATTGGCCGCCGCTAGTGGCCAACCGTATAAGTAGCTGTGCAGAAGCCTCTGTTTCAGTTCTGTTCCTGTTTGCCTCAATAAAGCAATGTTCCTGTTTGCAACCTCTCGTCTCACTTATTGCCAACAAAGAACTCACTACACAACAGTTTCCTCATCCACATTGGTACTATTTGCAACATGGCTCTTAACAACTTTCTTTAAGGCATTCCTGCCCTTTTTTCTACCATTACAAATGTCAGCCTTGCTAGGCAGACTGGACAGAAAACATACCCGTATGAGCTAACTCTACTTTATCGTAAGGTTTTATTAACAGAATATTGCAAGTCTGAAAGTATCTCTCCCCCCCCCCCCACCCATGACTGCCAACTCAGCTGAAGTCTAAGAAACTAGGGAGACATTTGACATGCCCACATTGCTGCTGTGGGCTAAGCTGCCTCTTATCCAAACATTTCCCTAGCTGTTGCTTCCCTTATTTCCCAATATCATTCCCACTTAATTATACACAACTTTAATTTCTTGTAATATCAAGATTTCCAGCATCACGTGGTTAGTTTCTCTTTCTGCCTTTCTTTGTCTACTAAATTCCCCTTACTGGTTGGCATCAAAGTGGATATGCATCAGGGATAGCATATCCTCTTGTGGATCCCTCCAGCCTCTGAAGAAAAATTTATTTGCTAAACTAAGCCAGATTGGCAAAGTTTGTTTGCCAATAATTCTCACTCTAATTCTAACCCCAACTTCAATGATCCTTTGCTGAAATTAAAGCCTAAGAATGACAGTCTTCCCAACCCGTTACAGGATTCTCACAATGGAAAGCAGTTTCTTTTTGCTCACAATGTTTTAGAGTCCAGCAGTGATGTTGTGCCAATCATTACACTAGTAAAGCACACTTTATTGATTTTTTGATTGTTTACTAAATTAGGCAAGTTACAGCATCTATTTTACTTCATTTGAGAAAGGGCTTTATGAGCCACAGAATAAGGCCTAGAGGGCTACTGATTACCTTTCATATCCAAAGTAGCTTGGAAACTTTTCTTCGTTTTTTTTTTTTATTACTTTGCTTTCTCATGCTTTGGGAAACAATAAATAAATTGATTGATTTGCTGCTAAAATTCCAAATGCTAAAGGGGGAAGGCCTTCTCTGTGGGCGCGCCTGCCCTCTGGAACCAGTTAACCGTAGAGCTTACGACTGCCCCTGATTTCCGTTCGTTCCGCCGGGACCTGAAGACCTGGCTGTTTGAGCTTTCCGGCCAGGACTGAGGATTTTTTAATTTTTAACTTATTGTAATTGGTTTTTTTTTTTTTTTTTTTTTTATTGAAAAGTTTTTCAATACATTTTAATTATTACATCCCATCCCCCAACCCTCCCCAACCCTATCCCACCCTCTCACCCTCCCCTTCCCCCCTCCCCCCCCCCAGACTTCCCAGAGCTAGATACAAGGTATAAAAATAAAATAACCAATCATAAACTCTCATATGCTAACAACAATAAACTATTAAATCTCTCGCACTTTAGCTCTTATAAATTGACTACAAGCAATATACTTATTCAAATGCTAGATGAAACTTTTTAGTCCCATATTTATTCTGGATGTAATCAATCCATTTCTTCCACTCCACAATATATCGTTGTTGAGAATGATCTTTCAAATATGCTGAGATCTTTGCCATTTCCGCCAGGTTGGAAACTTTTAAAGTCCATTCCTCTATAGTCGGCAGTTCTTCCTTCTTCCAATATTGCCCTACTAAGAGTCTCGCTGCCGTAATTAAGTTCAACATCAAATTAATGTCCAACACTATAGTATCAGTAATAATGCCCAGTAAAAACAATTGCGGACAAAACTTTATCCTTTTCTTGAATATCTTCTGCATATTCCACCAAATTTTAATCCAAAATGGTTTGATCTTTTTGCAAGTCCACCATATATGAAAATACGTTGCATCTTCGCCACCACATCTCCAACATTTGGGCTGGTAATTCGGATACATACTTGCTAACTTTCTAGGATCTAAATGCCATCTATAAAACATTTTATAAAAATTCTCTCTTAAATTTTGAGCTTGCGTAAATTTCACATTTCTCACCCAGATCTTTTCCCAAGTGTCCATTGTGATAACTTCCTGAATATTCTGTGCCCATTTTATCATACAATCCTTAACAATTTCTGTTTCTGAGTCAATCTCTATCAATGCAAGATATATCCGTTTAATATGCGCAGGTCCCTGATTTCTAATTTGTTTTACCAAATTTTCATCATCCATCAAAAAACCAATCTTCTGATCTTCTTTCCACCTGGCTTGTAATTGTCCATATTGAAACCAAGTTTGTACAATCTTTTTTTCTCGTAAAAGATTATATGACTTCAAACACCACACATTCCTCTCCAAGCTCAAAATTTCCTTATATGTAGTCACATCATGTTTAAATCCAACATTTATATTCTCTATTGCGTGTTTGGGGGTTTTTTAATCAGAGATATAGGGGTTTTAGATTTTAATCAAGGAAAATTTAATCTATTTTAATTGCTATTAATTTTTGTATTGTAATGTTGTTTTAATTGCCTTGTGAACCACCCTGGGTCCTATGGGAGAAGGGCGGTATATAAGTTTAATAAATATATAAATATAAATATAAATATATATATATGAAAGATTAATACAGTAAAAACTATTTTTGCATTAGATTCTTTTGGTAATATTCTTCAGCCTGACTCCGGATCATCTTTTCCTTAAACACAACCTGTCAAAGAGCTTAATTATGTTTTTCTTCCTTAGCAATGCTAATTATATCTTTCAGTACATAAAATAAAGTCAGTAGGCCAGCTGATATTTCCTGTGCATCAGCACCTGTTTCTGAACCAATGGAATTATTTTCAATCACCTTCTGACCATTACTGCTCATTCTCAATATATTATGTGTAAATAAGAATGCATGAAAGTAATGAGGCTATCAGTGTGTGTGTGTGAATATGTGTGCCTCGTCCATTCATTCTTCATAAGGCAATATAACTGTAATTCAGGAAATGAGACGAAATTGAGAAACTTTAAGCCCTGAATCTGTTATTATGGATCACAGTTCAAAGCAAAAGTGAACACTTTCATGTAGACTATATTCTGTTGAATAGTGATTTTTTTTTAAAAAAGAAATGATGAAATTCCTATGACACTATGCATATTTATTGTGGCATGAAATTTTACAACAAAAAAGCAACTTCATCAAATGAATATTTGTACAAGATTTCCAGTGGATACCATCTTTAAAACTGCCTTTGAAATGTCAGTTGAAAATCTGGGTAATGACATGAGATCTGCACAACAAAGTTGCCACCAACTGGAAAAAAAAAAGCTCACCCACAATTTCTGCAGAATAACAGCACCACAAAGAGAAAAAGTTCTCCCCTCTTTCAATCTAAATGGTATGAAGCTAGAAATGAGTTGATTCAGCTTTTGAAATCAGCTGACATTGGGAAATGAGAGAGGTTCTAAGCTTCTGCTTTAGAAGTGGAGGTACCCTCACATAGAGACACCCAAGTTTTCCCAAAAAAATACTACAAAATTAGGGAAGTGGTAGAGCCCACCCCATTCTCTGGACCAGTGTTTCTCAACCACAGGAAGTTTCAGACATGTGGTCTTCAACTCCAACTTCATCTCCTAGATTCTCACATCCAGCATTCCTCAAAGGAAGTCCACGCTGCTTGCATTGGAATAAAATTTTCATTAGCATCCACAACTTTTCCCCCCAAAAAATTCTAACAACAGACTCATAGGATGATTTTCATTGGGAGACGGATGAAATGAATTTTGCTTCCCCTCTTATTTGATATGGTTGTGATGATGATACTAAAATTCTCCATGTCTGTTGACATTTTTTTTAAACCAAACTCATTGCTGTGTGCTTGAGATATATAATATATGTGGGTTTATGCATAATGCTGTATTTATTTATTTATTTTTGTCATATTTATGTAGTGTATATTGAAGGTGGTGATCCTTTGAAAGCTGTATGCAATGATATTTCATTTTAATTATCCGATTAGTCTACATTTAAAGTGGCAATAAAGTTATTATTCTATTCTATTATTCTGTTGAGACAATTTTGAGCTGAGTTTTAAATTGATCATCTTCTAAAATCTTAAAAGATGCAACCATGTTTTATGCAGAATCAATGTCCCTTGTCAAAATAGAGATCCTATTTAAGATACTAAACTTAGTCAGAGTTTCTATAATACTGCCTCTTTTTCCTCCATTTTAATTCTTATGTAGAAATAATTATTAAGAATAAATAATAAAGGGGTCTAACTCTGTAAAAAAACCCTAAAGGGTAATTAATTAAATGGATACAAGACACTCATTTCATTAATCATTATTTTAAAGGACATCTGTGCCCCTTAATAGCATGATCTCAACAACAGCTGACAAGAAAAGGCAGAGTTTTCAAGTTCACATCCTTTCCTATTTCTTCATACAAAGGTTAATTTGCCTCCTCTCCATTTACTTTACCAGGAACAGAGTTCCCCTTATTCTGGAATGCTAGCTTCATGTCATGATTAAATCAAAACAGTTCTCAAGAGCTCTTAGAGCTAAGGCTCCAATTAGATAAAAACATAGCCTTGATGTAGTTAGTTTTCTCTAGCTCTGTAAGCACCTCATGAAAGGTAGGAGATGAAAAATGTCAATCACCAGGAAGTTCACTTTGTTTCCACTTACGCCAATTTCAGCTGGAGGCAATAACATCTCTAGCTGGACCTGATAGAGTTTATGTCATATAAAACGCAACAGCACATTTTTTGACATGAATAATTTTCTGCCTAGTCTATGTTGATACCCAATAAAAAAGAACTCTGACTCTTTATTACTGTTCTATCGTTTTATAAAAATTCTGGAAGAAAATAGACCACCGCGCACAAACATTTTGACCTGATGCTGAGTTTACATAGCACTGTCCAATGCATGATTTTTTCTGTATTCCTCAGGATAATGTATTTCAATTATAAGGATAAAAAGAAACTGGTTAGAAAAGATACTTTTCAGCACATTTTTCTTTCAAATGGAAGATAACTTAAAATACTCAGTTATTTCCCATCATACAGAGATGCTTAAAGGGAGGTAGCTGCAAAAGAGAATATCCATAGATCAGAAAATCTTGCCCATTCATTAAATCCCCTTTTTAAAAATATTAAATGAGACACAGTCCTTTGCCACCAATTAGGTTATTGGAATAAATTTTCTTGCTGCATCCAATGTTCACTTGGGATCTAATTACAATTTTACAAAGTCAGAGTGGTTTCTAATCATACTGCATAAAGTTAATTATATGATTTCATCAAAAAGGCAAATGTTGCAAGTCACAGATATGCCAAAACATTGCTCCAATAACCAAGAGAGAAAAACAAGACAACATTTATGTAAGAGATCAAGAGTTGTAAATAGCAAGAGAAACCTTCTACATTCTCCGCACGAGAGATGTCAGTCTGTGTTCTAAGTTAGATCAGAAAAAAGGGGAAAAAATATCCTGCTGTTAAATCCTAGATTTTATTGTGCAATTGGCAGGCATCCTGTTCACTAGTACTTGCCCCTAAAACTTGCAGAACTTCGGCCTAATGGAAGTATGCCTTATTTAACAGCGCACAAGCAAACAGAAAAAAGAAACAAAAAAAATGATCACCATTCCATTTAGTCTTCATTCATTTCCAAGCAAATGCCAGGAATAACCTTGGGAATTGCTCAATTTCTGCCACCCTATTCATGACACATTCAAGCGAAGGAGGCTCCCTGAAATTCACAAGAAAAGCAATGGCACCTGATCTAATCAAATCTATGCAGGATAAATCCAGTGCAAATGGAATAGTTAACTCTAACCAGAAGAGGTAGCACATTTAGAACAGGAAGGTAGGATATTGCACAAATTGTAGATCACATCAGAACAATGGCTGGTTCAAGCTCTCTACCAATGAAGGACAATATTTGCAGCTCAGGGTTGAAATGAGGGGGTCTCTGAGCTTGGTTGTTTTCTTGCAGATGTTTCATTACCCAAACTATCAGTGCTAGTCATAAAGCTCTATATACTAATAAACAATAAGAAAATACTTTACCAAGAGCCAGTTGAAACTTAGCAGTAAACATTTGTAATATAGCTGATTCCACAATTTCTGGAAGACTTGACTGGACTCTTTAAGAGATTCCCATTGACGCTAAGCAGATTTCTGCAAAGCCAGGGAGATGGACCCATCTGGAAAAGAATGACAAAACTATATACGCTTTCTGGCAGAGCCTTTGTTTGATATCTTTTCACAGAAGACAGAAATTTCACTTATACCCAGAATGTCTGAATGCTATGCAGCCTCAGAACTCTTCTCAGTGAGTGACATCTGCTTAGATAAATAGCATCTGTATAGCTAATGTTGATTGGCTGTTCTCATTTTCAAACTGTGCAGAATGATACAACCATATTATACAAATAAAACATGTCATGTGATCTTGATTGGGATTCAAATCTTCTCCCCCACCCCAAACTGTCATTTGTACATAAAAATGTTGTTTGCAATAAATAACCTTCGGGACACATAGCAAGTGTAGGATTTGATTTGAAAGCACAAGATTGCAAAGAGGATAATTAACAATCTTTTTTCTAAAAGTGTGAATGATTTACACCTTTGTCTTTCACTCTACTGTCTGTATGACATTTTCTATCAATTTGGCAGATTTGTTCTCATCTTTAATCACCATGTTCTGGCTTTCATTTAACACATCAGTTTAACCTCAAAAGAAAAGAAATGTGGAATATTTAAATTTTTAAACATTAAAGTATTAAAAATAATATCACAGACTATTTAAAGACCTTTAGAATTACTTACATAGAATGCTTAATGCATGTTTTTACAATCCTTAAAGCCAAGTTTACTGTTCATTGAGAATTCAATTCCACTTAATTCATTGGTAAATATGCTTAGGATTGCAATTCCAAATTCCAAAATAGGACACATAAATATTTTAAATTGCAAATATTATCCCAGGTTTAGCACAGAGGGATTATAGAAAATGGGGCAATGGGAAAATCACAGTAATATAATTCCATTAGCTTCTTAAACAATTCAAGCTTTTCAAAGAGCAATTCTGATTACACTATAAGGTGAAATGAATGAAAACTGTCAGAAAATGTGTGTAGGTGTGCAGTAGCCAGGCAGTTGGGAAATGTGTGACTGATGTGACGATAAGCAGCTATGTTCAAAGCAAGATAAAGGAAGAGAAGGAATTTATTGTATTTTAAAAAGAGCTTGCAAAGATGTTATTATAATAATATGCTTCTCTCTTTTGGGAGATAATTTGTCCAGATGTTTTATTATGAATACCTTTGTCAAAGAAAACTTAATGGCACCATTTAACATGATGTAGTTTTAATATTTGCATTCCAGGCTCCATTAGCATCATCTTTCAAGAGGTTTTTGTTTTTTTTAATTCTCTATGTACAGATCCTTCATTGGTTCCCCCTTTTCTTTTGCCTTTTTAAACATAAGAACAAAAGTTTCTTTGGTCCAGCAATCTATTTTTCAGAGTAGCCAAATAGAGTTACGCAGGACAAAGTGTAATAACCTTTTCCTTTTTGCAGATAAGATGACCATTCACACATTGTTAAAAAGACAGTCTATATTTAATGAAATACATAAAAATAATTACTCTAAATAAAAATATAACCTATTTAACATAGGTGGGAAAACTGTTATAAAAAACATTGGATAGTTAACTCGGTCTACTTATTGTTGTTCATCAACTTTAGATTGCCAAGTATTCCTAGTTATAATCCATTCTTTTTAAAGCAGAAATAAACGGATGTTTACATAAACCATATCTTCAATTAAAAGATAATCTCATGCAAAGTAAATCAAAAAATATCTTTACAGAGAACCCATAAAGTTACACTAAAATTCATTGCTATGAAGCTGATATAGGGTCTTGTGAAAGAACAAAGTGGAACAATGACTGATGACCTCCTTTTACCACTCCACTATAGAAAGCGTCCTCTCACATTGCATTATGATGTGGTATGCTGGCTTGACAGCTGTGGATAGAAAGATACTGCAGAGGATGGTAAGCACAGCACAAAACGTCGTGGGCTGTCCCGATACCACTAGACAACATCGCTAAGGCCCGCTGCCTTAGAAGAGTGAGGAAAATCTTCAGGGATGACTCACACCCTGGTCAGCACCTCTTCACACTTCTACCATCGGGTAGGGGATATAGAAGTATAGCCAGCTGTACCAACAGGTTGAAGAACAGTTTCTACCCATGGGTTGTCAGACTCCTGAATGGAAAATAGTATGATAGACTTGTGGGGCTGGCGCATTGTGCAATAAGTTCACATGGTGCAATAAGATTGTGTGTTTGTTAGGATTTATTGTGTTGGGGAGTGCACAAAGGGAGGCTCTGCTAATCTCATTGTACACATGTTGTACTCTGACAATAAAGATTGATTTGATCTGATTTGATCTGATTTGTATACAATTATCAAAGAAAGTCACCAAGTGGAACTTCCAGGAGAGGAAGTGAAGATGGCTCTGCAAAAGCAATTCCAACAACTGCAGCAAGGACTAAGGAACCAGTGAGTAAACTGGCTCCATGGAACTGTCTGAATAAGAAGATAGAAATTTGTTCACATGTGCTCCAGACAGCTGCTCCTCTCAAGGAGACTGCAGAACAACAGTTGTCCAAGGGTTTGAGTACAGAGAGCTGATGGGATTAGCCATCTTGCTCACAATTTTTAAAGGATGTTATGTTTGCAACCCTCACTTTCTAATCACTTTCAAAAATTGTCTATTAGCATTGTAAAAGTATCAGTGACTTTCAAAATGACAAGTTTGAAAAGTCCTCATTGGGTCAGTTTATCTTCAATTCTGAAGAAAAAGAAAATAAAAATTAATTATAAGCTTACAGCCTTTAAAATAAATTTAAACAAAGATTTTGATCTAAGAAAGTTATAAAAAGATTAAGGGTCCTGATAAATTTGTAATACTGATTTTTACTATAAGATTTTGGAATTAACTATAAAAACTTATCATGGGAAAACAGACTTAGTTTGGCTATCCTGTCATGTCATGACAAAAGATAGGTGATGATTTTAGAAACTGGAAACTAGAGTGGACTAAAGATTTTAAGCAGGAGAAAATAAAATACAAGCCAGGACTTACAAAATGAAACAAAGCATTATAATGTCAGAAATATTAAAGGAAAACTTTGAAGTATGGAGCCAGAAATTAATAACTATAATGTCAACACTGTCAATAATGATGTCTGCTTCTGTATCTAAAAGAAGTTAATGAAGGAATGACAAATGAGGAACAAATTTTATCTAACAAGACAAAGAAAGTGCCAAATGTTTAATTATAAATGACAGCCACCAAGCAGCTCAGATTGGGGTGCTCTAAGCAATATCTTCCCCATAAGAAAGTTTTTCTAAGTGACCATCATCTTCGCCCTAGCCATCATAACATGTACAGTAACTATTTAGGAGCATTATCCGCAAAAACATTTGTCCCAGAGGCAGGGAAAAACATAGCTGATTCTTCTTTCCCTGTATGAGATGGAAGACAACAGGTTATGTGGAGAGGAGTCCCAAGCTTCAAGGAGGAGGATAGAATCCTCCTATTTCTAATCCAATATTTATACATGGTGCTATGTTTTTAAGAAGCCATAAACAAATATATTGTTTGATCTGCTCATCGTAATGAAATATTTTTCTTAGTCAGCATATTATGGGGGACACCTATTATATTGATTCTCTTTATATTGCTTCAGAGCAAGGTGTCATTCTATTATAGTAATTGGGGCTTGCTCCTGGAATAATATACTACTCCAAATTAATGACAATCATATCTTGACCCTTTCCATATGACCAGTCTTCTCCTTGTGCCATTAGCAGGTCTTTGTATAGAAGGAATGATGGATTTGGGCATGCTACAAAGTAACATGATACTTGATTTACCTTGTCCTGCCACCCATGTCACTGTCATGAGTGTCAGCTGCAAGAACCAAGAAGTAAAATCACAATTAAAGAATCCTTTCTTTGATATTATTAAAATTTACAATATCACCTTTGCCAGGTGGGTTAGGAAGTCCTTCAGGAGGGGGAGGGGGTATTTATTTTCCACACTCACCATGTTCAGACCTTTATAATCCATGCAGAGATGAAGTAACCCATCTTTTTTCTCTTTAAATAACACTGGGGTTCCCACTGCAGATTTGGCTCATTCAATAAATCCCCTTGCTAGGTATTTGTCCACATATTGCTGCATCTCCTCCATTTCAAGGGGGGACATAGCGTACATTATTGGTCGTGGGAGTTTGACTCCCAGTAACAGTTTGATAGAGCAATCATTGGGTAGGTGGGGAGGCAGGGTGTCGCATTCTTTCTCACTAAATGCCTCCACTAGGTTCTGGTATTCACTGGGGATGAGTGACTCACCTGGTTGTGGCAAGGCAGCCATGTGTGCTAGCTCATTGGGTGGGCTAAGTTCTCCTGTAATGTCTGTCGAGTTAAGGGGGTGCTTGGGCCCTATAGGTAACCTCACAGCCCTCATTCCCTTCTCCCACCAGATCGACAGCTTCCATTTGTCCAACCAGGCTAGTCCTAAAACCACAGCCTCAGTCATTTTTGGAGAAACCATGAAACAAATGAACTCCCAGTGCTCACCTATTTCTAAGAGTAGGGATTCAGTCAATTGCATGACTAAAGTTCCTTCCATCAGGGAGCCATTGGCTTGCTCAAACCTCATTGGTTTGGAGAGAAGCCTTGCTTGTATTCCCATTTTCAGGGCAAGTGACAAGCTAATAACACACCGAAAACATCCAGAATCAACTAGTACCTTTAAATCTACCTGTGCCCCTGTCTTAGGGATAATGATTTTGGCATGTAGTGAGAAAGATGGGATGTGTCAACTCACCATCAGGTCGTTCCCTCCGTTGTTGCTATCATAGGAGGGTAGTGTGATGGCAGGTCCGGCTTGGTGTCTCAGCACCCTCCTGTGTGGGGGACATGTCTTCGGCAACGGGTTCCTGCACTATCCAGTTGGATTTCTCTTTCATCGGCTGCTGGACTGGTTTCTTTCTCGCTGGTGGTCCCAGTCTATTCTGCTGCTGAGGGTAAGGAACTAGGTAACTCACTACTCTATGTTCCTGTTGTCCAAATCTGAAACACTTGATTGGTGGGCCTGCAGGTGGCCTGGGATTTCCAGTAGCTGCAGCAGTTGGAGGCTTTTGGGGGGGTGGGGGTGGCTGTCATCTGGGTTGATCTGGCTTCGACTTGGCTTCTTGTAGGGGTGGCTTCTTATAGCGGGTGAGCTGAATGTCTAGTCTTACTGCTGCCTGGTACCATTCTTGCAGATGATCAGGGACTGCTCGATAGATACAGGCCTGGGAGAGGTGATCATCTAGTTTCCTCCTTGAAGTGATGGACTAGGGATGGCTCAGGCCACCTCACTATTTGGCCAGATATCTTGTGAAACTCTTATATGTATTCCAGTGCAGGCCTGCCAGCTTGTTTTATTTTGTGGATTTGTTCCTCTGCTTTGAGGACAATGGATGGGTCCTCGAACCTTGCTCTCAATCTTAGGAGGAAGAGATGGGGGTCCTCCAACTTGGGTGCTTGCTTGTTATATAAATTCTTCAGTCACTCAGAAAATTTCCCCTTCCAAATTGGATGCAACCACTTCAACCATAGCGGTTGAATTCAGATAGAAGTAGGCACAGTGGTTCAAGTGAGAGTGCACCTGGTTGAGGAAAAAGATCAACTTCTCTGGGTCCCCATTGAAGGTTGCTCTAAGAGGGGTAGCCATCAGTGGTTGCTGGTCTCCCCACTGTGGATGTTGTACACCCAACTGTTGCTGCCCCCCCCCCCCCCCCCATGGAAGCTGCTGCATCCCCAGTTGCTGCAAGCCTCCCAGCAGTTCTGGTATGCCTGGGGGCTGTTGCCACCCACATGGCTGTTGCAGCATTGCCAGTGGCTGTGACATCCCCAATTGCTGAACAATCCCCATTGGTCTCAGCGGCTGCTGTAACGGCACCCGCAGTTGCTGCTGGTCTCCGAGTGGTTGCTGCATGGGCGGGGGGTACTGCCATCCTCACTGCTGCTGGCCTGCAGGGGGTTATGGTATATCCAGTTGCTGTAGGCCCCCCTGTGGGCCTTGGGGTGGTTGTTGCTGGATCCCCATTGGTTGCAGGCCCCTCAGCAGTTGCTGCACGTTTGGAGGCAGCGTCCAGCCCCATACTCTCAGCAATTGCTGACCCCCTGGCAGCTACATAACCCCCAGTTGTTGCAAGGCCCTATCTGCTGCTGCACATTTGGGGGCTGCGGTTACCCCAGATCGGCTCCTGCACCACCAGCAACTGCTGGCCTCCCTTGTGTGGAGGTTGCGACATCCCCCATTGCTGTATGGGTCCTGGGCTGGGTGGCCAGTAAGCACATCGATCTGGGGTTTGGCTGTCTTGTTGACAGTTCAGGCTCTTATCTCATCATCAGCAATCTGGGCTTTTGGGAGGGGTGATGACTGGAGCTGTCTCTCTCCCCATGGGGCTGGAGGCCATGGTAGGTGGCTTCAAGGATGGGGAGGGTGCCTGATCTGCACAGATGGGACTGGGGGTTCCCATTGGTGTGCATGTTTCATTTATATCTAATCAATATTTTCTTGGACTGTACATTTCATGTATTTATTGGTTTGATCAATTTATTAAAAGGACAGTTGTAGATTCTTGAAAATACACAAGGTAATAATGGATGTAGAAAGTCCCTGGAATAGACATAGTTTGGGATGGAGTCAACAACCTTGTTTATATAAAGACAATTATGGTTGTTAGGCACAACTATTAATTAGTATGGACTTTTAGCTAGCGAAAAAGTACTGGCTGATAACTTGGATATAAGCTGATTCAATTGAATGAATCCATTTTTTTAAAGGAATCAACTGATTTAGAAAACAAACAGATGTTTTTGTTATCTCATGAATCATTTAAACAGAGATAGGCAATATATGGCACTCAAACTATTGGTAAATCTGGGGGTTAGAGTTTGGTAATGTCAATTATCTATAGCAGGGGTGTCAAACTCAATTTTATTGAGGGACGCATTGCAGTTGCCCTCAGGGGGCCGGGTGGGTATGGCCTGGGTGGGCGTGGCCTACTGGGTGGGTGTGGCTAGAGTGCATATGGCCTACTGGATGGGCATGGCCAGCTCTACATAGTTGGCATCAAGGGTGCCTATGGGGGCCTGGGCAGGAGTGGGACAGATCTGAGGGTCTCTGACAGAAGGAGGGTCTCTGGGCCAGGGCCAAGGCAGTGGGGGCCGTTCCCTCACTGTTTCCAGGATGGCTTCGCGGGCCACATGAAACCACTTCGCGGGCCGGATCTGGCCCCCGGGCCTTGTGTTTGACATGTCTGGTCTATAGGCAGTGTCACAATCTCATTGGAAAAGACCCTGATACTGGGAAAAATTGAAGACAAAAGAAGAAGGGGATGGCAGAAGATGAGATGGTTAGACAGTGTCATTGACTCAATGAACATGAATTTGGACAAAATCCAGGAGACAGGGGAGGACAGGGGACTGGTGTGTTATGATCCATGCTCACAGAGTCGGACATGATTTATCAACTGAACAACAAAGCCAAGTGCCACAATCTCTCATATAAACTGCTTCTTCAAGTTTCACTTTCTTCCTCTCTCTTTTCCCCCCTCATATCTAACTCCCATTTTGTCCATGAAACACATTGGATTTTGGACTGTTACTTGGCAAGCAGTTGATTTCCAGTTTTCTCTACCAAAAACAATATTTACTCCATTATATAGTAACCATATTGGTTAAGGAATTTTAGGCTTAAGAAGACTGAAGGAGAATATGATATTGAAAGGGATGTTACACAGAGACTCAAGACCTATTTTCTGCAGGATACAGAATAATGATTTAAAGTTAAGGGGAGGCAAATTTCAACTAAGTGTTAAGAAAAAGTCTCAACAGTAAGGGGAGTTTGACACTGGAACCAATTATTGAGAGAGGTCTCCCCTTCAGTGGTGATGTTCGAGCAGAAGCTAGACCAGGGATCTTCAAACTTGGCCCTTTTATGACTTGTGGACTCCAACTCCAAGAATTCCTCAGACAGGCATGCCTGGCTGAGGAATTCTGGGAGTTGAAGTCTACAAGTCATAAAAGGGCCAAGTTTGAAGACCCCTGAGCTAGACAGTCAACTTCTAAGGATGCTTTAATTTGGATTCCAATTCTGAAGTGGGAACTGAATAAGGGACCTAAATGACCTCTTCTACCACTATGATAAAAAGGGATGCAGTGGCTCAGTGGGTTAAGACGCTGAGCTTGTCGATCAGAAGGTCGGCAGTTTGGCGGGTTGAATCCCGAATGCCGCGTAGCAGAGTGATCGCCTTTTACTCGTCCCAGCTTCTGACAACCTAGCAGTTCGAAAGCACATAAAAATGCAAGTAGAAAAATAGGGACCACTACGGTGGGAAGGTAACAGCGTTCCGTACGCCTTTGGTGTCTAGTCGTGCCAGCCACATGACCACGGAGACGTCCTCGGACAAGCGCTGGCTCTTCAGCTTTGAAACGGAGATGAGCACCAACCCCTAGATTCGGAAACGACTAGCATGCATGTGCGGGGGAACCTTTACCTTTACCTTTTACCACTAAGATTCTATGCAGCCCTAAATCCAAATCTTGAACTGAATATGTTTTTAGGGAATTATTGTGGAAGGTTATCTTGTTGCTTGAAATGGAACTTGAAAAAGTAATATGTAAAACTCAAAAATCTGCTAGCCACAGAAAACATCCATTGTGACAAAACTATCTGGTGTTTAGACTGTGGATAGAATAAGAATAAGAATTTGGAATGTGACAAATCAGCTTCGTGGCTTTTCTGAAGACATCAGCTTTCAACCAGTCTGCAGTTATTGGTTAATTTATTTTCATTATTTTGTGATGGTGCAGTCAAAGAATGCCTTGTCTTTCATGTTATGGTTGTGATGACAGAGTGAAGTGAATTTAACTTCAGGCAAAGCTTTGCAGTAGAATCTACACTGATTCACTGACTCCATAACATTGGGGCAGGTGATGAATTGGTCACACTATGTTGTAATAAGATGTGGGTAAACAGTGTTTATCAAACAATACATTGACATTTCTTAAACCAAAATGATATGGAAAATGAGTTCTTGAAACCACTGCAAGTATCTTACAGGCCTATGTTCTTAAAATAAAATGTTAAAGACTATTTATAGGCCATAACGTAAAAAAAAAAACACCCTACATTCTCCTTCCTATCATTTCAGAAGAAGAAAAAACACCCCCTTCCCCCAACTTTGACAGTCTCCTAGGGTTCAATTCCACAGTTGAAATCATCTTCCATAATTGCTCCCTTAGAAACTACCTTATATCAAATGGTTTGTATATTGTCTGATAACACCATCACACTATGCTGTGATTCCATGCCAAATATTTTCATAAAAAGAAATGTATTATTACATATTAAAATAGCTGTATTTCTAAGGTCCCCCTTTATGGATTACTGCCTTGTCGTGGCAAAGGGGCTTGCGTAATTCAATGAAGCTATGAGCTATGCCGTGCAGGGCCACCCAAGACGGAAAAGTCATAGCAGAGAGTTCTGACAAAACATGATCCACTGGAGAAGGAAATGGCAACCCACTCCAGTATCTTTGCCATGAAAACCCCATGGACAGTACCAAAAGGAAAAAAGATATGATGCTGGAAGATGAGCCCCTCAGGTCGGAAGGCGTCCAGTATGCTACTGGGGAAGAGCAGAGGGCTAGTACTAGTAGCGCCAGAAAGAATGAAGCAACTGGGCCAAAGCCGAAAGGACGCTCAGCTGTGGATATATCTGGTGGTGAAAGGAAAGTCCGATGCTGTAAAGATTTTTTCTCCATAGGAACCTGGAATGTAAGATCCATGAATCAAGGAAAGCTGGACGTGGTCAAACAAGAGATGACAAGACTAAACATCAACATTTAGGTATCAGCGAACTAAAATGGACAGGAATGGGTGAATTTAATTCAGATGACCATCAGGTATACTATTGCCGGCAAGAATCCCTCAGAAGAAATGGAGTAGCCTTCATAGTCAATAAAAAAGTAGGAAAAGCAATACTGGGATACAATCCTCAAAATGACAGAATGATCTCAGTTCGAATCCAAGGCAAACCATTCAACATCACAATAGTCCAAGTCTATGCCCCAACCACCGGTGCTGAAGAGGATGAAATTGACCAGTTCTATGAAGCCCTACAGCACCTTATGGAACTAACACCCAAAAATGATGTCCTTATCATCATGGGGGATTGGAATGCTAAAGTAGAAAGCCAAAAGATAACCGAAACAACAGGCAAGTTTGGCCTTGGAGTACAAAATGAAGCAGGGCACAGGCTGATAGAATTTTGTCAAGAGAATACGATGGTCATAGCAAACACTCTTTTCCAACAACCCAAGAGACGGCTTTACACATGGACATCACCAGATGATCAACACAGAAATCAGATTGACTATATGCTCTGCAGCCAAAGATGGAGAACCTCTATACAGTCAGTAAAATCAAGACCAGGAGCTGACTGTGGCTCAGACCATGAGCTTCTCCTTGCAAAGTTTAGGCTTAAATTAAAGAAAGTAGGGAAAAGCGCTAAGCCAGTCAGGTATGAATTAAATCATATCCCTGTTGAATATACAGTAGAGGTGACAAATAGATTTAAGGAATTAGATCTGATAGACAGAGTCCCTGAAGAACTATGGATAGAGGTTCGCAAGATTGTACAACAGGTAACAACCAAAACCATCCCAAAGAAAAAGAAATACAAGAAAGCAAAATGGCTGTCTGAGGAAGCTTTACAAATAGCTGAGGAAAGAAGGGAAGCAAAAGGAAGGGAGAAAAAGAAAGATATGCCCAATTAAATGCAAAATTCCAAAGAATAGCTAGAAGAGATAAGAATGCCTTCTTAAATGAACAATGCAAAGAAATAGAAGAAAACAATAGAATAGGGAGGACCAGAGATCTTTTCAAGAAAATTGGAGAGATGAAAGGAACGTTTCATGCAAAAATGGGCATGATAAAGGACCAAAATGGCAGGGACCTAACAGAGGCAAAAGAGATTAAGAAGAGGTGGCAAAATTACACAAAAGAACTATACAAGAATGAGCTTAACGTCCCTGACAATCACAATGAGGTGGTCACTGACCTCGAGCCAGACATCCTAGAACAGACATGTCAAACACAAGGCCCGGGGGCCAAATCCGGCCCGCGAAGTGGTTTCATGTGGCCCGCGAAGCCATCCTGGAAACAGTGAGGGACCGGCCCCCACTACCTTGGTCCTGGCCCAGAGACTCTCCTTCTACCAGAGACCCCCAGATCTGTCCCACTCCTGCCCAGGCCCCTATAGGCACCCTTGATGCGAACGATGTAGAGCTGGCCACACCCACCCAGTAGGCTATATGCACTCTAGCCACACCCACCCAGTAGGCCACGCCCACCCTGGCCATACCCACCCGGCCCCCTGAGGGCAAGCACAATGCTGATGTGGCCCTCAATGAAATAGAGTTTGACACCCCTGTCCTAGAATGTGAAGTGAAGTGGGCCTTAGAAAAGCTGAGCAACAACAAAGCTAGTGGAGGTGAAAGTATTCCAGCTGAGCTATTCAAAATCTTAAAAGATGATGCAGTAAAAGTGCTACACTCAATTTGCCAGCAAATTTGGAAAACTCAACAGTGGCCACAGGACTGGAAAAGATCAGTTTACATTCCAATTCCAAAGAAAGGCAGTGCCAAAGAATTTTCAAACTATCGCACCATTGCACTCATTTCTCATGCTACTAAAGTTATGCTTAAAATTCTACAAGCTAGACTCCAGCTGTATGTGGATCGAGAACTACCAGAAGTACAGGCAGGATTTCAAAGAGGCAGAGGAACAAGAGATCAAATTACTAACATACGCTGGATCATGGAGAAAGCTAGAGAGTTCCAGAAAAACATCTACTTCTGCTTCATTGACTATGCTAAAGCCTTTGATTGTGTGGATGATAACAAACTGTGGCAAGTCCTTAAAGAGATGGGCATACCAGATCATCTTATTTGTCTCTTGAGAAACCTATATGCAGATCAAGAAGCAACAGTGAGAACTGGACATGGAACCACTGATTGGTTCAAAATTGGGAAAGGAGTCCGGCAAGGCTGTATACTGTCACCCTGCCTATTTAACTTATATGCAGAGCACATCATGAGAAAGGCAGGGCTAGAAGAATCAAAAGTTGGAATTAAGATTGCCGGAAGAAACATCAACAACCTAAGATATGCAGATGATACCACTCTAATGGCAGAAAGTGAAGAGGAACTAAAGAGCCTCTTGTTGCGAGTGAAGAAGGAGAGTGCAAAACCTGGGTTGAAACTAAACATTAAGAAAACCAAGATCATGGCATCTGGCCCTCTCAATTCCTGGCAAATAGATGGGGAAGAAATGGAGGTAGTGACAGATTTTATTTTCCTGGGCTCCAAGATCACTGCAGATGGGGACTGTAGCCAAGAAATTAAAAGACGCTTGCTCCTGGGGAGGAAAGCCATGGCAAATCTAGACAGCACACTAAAAAGCAGAGACATCGCCCTGTCAACAAAAGTGCGTATAGTCAAGGCTATGGTCTTCCCAGTTGCAATGTATGGCAGTGAAAGCTGGATCATAAGAAAGGCTGAGCGCCAAAGAATTGAAGCCTTCTCGCTGGAGAAGACTCCTGCGAGTCCCTTGGACTGCAAGGCGATCAAACCGGTCAGTCCTAGAGGAGATCAACCCTGACTGCTCTTTAGAAGGCCAGATCTTGAAGCTAAAACTCAAATACTTTGGTCACCTAATGAGAAGGAAGGACTCACTGGAGAAGAGCCTAATGCTGGGAAAGATTGAGGGCAATAGAAGAAGGGGACGCGAGAGAATGAGGTGACTGGATGGAGTCACTGAAGCAGTAGGCGTGAGCTTAAATGGACTCCAGCAGATGGTAGAGGACAGGAAGGCCTAGAGGAACATTGTCCATAGGGTCGCGATGGGTCGGACAAGGCTTCGCAACTAACAACAACAAATTTCTAAGGTCATTCCTCACTCCCACCCCAAATTGTAGATGCCTAATCACTGAATTAAAAGAGAACAGCCAAAATGTGTTGAGGATTTCACACCTGGTACAAAGTAATGTAATACCAGCTTCTCTTAGGTTTTAGTGAAGAAAGCTGTTGGGAAATAAAGAGGCATAATCCTTATAGAGAGTTTTTGTAAGAAAGGAACAAAAGCATTAAACTTTGTAAACATATTCAAAAAGCATATATTCCAAGTCATTCCAAGTTATTGTCCAAAAAAGGACAATATTTTCTTAATTGATTCTTGTCGCTTTTTAAATTAATAACAAAAAAGAACAAAACAAACAATAAGTGGTAAATATATTTTCAAAGAGAAAAAGAAACTGTTTGTCCTATGGTTCAGAGGAGTTTTTCTGTTTCTGACTTGAGTTAGTAAGATGTTACAGCAATTCTGTCTACTTACGTCATTACAGATATTTTTATACCACCCTTCAATCAACTCCCCAAGGCAGTTTACATTAAAATTAAAACATAAGTACAAATAGCAAAACATAATAAACTAAAAGGTCATGAGATAGGAAAAACAGCACAAAATAGTTAGCAGTTTAAAATTATCTCTAAGTACCTTTGGAGCATAAAAGGTCTGTGCCAGGAGGAAAAAAAGTCAGTAAGCTGGTAACTTATTTCTAAGACTTTTCAAACAACTGAATAGGTTACCAATCTATTTCCATAGCTAAATAATTGAAGAAGACTTGAAATTCTATTTCATGAGACCTATCCAAATGTTTATTACTCTCTCCTGTGTGTGTGTTTGCACCCATTACACTTTTTAAATTTAATTATTGAAGTATGACCAAGAAAAGGTATTCTTTTTTTCAGACATGGTTTATGTAATGCCCTCTACAAGGAGGTTTAGCACCAATGGTGAATCACTGCAAAGTCTCAAGCAATAGCCATAGATGGTGTTAAGTAGCGGGTTCTTTGGTGCAGGAATGAAGACTAGGTAACTGAGTACAGGGAAACTCATAGTTTATTTCGTGCAGAAACTGTACTGAGCAAATGGCTGCAACCAGCCGCAATATACAGTCTAGCCCGTAGGCGGCAGCCAATAGGTTTGAAGCAACAATTGCCGCCTAGAGATAGCCAATTGCAGCGTTGGAGACTTGTAGTCTGGGTTGCTGGAGAGCCGTTAGCTGCTCCAGCAACCCACATGATATTCTTTAAGGACCCAGTACCTAACACCCCTCCCCTCTTAGACTAGACCATAATAACACAAGTTAGTCTCAATGCAATTATCAAGACTCATTGTCAATTCTTGCTCAATGACAGACCAAGGAGTTAACTCGGAAAGGCAAGAGGAAAATCTAGAAGAGGTCTGTGCAGGTCTTAAACATCTTCATCAATGATTTGGATAAGGGGATAGATGGGGAACTCATCAAATTTGCAGACGACACCAAGCTGGCAGGAATAGCCAATATTCCAGAAGATAGGCTTAAGATACAGGAGGATCTGGACAGACTCGAACACTGGGCACTATCTAACAAAATGAAATTCAATTGTGAAAAAAGTAAGGTTCTACATTTAGGCAGGAAAAATCAAATGCACAGGTATAATATAGGTGGTACCTTGCTCAATAGTAGTAACTGTGAGAGAGATCTCGGAGTCCTAGTGGACAATCACTTAAATATGAGCCAGCAGTGTGCTGCAGCTGCCAAAAAAGCCAACACAATGCTAGGCTGCATTAACAGAGGGATAGAATCAAAATCACGTGAAGTACTAATACCACTTTACAATGTCTTGGTTAGACCACACCTGGAATATTGCATCCAGTTTTGGTCACCACGATGTAAAAAAGATGTCAAGACTCTAGAAAAAGTACAGAGAAGAGCTACAAAGATGATTGGGGGACTGGAGGCTAAAACATATAGGGAATGGTTGCTGGAATTGGGTATGTGTAGTTTAACGAAGAGAAGGGTGAGGGGTGACATGATAGCAGTTTTCCAATATCTCAGGGGCTGCCACAAAGAAGAGGGAGTCAAGCTATTCTCCAAAGCACCTGAAACAGGACAAGAAGCAACGGATGGAAACTAGTCAAGGAGAGAAGCAACCTAGAACTAAGGAGAAATTTCCTGACAGTTAGAACAACTAACCACTGGAACAACCTACCTCCAGAAGTGGTGAATGCTCCAACACTGGAAGTTTTTAAGAAGAGACTGGCCAGCCATTTGTCTGAAATGGTATAGGGTTTCCTGCCTGAGCAGGGGGTTGGACTAGATGACCTCCAAGTTCCCTTCCAACTTCTTCTTCTTCTTCTTCTTCTTCTTCTTCTTCTTCTTCTTCTTCTTCTTCATTACTATTATTATTATTATTATTATTATTATTATTATTATTATTATTATTATTATTATTATTATTATTATTATTATTATTATCTTGTAGGAAGGAAAGGCCCACACTGATAAATTAAAAATCTTTGTGGTCTGCAAAAGAGCCTTGGTGGAGCAGTGGGTTAATGCCTCCTTAAGTAACACCAGCTGCCTGCAATTAGTGCAGGTTCGCATCCCACCAGGCTCAAGGTTGACTCAGCCTTCCATCCTTCTGAGGTAGGTAAAATGAGGACCCAGATTGTTGGGGGCAATAAGCTGACTTTGTAATAATGCCGCTTGGGGGGGGGGGCGAAAGCCCTAATAAGCAGGCATATACATAGAATGAAGGCTATTGCTAAGCACATTTGATTTGTGCTTAGATTGTAAGCCGCCCTGGGTCTTTGGAGAAGGGCAGGATATAAATGGGATTAAAATAAAAATAAATAAAAGAATGCTGGTGGGCTAATCAATGAGTTGGTGACTAGAGGAGCATCTACAGTGTTGGAGCTTGTGGTCATGGTAAGCCATGGAGGCACTAGGCAACATGACTTTCAGGGCAGTGGTGGTGATTTTATTACTTTAAAAAAAAGTCTGTGCTCTGTCCAAGGGTGCTTGGTAGGCTGCATGTACAGGCCTTGTCTAGAATTTATTTTGGAGCATTCAACTATCTAGAGCAGACATGTCAAACTCATTTTGTTTGAGGCAACTTTTTATAAAAGAATTGTCATTAATTTGTTTTAATAAAATAATTTAAATCAATTTTTCACTTGATTTCAATTTAAATGAATGAGATTTTTTTAGTACAATTGCCAGATGCAATAAACTGGTTTTAGGTATATGTTACTGGAAGAAAAAAGCAATCCCTGTTGCATTACTGATCCCAGAGAAACATTTGCACGTATGCAGGTATCCTTAGGGTGCCATAGTTATGGATGAGAAATATTGGTTGCAAAGTTGGCATTTCTGGATGTAATACAGATATTTTGGACTTATTTTTGTTTCTTTGCATGTTTGATATTTTTAAAAAGGCATATGCTACTGACTATGCTTATGCACATATGTAGCATGATCACTGCTTGTCCAAAATTTTACTATACAAATAATACCCCCAGAAATTATTTTAGCCTTTTTAATAAATGTTGTTATTGATGTTAAGCTCACCAGGGAAAACATCATATATTGTTATGTATATACTAGGTTAATTATTTAAAGACTGAAGTGCAACATAACTAGATTCTAAATAATCTGTTTTTCAAAACACACAACAGTCCAAACAGTAAAAGTAAAGTCCAAATTAAGAATATTTCATTCTTAAGAATTGTTTAGATTCAAAATAGTTTTCAAGAGTGTACAAAAGATACTATTTTTTTCTAGAATCAGCTAAATTAGACATATTACATTGAGAAAAATGTTTCTCATTTCTTTCCTGCTACCTTTGATTTCATTGCAGAGATGTTAACATAAGAAATAGATTATTTTGTTATCTAATTTTACCTTCTAAAAGACAGAAGCAGATGAAAAATGTGAAGTTCTTTCCTGTTGGCTTTTCTGAATTAGCTGTTTTAGATTCTAAAAGTTTAGTTCCTAAGGAAGTAATCCTATAAATAATTTTAATGTCCTCCTCTAGTGCAGGCTCTTTTATGACTCGTGGACTTCAACTCCCAGAATTCCTGAGCCAACATGGCTCAGCTTGGAAACTCTCCCTTTCCCCTCAGCATGGCTGGCTCAGGATTTCTGGAAGTTGAAGTCCACGAGTCATAAAAAAGAGCCAAGATTGCTAGCCCTGCAATAGGTTTAGGAAAACCAATAAGGGAGTTGGGTTTTTTGTTTGGGTTTTTTTGCAAAAAAAAAAAAAGGTTCTGGAACACCATTCTGAGCATTCTATGAGAAAAAAAGCCCTGGGTGTCTACCAGCTTACCCAGTGGGCTGGGTAGACTTGTGTCCCTTTGTGCTCCTGAGTCAAGGGGATTAGATGCTCTCTGGCTGACCTCTCCAGGTTGGCTTACACCAGAGTCAGACTGATCAGCAGAGTAGGCGCAGCGGTTGCTGAAGTTCAGATGGCTTGCTCCTTCAGGGGATCCATGCTGCATTCCAGGATCCCTCATTTCTCCCTCTGGTTCCACCTCAGTGAAGGAAAAGTCCTGAAAGTCCATGTGAGGACTGGCTTGGTAGCAAGTTTGAGGACCTTGGTAGGGACTTATGACACAGTCCTCACTTAGTGGCCATTCTGGAAACCGTTTTCTGAGCTGATCAATGTGTCATCTGACAACTCGCCCTCCCTCCAACCCCACTTCATAAGACAGGGGTCCAGATGCTTTGGTAATTTGACCAGGAACCCACAGATTCCCATGACCATAGTTCCTGGCCCAAACCCAATCGCCCATTGGGTTTTGGTCGAGAGGCTTCTGCTGCCACTCTATTTGGATGCAACCTGTCCAGTTTAGTGATCAATTGCCTCCCCAAACATAGTTCTGCAGGACTTTTGCCTGTATCAGTGCAGGGCGCAGAATGCTGGCAGAGTAAAAAATCTGCCAATCTTTGATGCCAATCACCTGTGACAATGCGCTTGGGTGCTTTCTTCATTGTTCTCGCCATGCATTCAGTTTGACCATTAGAAGACGGTTGAAAAGGCACAGACGTTGCATGTCTAATGAGATTAGCTCTAAATAAGTCCTGAAATTCAGCAGCAGTGAATTGGGCCCCATTGCCTGAAACTAAGACATCTGACAGCCCATGTGTGGCAAAGAGTTTTCTCAGCACCTGGATGGTCCTAGCAGTAGTCATGTTAGGAACTGGAATTACTTCCAGCCATTTGGAGTGGCTATGCACTACTATAAGGAAGAGCTGTCCCTGAAAGGGCCCAGCGTAGTCTATGTAAATCCTAGACCAGGGAGTGTGCGTTTCCTCCCTCCTGTGAACTGGAGCCTGTGGCATTTCAGGCCTAGATTGCTGGCATGTATAACAACCATGTACTTGTGCCTCAATGTCCTTATCAAGCCCAGGCCACCAAAGGTAGCTTCTAGCTAAAGCTTTCATTCTGACAATGCCTGGATGGCCTTCATGTAATGACTGTAAAACCCTGTCTCTTAGAGATGTGGGAATTATGACTCTGTTTCCCCATAAAATGCACCCCTTGTGGGCAGATAACTCATGCCTTCTGACAAAATAGTTCTGAAATTCAGAACCTGGGCTTTTATCCAACCAGCCCATGTATACCCATGACAATACTCTACTAAGTGTTTTATCTGCGGCAGTTTCAGCAGCAATGTCCCCGGCATGGAGGGGAAATTCAGCTGGAGCTGGATCTGGTTCCATTAGTGGCAGTGGTAGTCTGCTGAGGCCATCAGCATGGCCCATTTCTTTGCCCAGTTTGTGAATCAATTTAAAAGTGTATGCAGATAGAAAAACAGACCATCTCAGCATTCTTGGAGAAAGTATGTGGGGGGTTTGTTTGTCTGTTGTGAAAAGTCCCAACAGAGGTTTCTGGTCTGTATAGACCGTGAAGTCCCTGCCATATAAATAGTCATAGAATTTTTTTTACTCCAGCAACAATGGCTAGGGCCTCTTTGTCCATCTGAGCATAGTTGCACCCAGCAGAGGACAATGTCCTTGAGTAAAATGCTATAGGAACTTGTGTTCTATTTTTTTCTACATGACTTAAAACTACCCCCACCTCATAGGGAGATGCATCACATGCAAGACATACTGGTTTAGACACTTTGTAGTGAGTTACAGTGGACTTTTCTGACAATAGTGCTTTTAAGTCCTGGAAATTTTTTTCATGTAAGTTAGTCCATTTCCATGGAGCTTTCTTATCTAGAAGCCTGTGGAGGGGCTCTGCTAGTGCAGCCTTATGAGGTAGAAATGTGTGATAAAAATTTAGGAGGCCCAAGAATGCTTGTAGCTCTTCTTTGGATTTGGGCCTAGAAGCCATTTTAACAGCCTTCACTTTAGAATCAGCAGGGTGAATGCCATTAGCATCAATTCAGAAACCCAGGAATTCTGTTGAAGGAACCCCAATACTACACTTGCTCTTTTTTAATTTGAGGCCTGCTTCGCAAAGCCTCTGCAAAACAGCCTTAAGCCTACTAGCTAACACTTCTGGGGATTCCCCTGCAATAAGAACATCATCAAAATAAGGGCAGATGCCCTAAATACCCTTAAGTGTATGCTCCATGATTACCTGGAAAATGCCCAGTGCAATACTGACTCCAAACTGTAAGCATTTAACTTTGAAAGCCCCCCCTGTGAGTCACGATCATCTGAGCCACAGCTGTGGCCTCATTAACTGGCAATTGCTGATAGGCCTGTGTTAAATCAAGTTTAGCAAAAATAGTACCCCCTTGCAAGGAGTCTAAAATGTGGTTGATCACTTGGACAGGGTAAGCGTGTTGCTTGAGGGCTTTATTTAGAGTGCATTTATAGTCAGCACAAATGTGAATTTTCCCATTGGCTTTAAGTGGAGTGACTATAGGAGTTTCTCACCCCCCCACCATCAACAGGCTGTAACATACCCTGTTCTACAAGCTTATCGATTTCTGAATCAATTTTATGTTTTAAGGCACAGAGGACCCTGCGAGGCTTAACCCTGATTGGAACTACATTGGGATCTAGCTTAAATGAGATAGGTGGGCATGTGTATATTCCCAGGGCTGAATCAAAAACATCTGCATAGTCCTCACATACTGACATGAGGTTTGCAGTTTGTGTCCAGTTTATACGAGTAATCTGAATACCTAAGGCATCAAACCAATCGAATCCAATGAGATTCGTTCTCTGGCCCCCTACTACAATGACATCCAGGTCATTTTACCATCAAAGTGGCTTCTCCCTTAACTTTAAGTTGAGCATTTTGAAAGTCAGTTAGGATTATATCTGAGGGCCTTAGTTTGGCCCAATTGTTATTGCACCTACACACAAAATTAAAAGTGTCTTTAGAAATAATTGAGACTGCAGAGCCAGAGTCCAATTCCATCTTACATGAAACTCCTTGTAGCTCTACCAAGAGCCTGAGCTTAGCTTTGAGGGGGCATCAAGCCCCGGTGCGGCACACACTTCTACGGCTTCTGAAAAACACCACACTAACTGGACCCTGGGCCCCAGTACCTCTCCTAGTCGGTTCTTCTGACTGGTGTTTGAGTGGCCGGTCTCTCTGGCGGGCTCTGCAAACCACTGCGATGTGGCCTGTGCTTCCTCAAGCTCTGCACATGGCTGATGAGAATCTACAATCAGTGCAAAAATGTTTGCCACCACACCCCTTATTTCTAGGTAAGAGATTCTCTCGTGGCTGGCTGTTTCGGTGTCGCGCATTGGTTTGCTTCTGCAGTCTGCTGATTTCGGGCTCTTCTTCCTCGGAAGATTCATCGGTGCATTTGGCATCATCAAGGTGGACTGTTTCTTCAAACTTCGTCGTTTTGGTCGGCTGTACTGTTTGAACTGCGGCCCCGGCGGCTTCATCGGCCATCACTTTGTCTTGTGCTTCTGAAAATGTTAAGTTTGGTCTGGCAAAGAGTCTCTGCTGAAACGTTCAGTCCCATTGGCTGCAGATGAGCCAGTCTCATAGTTGCTCTTCTAAATTTGAAAATTTGCAAAGATGTGTGGCCTGCCTCAGGCCCGCTATGAATTCAGAAGCTGATTTGCCGGGTTGTTGCACTCTCTAGTCAAACTTGAACCGCCAAGCCATTTCAGACATCTTGGGCTGGAAATGTCCGGTTAGCTTCTTTTTGAGGTCTGCATAGGAGACTGCTTCAATCGGTGTTGGTAGGAAAAGGTTCTTGGCCAAATCAAAGGTTGCTGGGCGCACATGCAGAGTAGAGTTGCGGCCTTCATCCCTTTTTCTGCAATCTGATTTGCCTTGACGTAGTTCTCTACCTGGGACAAATAGGATGTCCATTCTTCCAGATGCTTCACGTCGAATTCTTGAAGTCTCCCGACCTTCGGCATTCTGTCTCTGCTGGTTCCTGTGTTTCCTTCCAAATCCTGCTTCCCAGGCTCAGGGAATGAGTCCACTGAGCATGAGGTCGCTAGGGTAGCTTGCTAGCCGACCTTGAGAGGGGAGGGAAATGCCTTTTCCCTCTGGCGTGCGCTGCTTTGCTCTTGTAGACTTCAGCTCTTCATTGCCAGTGTTAAGTAGCGGGTTCTTTGGCACAGGAATGAAGACAAGGTAACTGAGTACAAGGAAACTCATAGTTTATTTCATGCAGAAACTGTTCTGAGCAAATGGCTGCAACTAGCCGCAATATATAGTCTAGCCCCTAGGCAGCAGCCAATAGGTTTGAAGCAACCATTGCCACCTAGGGATAGCCAATTGTAGCACTGGAGACTTGTAGTCTGGGTTACTGGAGAGCCATTAGCTGCTCCAGCAACCCATGTGGTATT